>CAKNXH010002191.1:155642-178556 GCA_932178445.1 Andricus quercusramuli | reverse complement strand
AAGTTTGAGAGCACTTAACCCTTTAGAGAGAACAAATTCTAGCTCTGACATAATTAAAATTAAGAGAACTTTATCAGTCATCAAAAAAGGGGTGGGTCGTAAATTTTTGCACGATAGTGTATTTTTGAACAAATTTATATGTTGCTAATTTCCAATTTTTTAACTTTAATTAGATTTGTAAGCTGTAAATGATGTCATCCGTAAGTATAAAGATGAACAGAGGGAAATTTAAATCAGTATCCCACACAGTAGTGTGGGATACTAATTTAAATTTCCCTCTAGTAATGACCCTTCAGCCGCGCAGGCCTATTGAGAGCATTAGTTCCGCACTTGGTCGGTGTGCAGCGCTGGTGTTACCCTTTCTCGCAACTGAGATTAATCGCCAAGGATATGAGAATGCTTCAACTCCTACTCTCGAACTAATTCGCGATGCGGCCGCGGCTCCCGGAAAAACAAGGTTTAAAATGTAGCAGATACTTTTTTACTACAAATTAGAAATTTCAATAAAATCGATTTCTATGAATTAGAGGTATTTTCATTAAAAAATTGAATTCTCTGTTAAAAGTTGGACGCATTAATGTACTTTTTTAAAAAACCAAAAAATCGCAGCGGACATGAAACTATGTTTTAACCTAGGTTTAAGTATAGGTCTAAACCTAGGGCAGACCTGTTTTTCTCTCCCAGCCACTTGGACCAAGTCCTAAGAAAAGACCATGTTTTTTCGGGAAGTGTGCTATGTGGGATTAACACTTGACATTCATTTTAATCAATAGCATCCAAGTTAGATCAAGGGTAATATAAACTAGAAGAAAAACATGCTTCTTGGACATTTTCATGAAACTGTAACTTGAATTTTTATACAATTTTTTTTGAGTTGTTAATTTCAAAAAATTGTATTCACCAAAAACTCACTACGATTTATTTAATCATAGAAAATTTTTTCTGAATTGGCAAGCTTTTTAATTTCTAAATTCGAAAAGCGATCAGAAGATATAAAGCTATTTCAATTTTTCATATACATAATATCATATACATATACGAATGCTTTCTATATTGATACTTCATAAGAGAATTACTAGTAATGCTAGTTATACTTTTATGAAGTATCAATACAGGAAGCATTCCTATTAGTCAACCAGGGGGCGTACACGTATAAAATCTACACTTTGACAGAAAATGACCCATATGTAACTAGTTTTTTCTTAGCATTTTGTCAAATCTTTCTTTTTTTTAAAGAAACATTCAGTTTCAGAAGAAAAAAATTCTCGTGGCTATTAAAATTGTTAAATCCACATAAAATTGAAAAGATGTCTTTCTTATTTATTTGATTTCAAATTGATTCAGTCAAATTGATAATAATTTCTGCTATTCATCAAAATAATTCAAAAAATATTCATGTAATTTTTTTTATTCATCCTAAATAAATGATAATTTATTTGTTAACGTTCGGCATTTTTATTCAAATTTTGCACGAAACTTATTAAATTCAAATATAGGTATTAAATCTCTGTTACAGGTTGCGAAAAATTTTTCTTTCTTTAAGCGCGATAATGATCCTTGAAGCACATAGCAAATAATCATAGCACGTGCTATATACGTCATAATACCTTGCTTTTCTGAATTTCATTCTGTCTATCATCGAGGAATTATATTTTACAGTCGCAACGGTTTTTCTGTCACAGCTCGGAAATCATCAGTATAAATAACTGGCATTTTGTTAACAATTTATCAGTTGCGTTTACGAATTGAACCCTTCGATAGCAACAATGAAGATTGTCACTGGAACTTTCCTGCTTACTATCGCGGTTGTCCTGTTTCATTCTGTTGGTAAGCGCAGTAATACATAATGTATAGGTATAATAATTTTAAAAATGTGGAATGTATATTTAATATACTTAGGGAACCGCCATTTTTATAACTCCTTCATTCATTCCTCAATATATCAATAAAATGTACACTTGAATGTTTGTGCTTTCCATAGTATTTCATTACTTGGAAAAAGGATTTCGTATGATTTATCTGAATTAAAAATGAAGATAAGACTTATTAAACTCGAAGAACAAGAATACTATATCTAATATCTATTACATAATATAATATCGAGGGTTATTTCCAGCCTGAATATAAGCAAATATTATCGTCGATATCTTTTCATCTCCAGAGAGCGAGGCATCCATTTCAGCCGGATCTTGGGGCTTAGGAGGAACTTGCAGGTTAATGTTCCTCCTTGCCCTCAAATCGTGATCATCTCTCAGAAGGTGTCTGCTGTCCGCGGTTGGTTTTAATGTCGCTTCCTCATTTTCGTCTGTAGCTTGATCAAGCTGCGGTTGGGGAAGCGCTCCGCGTATATATCCATTTTTTCCGGAGGTAGGCGGCTTGATTTTGCGAAGACTGATGCGAAACGTCCTGAAGCTCTGGGTGTTTCTGGCACCTCAGAGTATGCATATGCGCCATAAGGCCTCGGAGAACAGGGATAATGCTGGCGTCGTAGCAGTCTAGCAAGTCATCCTTGAGTTGATCCGCCCACTTAATGTCGGCGCTTCGCTAGTTCGTCGTCGTGTTTCCATCTAAACTATGTTCAGCACCCCGAACTCTAGGATGATCGGCATCGTTTGCCGACCCATTGTCGGGTGCTCTGCCCGTTCGATCGTTTGGAAACGCATCTACAACTTTTTGGTGTTTTCGTGTTGTCACTGTTGTTCTCACGAGCAGCTATGGGAAGGGCTATGGGATAAGGCTGCATACTATGAGAGGTCACCCGGTATCCGACAGTCACCGTTTGAAACCGTTGAAACCGTTTGAAACTGTGATACCTTGAATGTAGGGTAGGATGGTGTTCGTTTTTCTATCTCTTTATTTAGTAGGTTGTTTTGACTTGCTTTTTTGAGTGTATTTTCTTATTGCTTCATTAATTTGTTTGTTTGTATAATCGGTTTGTATTAGGATTTGTTTAACATTTTGTAGTTCCTTTTGTAAGTTATCTTTATCTGTTATGGAGACAGCTCTATACACAAGGAAGCTGATGACCGATTGCTTTTGAGATGGGTGGTGGTGGAAGGAGGCATCTAGGTATCTTTTTGTGTGTGTCGGTTTTCTGTAAACTGCAGATCCTAATGCGTTATCAGATCTTTTGTAAACTAGTACGCCCACGAAAGGCAATTTTCCATTTTGTTCAATTTACATGGTGAACTTGATATTAGGGTGTAACTGATTAACGAAATCGAAGAACATGTGTAGTTCATCTAGTTCATGCCTCAAGATGAGAAAAGTGTCGTCAACGTAGCGGCACCAAAATTCCGGTTTAAGCTTGGATTTGTTAAAGATTTTAGTATCTAGATTTTCCACAAATATGTTGGCTATTACAGGTGAGATTGAAGATCCCATTGCTGATTCTGAGGCTTGTTCGTAGAATTTGTTATTGAAAGAGAAGTAGGTATAAGTGAGACAGTGTTCTATCAAAGGTGTGAGATTGAAGGGGAAGTTTGCAAGGGATTTAATAATATCGATTGTATCAGAGATTGGTACTTTCGTAAAGAGAGATACTACGTCGAAACTTACTAGGATGTCTTGGGGTTAAATGTGAATCTGTTGTATCTTTCTGATAAAGTCCAAAGAGTTTTGTATCATGTGTGTGATAGAGTTTCCTGTGAAAGGATTTAGTTTCTTCGCAAGAAAGCGTGCTAGGTTGTAAGTTGGTGAGTTTGTTGCTCTGACGGTCGGTTTGAGTGGAATGTTGTTTTTGTGGATTTTTGGGAGTCCGTAAAGTTTTTGGGAGATGGAATTAGTAGGTATTAATTCAGATATTGTTTCGCTGTCAAGTTTTGAGCCTTTCAGAATGGTTTTTGTTTTGCTGACTTTTGTTTTTGTGGGGTCTTTTTCAAGTTTTTTATATGTATCGTCAGTTAGAAGGTCCACGATTTTGTTGTTATAGTCTTCTTTATTCATTATGACTGTTGTGTTGCCTTTGTCTGCGGATAATATTATGATGTCTTTATCCTGATTGAGTTCTTTAATTGCTGTTTTTTCTTGCTTTGTTAAGTTTGAGGAGGGAAGTTGGGCTTGGCGTAAGATATTGGCCCCCCTACTCCGCATGTCATTCACTTTTTCGGGTGGAACGGTATGTATTGTGGATTCCAAATTACTGATAATTTCTTCTTTTGGGATTTTGGAGGGAGCTACCGCAAAGTTATGTCCTTTAGATAAGGCTGAAATCATTTCATAGCTGAGAGGATGGTTAGAGGTGTTTTTTACTGTGTTCGTTAATGTGCGTGCTTTTTGGGACCCAGCCCCTTGACCTGCTCGTTGTTGGGCCACGTGCAAGATTTCTAGTGTAGATAGAAAACCATGCCTTTTTCGATGATCTATTTTACCATCCGTTGATGGTATTATAGTCGGCTGCTTTTTAGTCATAAAAATAAGTCTATTTCTTTTTACAGAATTAAGTACACCGTCCGACGGGTCCAGCTCCAGTTCCCGGCGGTCTGTGCCTGCCGGGTCTTCTCTTCGTACACAACAACATGGTAAGATTTATTCGGAAACCCATATAAAAAACGAGTGAAACACATTAGATAACATACATATTGCCACAGTGGACAATTTTAAAGTTTCCCTTTCCCTATCTTCCGACATGGGAAAAGAGAAACTTTAAAATGAGATACCCGGTATATATACCTTTTCAGTCGGTTCCTTTATGAACCGAGGCAGAAAGCCTTTTACAAGGCTAAAGGACGCGACCTCGCGTTGCAAGTAGCGGGTCCCGGTACCAAAGTTCACGAATGAATATGGCTACAAACTCAAAAAGCAGTCGCAGGAAATAGTGCAAGGATGGTCCTGATAAAAAAGAAAACCAAGACAAGACGTAAGCAACCGTTCTGATGACTGTTTAGTGCCGGGGAGTGGTATCTCAATCGCTGCCTCTGGGATACTGGACGATCTCCTAGAGTATATATTGTTACCCTCGCATGCGGGATTTTTCGAGGTCAGACGAATTTGGATAAAGCGAAAAGCAAAGATTAAACCAAACTCAGATGTACTTGCGGATCGAAACAATAAACCGTGCAGGGCTCCAGACAATGGGTCAGATAAGAATGCTGACTACCCTAGAGATGTGGGAGCTAAGCAAGGTGGATAGTTAAATAGTTATGTGTGGATGGATCGACTGAGGGATGATCTGCTAAAGTGCTACCGTACCAGTATGGACCCCAGAAGAAGAGGTTAAATGGCACGGCTGCATGCTCTGTGGTGCGCGAAGCACTCAAAGCACTCGCACTTTTCGCAACAATTGCTGCCAAACCGTGACAAGGACCTCCTCGAAAGGGTTTATGTATGCGGAGTGCCTACTCTACCGCATCTAAAACAAGCCGGCCGCAGAGAAAGAGAAGGGACGCTGAGACAAACTGCGGGCAGACATCCAGTTGAGAAAAAGCAATGGTTTAGAACCTGGTGAAACATTAGCAAAACCAACAGCTGATAATAAGGCCAAAATTCGCATGCATCATCTTAGCACAAAGATAGGTTGGGCAAGACAGTATACGCGGCTCGCATTAGGGATCCGTCATCGCGCGAATTAGGGATCCGTCATCATACAATCAACAATTCAAAGCTGCTGACCATCAGACATCACATTGTTCACCGAATAGGGCTACTACCTGACGCTAGGAGAAGTCTAGAGTGGAGCAGGAGGTAGATGAGAGAAAATCGACTCTTCCGAGACCTTCGAGTTACAGTGGACTATTCACACAAGCCAGAGAAAGTCGAGGCATTCTGAATGAAGACACAGAGGTCCTAAATAGCTTTAAAGAGCTGTGCAGTTAGCTCATAAGTAGTATTGACAGGCGTGAAAATCTATTCCACTATGGGAGCAAATGGTATCAAGAGCTTCTGGTGGAAGAAGTTTTCTTCAGCTGGCCCGCATTTTCACCTCATATTTAACGTCGGAAGAGCCTATTCCGGAGTGGATGGTGGAAGGACGCATATTACTCCTCGCAAAAAAGAGCAGCTTGTCTGACCCTAAGAACTACAGGCCAATAACTTGTGTAAGCACGCTCTATAAGATCTTCACAATTGGACAACATTTTTAGGAAAGAAACGAAATCAACAGGAGCTGCAATTGCTCAGAAATTATTTATTGAACTCCAAAAATTTTCTCCATGAGAGGGCAGCCTGAGCTATTGTAGTTGAAGATAAACCTTGATAAATCATGGTTCATTCCTATTTCCTATCCTGTGTTTTGTTGAAAATTGACATTGTGACGTAGTTATATGAAATTTCAAATTCAGTATTGAATACTATTGACTAGAATAACCGGCATTTATCGGGCTATATGCCCCTATATGTATTTCCAGGCCGAAAAAGTCAGAATTTATTTTTCGTATCAAAAATTAAAAATATATCAAGTCCTACAAAGTTGTTATTCCAATTAGGTTCACCGAACCGCCAACGTCCTGGCAAACATTCTGGAGTTTCTTCCGATCATAATGAACCTCCTCATCAAGGGTCAAGCTGGAGACAGGTAAAAAAATTTGCTTCTCATCTTCAGTAAACGTCTTCATGTACCAGCTACCAAATTCTGAAAAGCTTCTCTTGTCTAGTCAACAAAATGGAAGATTGCACCCTGTAGTTTTTAGCGTCACAATAAACAGTCAAAAAACCCGCTTCAACCGATTATAAGCTTAAACAAACTTATTTTGACGCAAACATAAGCTTAGAGTAAATTTGCATAAACTTGTGAATAAAATATTTACGATATAAAAAATTATAACGAAAAATACCAATACCAGCATCAGGTATTTTCACTTCCACCACCAGCTAACTTCACTTCGTTGAAATCTGAGGGGAAACCAAAGGACTAAATGCATGAGGTTCGGTCTATTTTTGCCACATTTTGCTAATATCGTCCTAAAAACTAATTCGTTAAGTGTTACGTGTATTTAAAAAGTATTTTACGTTTTTCAAAAACTATTTAATGAATTAATGTAATGATAATAATTATTATTCATTACGAAGATATCACACAAAAAAATTTCATCTCATGTAATTGGTCCATTGTTTTCCCTCAGTGTTTGCAATTTTACCTTACGCTTCAAATGTAGAAGTATCATAGAATCCCAAATATTTTTTACAGTGTAGTAAAATAATTCTTTTTTTATCCGACCCCCTTTGAATCGGACGAAAAGTATTGTGAGCACCGCGGTCGTGGATGAAGGCAATTTTGGCTCGTTTTTTGACTGTGAATAACACGTATTCTCGTCGCAATCGCCAAGTTTGAATACATTTTTCTTGAAATTCGTATTTCCTGAAAATTGCGTGAATTTATCCAGCTATATCAATCTATACGTAACTCTCTACCAACCGCAAGGGCCCCTTTCACGCGGACGCCCACATATTACAATAATTCCATCTACAACGCTTCTTATAGATGAATATTTATTTTTATCCTTCACTAAAATCCACATTACAATTTTAAAATCCCATTTATGCACAAATTAAATGCATCTTGAAAATTCCAGATCCCACAGGCTGATGATATTTTGCTGCCCCTGGCACTTGAAAAATGGCCACTACTTGCAGAAACATTAAAAAAAGATTGGCCTGCTTACGCAGAAGTGAGTAGACAAAAAATATCTATGATTTACCTAAATATAAATTATGAACAAACATTTATTTCAGTATTACTATTTCGTTATAACTGCCATTAAGTGGAGATCGAAAGAACCAAATTTGACGCATACAATTTATTGTCCAAGTGGAGATTACACTTCTGGCGTTTTCGTGGGGATGTCGTCTGCAAGTATCTTCATATTAGAATTGAATTACATATATCAGTCCCTTCATATGTGTCGCCACTAGAAAGGCAAATCTGATAATAAGCAGTAATTTTGTTTCATGTTCTTTTTGTAATATTCATTTTTAACATGATTTTTCAGTTTGGAATGCATTATGTAATCACGTTTGCCCACGAAGGCTTCGAAAAGCTTTTACACAAGGCTGTGACAGAAACCAAAATAATTAAGTGGGCCGAAGGAGTTAGGTTCATTATCATTACTTCTCGCATTATTTCCACTGTTTACTCTATTGTTGAGACTTTGAAACATACAAAGGGGATAGAAGTGGAATGGGATTCATCCGGAAATGTTTTCTTCCGATCTAAGGATGAAGCTATTCTTGAAGTTCGGTAAGCATGATCGAATTTAATTTAGACTGGACCCCAAATACTAGTAGCAGAGGTTGCCGTAGGGCACACATTTTCTATAGTTATATATTGTCGATGACGTGGATGTAGGAATAGATGGACCCAGCCTTACAAGCGCGCAGGTTAATGCACATTAACAGAATAAAACAAAATGTTATTTTCATAGCAATTTCAGGGTAATCTTTACATGCAAGAAAAATTACTTTCACGTGCTACAGTTAACTCAATATATTGGGAATGGTTACCATGTCAACTCTATTGAACCTTGTTGTGTTTTGATTTAAAAAAATGCAACCCTTTATAATTGGCTGACGCCCAACTATTCCGACGTTCAAGGTTCATGGTTTATCAGGATGATCGGCTGTTGACCAAACTTAGCGCATTGGAATGTTATTTTAAATATAAAAAACTTGCATAGATACAAAATGTAATAATTTCTGAAATTTCCATTCAAAATTGAGAAATTTTAAAACACGAAACACTTAAAAAATGTAAATTCATTAAACTAATATTGGAAACCCTGAAAAGTCGAAAATTCTGAATGTTGGCATGTATAAAATAGAAGATGGGAATTGATTCAAGTAGGCTATTTCGTTGACCATATCTGCCAGTATTTCTTCATGTTTGAAAACAAAATATTTTGAAGGTTATACATTTTTTCTGACAATTTATCCGAAAATTCATCTGTTATTTGATATTTTATCTGAAGAACATGTAAACGAACAGTCGTTCGACCGAAAGGATAAGGGTTTTGTCTCGTAGCTACCAATTTGAAATGGCTGAATTTTGAGTGTTGCTTTTACATTTTTCAGGGTGCCTGAAGGATGTCATCTGAATAGAATTAACGAATCTCACGTTCCTCTGATCCATTCTTTGTGGATCTATAGCAACCAGGCATATCCAGAAATAACAACAAATCTTCTCATGAGAAGGGCGAGATTGAATGGAGGACTTGGACTATTTTCAAATGAGAATAACGAACTTCTTTCCTGGATGCTGCGAGGAGAATTCGGTGAAACCGCTTCGATGCAGACAATCGAAAAAGCTAGAGGAAAAGGCTACGCAAAAGTAGTTAAATGTGCATTTGTTAATGAGTTAGCAGAACAGGGATTAGATACGTTCGGATTCGTATACCGTGAGAATCTTGCTTCAGAATCACTGTGGAAATTCACAAATTCGAAAATAAGTCAACCATACGCCCTTATACAATTAAAAAAATTAGGGGGTCGGGAGTAAAAATTAAAATTTTTAAGTGTGATAAGATCAATTTCCGTTATGAAATATTTAATTCCTCAGCATAAATGAAGGGTGAAAAAAGAAAAACAAGATTTACAACCCGAACAATTTAAGGATACATATGAGCTGGCCTTCGAGAAATTTGACAAATGCAACGATTTCCGAAAAAATGGTCAAATATCGATTTCAAGTGACACGGACAGAACATTCCTTTCCTATGGCTGTTCCCGCTTGCAATGAAGCGATTATTAATACTTTTTGCTTAACTTTAAAAGCACACAAAGTCTTCACTAGACAACACTATACCTTGGGGTGCCCCAAAAAATGAAACAAATTTTTATTCAGTCTCCCTCCCTCCCCCCCCCTTCTATATTAGCTATAGCAAAAGATAATTTTGTATTATTATCAAAATCATGCATACAAGATGCAGCTCTGTAGCACCTGAAAAAGATTTATCCACAAACACAAATATGGTAAGGTAATAATTTGTTATCAACAGAATGGGGATGGAAATTGGGAAAATTGTCAAGGCTTTTTTAATTAATTTTTATTCCCATGGATAAACAACCGGCTTCCAATAATTTGGTAGAAATTGGTTTTGCAAATGCAAATCGGGTTGTGGAGGTAATTGTGGATGCAGGAAAAGTGGACTTTCCTATACACGAGCCTATTCCGAATGCAAGGGCATAAACTCTTCCAATTGTTCACCAGAAAGATATATTTTGAATGTATGTGAATTGTCATCAATAAAATCCTAATTAAATATCTAGTTATCCATTTTTCTTATTAATCAATAATTATTATTCTTTTTTGAGCAACAAGCTACCAATCCATTAAGTTAATCATTTTATTCTAAAGTTTCAGTGATTTTTTTGCAATTTCTCAATCAATGCGATCCAAATTAAATTTATAATTATATATTATTTTTATCAATTGATTATTATTTTTCATTCATAAGCAATCAAAACTAATCTATGGAGTTAAACTTATTTTCTTGAATTTCAGGTGTTTTTTTATTTTTTGCAATTTGGCAATTGATAAACTCATAATGAAATATCTAATTAGTAATTATTTTTATTAACGTAAACTAAATTCAAGCGTCTGTACCGACGAATATTGAAGTGTATTAATTTAATGGTGTAATTTTTCGAATCGCAGTGTCTACATGTGTACCAGAAAAGTCTGGGTATTTTTACGGAAATTTCAGTACAGATAGTCTCTTTTTGAGGTCCCGCTATTTGCACAAAAAAATCCGTTTATTAAGGAGGACATTTCGGTATACGTAGCCACAGCCTTTTTAAATGCACATTATTTTTATACGTTAGGATTCTATTATTAAATTTATAAATTTATTGTAAATTAATGTCTCATATCAATTTTTATATACTCGTATGTAGTCTGCATTTGACCACACGATAACTTTCGATGGAAATTTTTGATCAAAATTCCCTTTGGTACAATCTTCTGCGGTTCAAAAAGAGAGGTTATGTTTGTTAGCAGTCTTCTATCGCCAATATTTATGGTTTTAGCCATGAAAAATAAAAATGAGAAAATTAAAAATTCAGCTTCTACACGAAACCACGCTAGGTACGATAAATGGCCCAAAAAGAAAATTATTACTTTTGGGAAGTTCTACAAAATCGTTTTTGAGCATTGTTTGATCCGGATAATGGTTTTTGTTTTAATTTTGAAAAGCGCTATTTGAAAATCAGAAATTCATAGCTAAACAACGCAAAATAAGGTAAAAGGTCCAACCCTCCCCTGGGGGCTGTAACACCTTGTAGTTGGTGGGAAGGCTTAAGCATGTGGGAAATAGGGGTCAAAAGGACCTCGGCCTGCATGCGCATGGATATGAATGAAAGGATCCCTATAAACGGGCTCTCCTGGCATGTGTGGTTACGGTATGGTAGAAGGGTGAAAGAGCCTAGCTAACACGGGCCTCTGGATCCCTGGGTCGAGGGCCCTCCCGGACCGACTTATAGTTTGTAATCGGGACAGGAATGACCTGCGGCCCACATAGCGACTAAGAAACAGCCCTCCGTTTTTGCTATGGTGGTTTGAAAGCGAATATTTACACATTGAGTATCTCACTCAATGTGACCACCCCTGTAAGCTGTGGGTGTACAGCGATCGTGCTCATGGCACTTTGGCACCTAGGGGTTACGAAGGTGTCTTAACGGCCTCTCGGGGACACCGGACTAACTCCCCGAGTAATTGTAGTCTTACCCCTGCATGCGGGGCTCTGCAGGGGCGGACCTTTATTTCCCTAGCTTCTCGTGGGATAAATTATGGACATGCTTACTAATGATGGAAAAGGAGGAGGAGGAAGAAGGGTGGTGGCGGAGGGGGGTGAGGGGTTGAGCCTTTACGGGCCCAACTTAACCCTTACCCCTCTATCTGTCTCTCCGGCAAGCCCAGTTCAGTTGATGACTGTGCCCCCAGTTCTCTCGGGAGCTGAGGGATCGACGGTCCCTCTGAACGAGGCTATGGTATTAGGAGAGGCCAATCGGCCCTCCAATAAGAAAAATGGCATCAACGGCTCCCAGAAAAGGAGACTGAGGAGGAAAGCGTGGCAGGCTAGAGACGCAGCTGCGGGAGCTAGAGCGTCGGCAGTTGAAGGGCTGACATCCAGCATTGAGGCCCAGAAGAGAGGTAGAGGCTCGGTGGGCAACACACCGGGGGTGGCTGGGCCTGTGAAGAGGCACAAGCCGGCCCAGCTGCCGACGAACAGAGAGTCGTCGGGAGCTGGACTGACGGCCGCTCAGAGGACCAACCCCCTGACGGTGGTGGTGGCTGACACCAACTACCCGAACTCATTGCTCACGGAGGAGCAGTTTGAGATTTTCAGGGAGGCCACCTGGAGGGCGCTTGGAAAAGTGTCCCCAGAGCAGTGGCCAAAATTTGTGACCTCTTTCTGCAGAGGAGGGGTCTTTGTATTTGTGGCAGCCGACCCAGCGGCTAAAGCTTGGCTACTCAAAGCGGTGGTCGAGACAGAGTCGTGGGAAGGTGCGTCCCTTAAGGTGGGTGGGGTTGAGTTGCTCCAAAAGATGGTAAGAGCTACGGCGTGGTTCCCGGGCAAACCGGAAGACCCGTCTGAGGTGCTCCGTCGCTTGGAGGGATTCAACCCCTCACTGAAGACAGCGTCCTGGCGAATTGTCTGGCACGAAAAGCCTCAGGAAGGAGGCACAATAGGAGGTCCTAGGCATCTCCTAGCTGTGTTTATTCCTGAGTCCGTTGAGACGCAGGAAGATCGGGAGCAGACCTAAATGACTGCTCCTGGTCTCATCATTACCCAGATTAACTTGCATCACAGCAAAGGCGCCTCTGCAGTTTTGCAGAGGGGCTTGGCTGCGAGGAATACAGGCATCTCGCTAATCCAAGAAGCATGGTTAGTTCGAGATACCATAAGGGGATTAGGGTGGGGGGGCTGGTCTTTTTTGTTACAGGGACCCCAAGGCAGCCAAACCAAGGGCATGTATACTGACGAAGGGAGTTAGTGCTGTCCCGCTGCTTGAACTATGTTCGAGAGACCTGATGGTGATAGCCATGGATCTCAAAGAAATAGGGAGGCTAGTTCTAGGATCAGCTTATTTGCCTTATGACAGCGATACTAACCCACCAGTAGAGGTATGTACAATGGTGGAACATTGCAAGGTAAGAGACATGCCTCTTCTGTTGGGGTGCGGTGCTAATTCCCACCATACTTTGTGGGGTAGCACGGACGTCAACTCTAGAGGTAACCCTTACGAAAACAACTCTCAAAGTCTGAAGATAAAATTTGAAAATTAAGTATTAACTCTGAATATTCAGCATATAAACTTAAATTCCACGATATATCTTCAAAAATGCAGAGTAAACACTTATAGTCGAAGATATATACTGGGCAGTTCAGAATATATACTGAATGTTCAAGATATATTCTAGTCGATTCAGAATAAAATCTGATCTGGTGAGTTTTAATACTCGAAGTAAATACTGAACTTCAATATTTATTCTGAAGTTAGTATAAAAACTGAATCGTTGAGTGTATATATTTTAGAATAAAATAAATTATACGATAAATCTTCAAGAATTCCGATTAAACACTTGCCATTCAGGATATATTCTTGAAGATTCAGAATAAAATCGATTAAGTGTTTATCCTTTTGGCAAATACTAAATTTATTTATTCTAATGTTCATTATAAAAATTGAATGAGTGTTTATATTTTCGAGTAAAATCAATTTCACAACGAATCATTAAGAATCAATTATACAATCATCAGCTCAGCTATATTACTGTATGTTCATATTCTGAAAATGTCAGAATAAAAACAGCTATATCCATTGAGTGTTAATATATATGAAGAAGTGAAATGCCGGCATATTCTAATATTTATTCTGAAACTTAGTTTAATAAAAACTGAATCGTTGAGTGTAAATTTACAGTTAAGAATAAGAATGAATTTCAATATTTTAGAATCATCATAGTCAAAATTGAACATATACATTCAATTTCGACGAAAATAATAATCAATATAGGGGTTTTTGATCGGGTTCAATTATTATAGTAGGTGATCATCATTGATAAAAAAATATTGGGAATTTTTTGAAATTCATACGTTTATTCTTTTTGAACGAAAAAGCATACTATTAAATGTTACACAATTATCATATATACATTATACGAATAACTACTTATAATTAGTTAACAATACATCATTGAACAACTATGAGAAACTAATCCCTTTCAACACTATTTACTAGTTTCATGATGTACATAGTTCCATCATCTTTGAATTTGGGAATGAGTACGCATTTATTACATATATCCTGAGGCAGAAATGCTTCTACGCGGGCAGTTTTATTTACTGAAGATAAATAAGTATTTGATGAAATATTTTCGTTTACACAAAGAGTCATTTCTGTTCTTTCAAATAAAGTGCCAAGAATCACATACTTCTTAGAATCCCTATGTAATGTAGTGACACAAAGGATTCCAGAAATTTCGGCAAAAGTGCCTAAGGTGGACTCAAATACACTATTATTTCTTTTGAACATTTTCGTATAAGAAGCAGAATGAAATAAAATATTTTTATAAATGAATCTATCGTAAACAGTAGCATAATCGCGGATTTCTTCCCCTAGAATAATTTGAATTCATAACTTTTCAATTGCAATTAGCTCATTTACTTTTCCATCTCCATATATAATAAGTCGGTCGTTGTTTATTGCTTTGAAGCCCGTTCTACACCTATAATTTTTCATCATTTTCAAATATAATGCTCTTCCGGCAGCATCACAATTCGGTCGCGAAAATGTTTCTGCATATTTGACAGTTTGTAATCTTAAATAGGACTTGCAAATTTGTTGCAAAAGACTTTGGGAACTTTGTAACATGTTTCTCAAAATAAAATTACAGCTTTCATAAGGAAACGCCGACCAGGCCCATAATGCACCAAAGTCTTTGACTGCTTTAGGAATATGTAAAAGCAAATGCACATTGAATTTCATAAATACAGACCCGTACAAATCAGGTATCTCTTTAACGAAATCTTGTAATGCTTTAGTGGCTTTTTCAAATGATTGCTGGTCAATATAATCACTATTGAAGATAGATATAGCAAAAACTAACAATGACCAATGTTTATAGTATCTCTCTGGCAAAAGATCATATAGTATCGGCATAGGATAATACAGTAAAAAGTTTTTAAATTCTGATGCTTTCCAATGAGCTAGATTTTTTATTGATTGTGGAACACGAGAGATCTCACAAGGCGGAAGAATAGATGACAGTCTTTCATCTATCAACTGTATTTTATCACCAAGGTACCATGCAGCTCCAGAATTTTTCGTATCAACCCATGCGCATAGAAACAGCTTGACAACTCCCAAGTAAAACACAATGCATATATTCTGGTACAAACGATTTTATAATGTTGAAAACAGATAAAAGCATTAGCAGCGATATTCCTTTTACTCCATTAATTACCGTTTTATTTTCAACGGCTAATGTAGCATCTCGAGCGTGTTGAGCTTCTGTTCTTTTCGGACCTACATCTCCCTCATACACTCATGCATGCCCGTTGCCTACTGGCACAGATTCGCCACGATGTAAGCAAAATGAGCATCCGAATTCGCCATTAAATTGGTGAATATTTTGTAAAGCGCAGCGTTCCACAGAGTCTACGGGTGATAGTATAGTGTGTACTTTGACGGTGGCGGGTTCTTCAAATTCTAGAGGTATGCATTGAAAACCATTTTCATGCAAATCTTCCAACTCTTTGGTAAATGGTTCTAGTAGCAAATCAAGTTCTGGCTTCGTATTCGCGGCCCATAATCCAGCGAGAAGAATATTTTCTTTTCTCTGTTGAGGATCAAGTTCATTTATCATTACTTGAAGAGGGCACATCGATACTTTCGATGATTTAAATGCTTGAACTCCATCAGCATTCCATGAAGAGAAATGTCGTAGTTCGACAGAGTACTATGTCTATGTAAAGAGTGGAAAATAGGGCTTGACAGCAAATTAATTAATTGCTCTTTTAACGGAATATGTAGAAAAAAGTGCCCATTTCGTTTTAGAGAGTTCACAAGAAACAGTCTCTGACAAGATGTGCATTTGACCTTGTCAGCTGTAGGCACACAATCCAACAGTACCACACGGAAAAAAGTGGATCGTTAAAAAAACTCTGTGAACCAGCAGCTCTAACTATTTTAAATTGAACCGCAGCTTTACGTCGGTGAGCTTTGTTAAAATTACTATTTTGCATTCAGGTTATTTAAACTGACTTTCTAAAAACCTAGGATGAGCAATCTCAAATAGTAGGATGCACTGTGTCGCTCAGTACATCCACATTCAAGGTAAATTAGTGAGAACTATTTCGCACAGTTAGTCGCACACTTCGTGAGAGGAAGAGTTACTATTTCACGCAGTAAGTCTTGCTGCTGTAAATAATAATCTGAACGCTTACCCATTGCTCACCGCACACTTTCAACGGTAAAATGGACTGTTTTCATTACAAGCTAAACATTTTTAATGAGTAAGTGTTACTATTTCAAACTGTTAACTCGCCTATTAGGTAGTAAACTTCACTACTTCCGTGACTCAAGTACTACAGTTTCCGGTTGTAAGATTTACGCGTTTAAATAGTGGAATGTACAATTTGTCTTTGAATATGAGCATTTTAAAAAAGCTGAATTTACTATTTGAAATTGTTGTAGAAGCTTTGTAATTTTGGTACTTTTCACTTATTCACATAATTAAAAGTACCCTGTATCAGAGATATGTGTATCACTCTACCGCAGAGATTCGTCGGTAAGCTTATTTTTCAACAACAAAAGTTATTTTAATTTTTCTAAAATTTTAACACTTAAATATTATGAAAACTAAAATAACTTTTGTTGTTGAAAAATAAGCTTACCGACGAATCTCTGCGATAGAGTGATACACCTATCTCTGATACATGATACTTTTATCTATGTACATAAGTGAAAAGTACAAGTACTGAGCCTTTTTTTATACAACATTTTTGATCGATAAATGCCTTAATAATTCAAAGCTGTTTGTTACGTATTCATTATAAATTCTATCGAAAGGTTTTAAGTTATTCAGGATTATTCACGCTACTGTTGATTATAATAAATAATAATTATTAATCTTATAACTACTTTTTAAAATATACTTTTTATAGCCAAAGAAGGTGAAGGCAGTAATTTGCTCAAGATGTACAAAAATGAATTTATTAAGTTTCTCGTATCTCTGTACAAACTTGTCTTGGACAATTTATGCTTTCTAAAATAGTTAGTACGAATGCAGTAAATACTAAGAGACAAACTTTTGTAGGTTCGAAATCTCAACTAGAATAAAATACATATGACGTGAAAAAGCGAAGCGCGAGCAATGAGATACCTAATATCGTTCCAACGTAATCAATCTACAAAGATTAAAACGCCTAATTGTTAAGTAGAAAAAATGATCTGGTTTAATACTTATTGGCAATATATGTTTTGCCATTCGACAACCTAGTTTTAAATGTGACTTCATCAATATTATTCAATGAAATTACTTCCCACTCTGAGTTATTCTCACTTGGAAGTAAAAAAGCCTGACAATGACGATCAAAAAAGTTTCTTGTAAAACAAGATCACATTTTGTAGGTTCAGAATCTTAACTAGAATAAAATACATATGACGTATAAAAGCGAAGCGCGAGCAATCAGATATCTAATACAGTTCCAACGTAGTCAATCTACAAAGAGTAAAACGCCTAATTTTCAAGCAGAAAAAATAATCTGGTTTAATACTTATTGGCAATATATGTTTTGCCATTCGGCAACCTAGTTTTAAATGTCACGTCATCAACATTATGCAATGAAATTACTTCCCACTCTGAGTTATTCTCACTTAAAACTAAAAAAGCCTGATAATGACGATCAAACCAAGTTTCTTGTACAACGTTTGTTATAAAGAATATTTCGCTTTTATCATCAACGATAATGTAGCGCATTATAAGAAAACGAGTTTCTGTGCTCTCAATTTTCATCAATACTGCTCCCAATTCGTACCTGTCACCCATATGTTCTATCCACTTACACGATTGCACTCTTTCTGTGATACTGCAAGGTAATTTTGTAGCAAAATTATTGTGATCAATGATATCTTTAATATGCACTGAGTACATTGGACCAAATGAAGGTGCATTAGAAGTAACTTTGCGACTCGATAATTTTTCGTGTATCCGCAATTGATTTTTTAATGCTAATGTGTACGGAAGATTTTTCCTACAAACGCTTGCACGAGCATTTGTCTTGTACTCTTTGTGCTTTCCTTCTCCTCTAATTGATGAAGTGAAACACATGGGTCCAACTAAATTCATTACCAATGAGTAGTGGAGAAGGAAGTGTTGTTTGGGAGTGAGCTTTTTTTTAGCAACTCTTCTAAAAAGATTCAAGTGCTCTTCGATAAGTGTTTGTAGTAACTGAGAACAAGAAGGGTGATGTGTCTTGGCGAGAATTATATTAATAATTTCGTTCAATGAAATATATAACTCCCAATGCTCATCTCCTTCAGGTATTAAATCACCAACTAACATTCCAAGGTGGCGCATTAATGTTAAAGTTTTAGAAGCTGATGGTCTAAACTTGTATTGTTTAACCAGACAGGGGTCTAATATGGGCGGAGTATTTCTCGCAGCATTGAAACCGAAATTAAAAGCCGGCAATCTGTCATTTAGAATTTGTATTATGTTTTTTTTTGTCGAAGTGATTTAAAACTGCAAGTAATACTACTTTTAAAGCTCCCTCTGGACCGTCATGTAAAAAATCAAGATTCACGTTTTGCGTGACATGATAATGTGGAATATCATTCCACACACATTGATCTTTAATTCCCATTGTGATTTTTCCGGTTTCTTTAAATTGCTTTAAAGCTGTTTCGTAAGACTCTTTTGTTCGCAACAACTCTTTTCGCTTCCATTCGGTGGACAATTTTGCAAACGAATGTTGAAAGGTTTTAAACATGGTTTGAATATTATTTACCACTTCCTGTGAAGCGCCTGCATTCGATAATTGTCTAATTATTTCATCGCGTAAAAAGTCAACTGCTTCATTATTCGACAGTTTTGTACATTCTTCAGTTATGTTTTGTACTACATTTCGTGGAATATCAGGTCGGTTGTAAATCGCTGATAAAAACTGACAGTTATATTTGAAAATTGTATCTGCAAAATTATCCCGAGTAACATGTACATTTACTTTTTCGTCATTTTTAACATTTGTGGCTGAGTTGTACATAGAAAACCACTCCAGATATTCATCTGCATCTTCCTTATTCACAATGTCTTGCAAAGAATTCGGAGAAAATGTGTCATCTTTCGCAAATTCAAAACTAGGTGACTTTGCAATAAGAGATTCATTTTCTCCGAATTCTTCACCTCCGTCACTGGCATAAGTTTCATCAAGATTATTATTATGATGGTGGCGTAAATGTTGCTGAAAAGACTTTAGAATATGGTAACGCCTTGAGCATCTCGTTTCTAAACATTTGTAATACGAGTCTAATTTTTCTATGTGACACTTTATGTGCTCGTTAAATTTTTCGGAATCGGTAAAGTGTTTCGAGCATTTGCAAAGAATTGAAACCATTTTTAATATATGACGTTCTAAAACTTAAATTAAAAACGACTTTCCACATAAAAATTGCTTTTTCAAGCCCGTTGCAGTATTACAGATAGAGTCATACAACAATGTTCATAGCGGCGTTATGATTATGAGTTATACAAGTATATAATGTAAACATGCTGCTTGCATATAAATACTTTTAACGAAGAAAATTTTCAATTTCACCCATTAAGGCTTGGACGGAGCTCGGCAAAGTACGATCGTACGGCGTGTGTATATTGAAGATAGCTCGCTGCAGAAAGAGCCAAACCAACCTTGCTTCGGGCAGATATTCGGCATTCAATGCAAAGATAATCTTGAAGCATGTATTCACAGCCAAGATAGGTGACTCCATTCGGTACTTCGTCTCGTTTACCAGAACGTATGATTCTTCAATTTTATCCAGTGGTCCAACGACAGCTGCGCGGGGTTGAAATGTCACTTTTTTTTCTTTCATAGCCGCTTTGAGACTCTTTATGTCGCTATCTAAAGTGTTTGGTGTCTGAAAACAAAACCAAAACGGTATTAAAGTATTGTAAATACGTATTAGGCCAATAATAAAACAATATATCCCTATGAATTATTTATATGAGTATATATACCTGTACATGAAACACAAAACCTGCTTGCATGTCAGCTCTAGTCGGATTCCAGTTTTTAGTACGATTCTTGGCAGTGGCTTGCCCATTCATTTGTCCAATCGCGTTATCTTCTGGACCTTCAGAGTTAAGTTCCTGCAAAAGAGCTTCAGCCTTCCTTTTTTCAGCTTTACGCGTGCTACGTATGATACTCGTTTTGGAAAACATCAAGGGTAAGAGCATGAGGACATAAATATCAAGTGTCTCTGAAATTAGAAAAATTTTAAGAAATAAAATAAAATTCCTTCAACATATATTATAAATATAATAATCGCACTGTACTTGAATTTATGAAATTTTGAAGAAAAAAAAACTGTTGGAACCATATGTTTGAAACTATTTTTCACGAAAGTTATCATACCGTCGTCAGGGTTTCCATGATAAAGAGGTGCCAAAAGATGTAGTAAATCGGAGTGTGGTTTCCTGGGCCCCAATAGTAGTTCTATTAAACGCCGCTTAAGAGCTGGCCACTTTTCGATTAAGCAGTTTCCTTTATTGGAAAACGATTTCTCAAAGTCTGTTTCCAACTGAGGACACATTATATAAATACTTTGCATTAACATACAAATATTTGTTCGAAATTTAAGTATTGAAGTTGAATACGATAATTGTAATAAAAAGTTGTAATGAACAAAGCTTTAATGAATCTTTTAAAATTTATCCCACCTGTCGATCTCAATTAAATCTACCCAAATCGATAGAAAGGTTCAACATTAAACACTTTTATGTTAAACCTAGACCTCTATCTTCAATGGATAAGAATGAGGATTAGGATTGGTTGGAAAGGTGTTTCCCGTATGTGACGTCTCATGGTTACAGAGTTGTTTTAACAAGGATTTTCATACTTTCATTTAAATGCACGACAATTTTCATAATTTCATGTAGTGCTTGGAAAATATGTATTATCGAAAATTTATGCAACTACCCAATTTGCAAAAACAATGAACGTGCTCTTAGTTTGCGTATGTGCAGAGTACGTAAGTAATTCGAGTCGTTTGACTACTCTCTATTGAAGAAGATGGATTATTCCTTCAAAATATAGCAAAAAATTGCAAAAAATAAAGTACGTGTATCAATTACCAGATTGTAGCCCCTGGGATCCTTAAGACAAGGAAATCGGTCGTAGTACTCAGAGATACTTATGAAAGGCATTTGGTTCAAAACACCCCTTCTAGTAGATTCTGTAAATGTTTTTTCCCACAAATCTTTTACATCGGACCAGGATTCAACTTCTCCAGAAAGAGTACCCATATTATTATCATCGTGTTCTGTCAGCACATCAAGAATAAATTATTGTTTTACAATTTTGTATTATATAAATATCAATAAGTTGAAAAAATCAATCAAAATATAGTCAAATTCTTTACTGTTTCAATTTTCGGGTTCGAATAATGTTCAGTCTGATAAAGCTTTAAACGTGTAAAGTATTTCAAACTGAGAAATTATAATTGGTAACGTTCAAAAACAAGAGCCTTCAACATTACAGCAATTATTATTTGAAATTTAAAGAATTATATAATCCTATACAAAAGAAAAAAAAACTATAACAGTGCATTTCAATTCAAAATTGCAGCCTTTTGAAATAGAATTATTATGAATCAAAAACTTTTAACCTTTAGAATTATTACTAGTAAGTATTGAAAATCTTAGTGGAATAAGTGAAGTTAAGTATATCATTGCAATTCTGTTGCTTTTTACCATTGGCACTCTCCTGTTCAGTGTGAGTTTTATCAGTATTCTGTTTCTCGAACAGACCACCGGAAACCAAAGAACAGCTTTCCTCTAGCAGGAACACTTTTAGAAAAGGGTGTTTTTCGTATATGGGGCACATAATACGTGCCTGTTGTTTCACTGTTAGGAAATAATTTTACTATTTCTGCTGCTAATTCCATATATCTTTGTGGCAATATAAGTGCCAAGTTCGGGTTCCCAAATAATTCCCGGTTTAAAATCTCTTGAGCTAAATCATTTCTCCTATCATCCGTTAGAGTTCCGAACATCTTATATGTTATTAGTATCCTGTGACCCGCGGAAGTATTTTCTAAATACTGCTCCAGGGGCATAACCTACAAAATGATTTCCACAATAAAGAATAATACAAAACTTATCACACCAGACTCTAAATTTAGAGTTTATCAATTTAAATTTCTGAGTGAAACTTACAGATGAAGCGACTAACAGCTGTGGAATTTTTTCTTTCTGAATTTGAAACTCTTCCCTACTTGGGAATACCCTCTCTTTCGCTGGAGTTATAACATTTTGTGCCTCATAATTCTGTTTATTCACTGGCTCTGGGAAAGTTCCGCTAACATTCCCTATATACATAGCGTTTTCTGAGGGCTGTACATTCTGGTCATGAGCAGTATGTGCGGAAAACGAAGGATGGAGTGGAAATTGTCCATGAGAAGTAGATTGGTCTGTATATTGTTGAGCAAAAGGACTCTGATGTTGAGACTCTTGAAAATAACCGAGTTGAACCTGAACTTGATGAGAAGAAGTGGGCACAATCTCAGAATTTATTTGCACAGAATTTTCTGCGTCCATGTTAAAGAAGTCTCGCGATTCCATATCTGTTCAACAGTATTTAATGAAAACAGTTGTGAAAAAATAATTGAATTTTCATTCAGTCAGGTTACACACGCGATGCAAAATAGAATTCATCGAATTTGGTAATCTTCTATCTGTTGATGTGAAGTTATAGCAAAAAAAAA
>CAKNXH010002191.1:127272-140042 GCA_932178445.1 Andricus quercusramuli | reverse complement strand
ATATATATATATATATCTTAGTATCAAGTATACGTTTCATGATTAAACCTGGACATGTGAGAGACGTGTGAGAGGTGCAAATGGAAGTTGGTGGAATTTAAAGTGAAAAGTAAGACGGAAGTGGAAAAAGTGGTGATAAAAAGGCGAAGAGAGGTGACATGGTCTGGTGGAAGTGAAGGCGCAAAAAGGTTAAAGTTAGTAGAGGAAGAAAACTGGACGGAAAAAATAGCACATGTAGGAATAGAGGTTATGTGAATTTACCGAACCGGAAGGTCGACCAGGTAGAGGCAGGTGGTGGAGAAGAGGAGAAAGTGAAGAAGAAAGTTGTGCGCTTGACTCAAGTGGTGAAGGTGAGACAGCCGGAACAAAGAAAACGGGGGTACTGGAGTCAGTTAGAGAAGTGAACTGTGGCAGTAAGGTTGAAAAGAAAAAATGTATAAAGATGAGTGGAAACGGTAGACGTTGGAGCGACGAAGAAGTGTTTGGTGGAAGGAGCTTAAGGGAGGAGATAAGCGAGGAGCTGGGTAACTTCAGGAAAGAGCTGAAGTTTCAATGGGAGATGGAGCGAGCGAGGGCAGTCGCACAGAGAAGGAAAGAAAGGAAAGAGTACGAGGCCATGCTGGAATCAATGAAGCAGGAAATTGAGAGGTTGAGCTTGAGTCGAGGCACAGAAGCAGAGAAGGACCAGGGGCAGGAAGAGCGAAGGTGGAAGGGTTGCGACGTAGGGTGCCAGACGGGCGAGAAGGAGGAAACGTGGAGAGAGCAACCAAGGAAATTGAGCGAGGAGTGAAGGTGGACGAGAATGAAGTCACGAGCGTTGCGGGTATTCTGGCGGCTTGGACGCAAAAGATTGCCAAGATTGAGAAATCTTGGAGAATAGACGGTGGAAGGATGCTGAGGTTGAAGACAGTGGAGAACAGAGCCGAAATTCCGAGAGGAAGTGGGAAACTAAAAGCCTCGGGATTGTGGGTGGAAGAGGACTTAACGGAAAGAGAGGAAAGGATATGGGAATGTTTAAAGAAGGGGAAGGCAAGGCTTCAGCGCGCTGAATGGAAAGTGTTAAAGAAGAAACTCATGGCCAAAGTGGGCGAAACAATTTGGAGCTGGAACGAGGAAGGGGGTGCATGGGGGTTGTCAGCACGGAGGAAAGGACGGAGAAGAAGATAAGAAAAGCGAAGAGAGGGAGAAGGAGAAAGCAAAGGACAGAGTAGAATATTGAAATGTGCAGTGTGGCAGCATGGCTGATGAATAGGGAGCATGAGAGAAATGTGAAATGGGGAGGACTGTAGAGAAAGTTATTTGTTGCTGAGCGGCTTTGTTTTTTTGTTTAGGAAATTTTGTTGTGTTTTGGGAACTTTGTATGAAACGATATGAGGGAAGAAGAAGTGTGATGGGCTTCCGTTTTCTCTCACAATTAGAATAAGGTAGAATGTAGGGGTGTGATAAATGATATGTGTTAAGAGGGAGTGTTGTGGGTTTCCGATTGAATTGACAATCACAATTAAGGTAGAAACAATAAGAAATTTAAACGGCTGGAGAAATGTGAAGAAGTGGGTATGTACAGACTCTCAAACCCTTAAAAGGGAGAGAGTATAAAGAAATAAACAACAACAGCCTGAAATAAATCTAGAATGACACCCTATAAAAGTAAATCATCTGACTCTCAAGAGTGTCAATGAAAAACAAAAATTGTCAAAAGCAAAAAGAGCTGAGCAAGCTAGAGAACGAAGAAAAAGAATTCGTGAGAATCCTGTGTAATTTTTATTCACAATAATGTTCCAATGGAGATAGATATGGAATTCGCAACAGAATCTGTGAAAAATTCGTCGAACTCAGAACTGGACCATACTAATAACGGTAATCAAACTTTCAATTATAAATTCAATGATAATTCACGATATACTAAATATATGTCCCTAGATCTATTATTATTACAGCACAAGCTTCGGTAGATGGCGTGGATTCAACTAAAGAGGAGGGTATTAGCAGGCAAAAGGAAGATGGAAGGAAAGGAGCATTGCGTACAAGAAGTAAAACAATTCGAAATTTGCAGAAAGTGCAGAGAAATAATGAAGATTTGAGAACTGAGAACTGAGAACAAAAAACTACTAAGAAAAGTTTGGTCATTAAAAAATAAATTATCTAGAAGTGAAGACAAACTACCATTATCACCAAAGTCTAAAATCGTTTTATAATAACTTTTCGGGAAAAGTTTAAAAAAGTATAGGATGTTGAAGAAATATAAGTCAATGTTTAGTTTAAAACAATTACGCAAGTATGGAACAAATCAAAGCCATAAGAAGACAAACTATGAGATAGCTCATTTAAGACTTAAAACAGCTGTAATTAAGTCGGTGAAGAATTTTTTTATTCGAGACGACGTGAGTGTACCTGGACCGGACGAAAGGGATTAGATTACGAAAAAGAAAGTTGAAAAACAAAAGCTATATATGACCGATTCGTTGAAAGAATTTTATCTGAAATATTCAAGGTGTAGTAATTTTTCCGTTAGCTATTCGAAATTTTATGAATTACGGCCATTCTGGATTTTAACGCCAAGAATTACTGAAAGAGATACTTGCTAGTGTATGTCACATGAAAATATGAAATTATTAATTCAAGCGATACATTTTTCGACTGTAATCAGAGAGAAGAACATAAGGCAGCTACTGTCTTCTCTTTGCAGTGAAAGTGCAAATAAAAATTGTTTACTGAGAACATGTGCATTATGTAAAGAGAAGAAAGTCAATTATCTCCCACACGAGAATAATACTGTTATTAATAGAGAACCGTGAATAACTGAAAAAGAAGAGCGACTGATCGGTAAAAGTAAGAAGGTGATAACTGTGCAATGTACAATTAAAAGATTTCGCCAATACTCAGCTTATGAAGCCAAGAAAACGTTCGAAGAAGCTTTGCCGAAGTTCATGGCCCATGTCGCAAGAATTGCGCATCAATACAAAGTAGCCAGTAATCTGGAAGCAACATTAACAGAAAAATATTCTTATAATTTATGATTGAGAAAGTATTAGAATTGTCTGGAAAATATCACCGTTTTTCAACAGATCATCACGTTTTGTGACCACCTGAAGCCGAAAATCAAGATTTGACGATTCTAATCTTAATCGCACAGAAAATTATAGAAAATAAAAAATTGTATTTGGTTGTCAAACAAAGGTACAAATTGAGGAGCGTTTAATTAAACGAATTGAAAAAATTTCGTAATTATTACCATTAAAAACCTTCCTCTATCAGGAAGCAAAAATATGCAATACAAGCAAGCATAAAATTCAATTATTTTCTCTTTGAAGCCCCCTGACTACGAGGAAGTCCAAAGAATTTCTTTAGGAAAACAGATAAATTCTTGGCAACCTAAGATTTAAAGTGAATTTAACCCTAGAACCACACACTGGTGTACAAATGTTACCCACTAGAAATTCAATCTCTGCTCATTTTTGTATGTTTTTGACACTTTTTGACCTTCAAACCATTTTTTCACCAATGCATATTTAATAAATTTAACTTTAACACACACCATTCTTTTCGATGTCGAGAAACGGACGGCCATATATATATTTTTTTATATCACACTCCAAATATACAGTAAAACCTCTATAATTCGAAGTGCTTCGGGACCAAAAAACTTCGAATTATCGAGAATTCGAATTATCGAGAGTAATAGTATAAACGTACATAAAACTTTTTCATGTTTATAATATAGCCTAATTAAACGTAACAATTATGATAGGGGGATAAGAATCAGGGAAAGGGAAAATGTGGTTATCTGTAATTATATTGATGTCTATTATGAAGAAGAATTAAATGAACAAGAAGTAATGCAACATAAAATAAATTTGGTGCCTAAAAAAGGGCCGTTTGGTATGCTGCTTTTCCCCTCACAGAAACTCTCAATCAAGTCTATAGCAGCGAAAACAGTGTCTGGTACATCACTTTGTTAAGAAACAAACCTGCGAGCAAACGCTAAACCAAATTCAGCATCTCTGAATTTTGTTAATGTTGGTGTCACATCCTGATCCTCGGCATCATTCTCGTCCTCAGATTTCAAAGGTTCTTCTTTCTTTATACTATCCAATATCTGACTGTCGGTAGGTTGATTAGCAATAATTAAATTAGTGTCCAGATACACAAAATCTTCAAAGGTTACATATGTGAATTCCACTTTTATTTGTAGATCAATCCACTCTTCAGAAGTACTATCCGCAAAATGTTCGTCCTTTTCTTGTATGGCAGCAGTTTCAACCTCAGCTGTCACGAAACCAGCCTTTCGATAGCCATTAGCAATTGTCTTATTAGTGACGTCAGCCCAAGCTCTGTTCAAGTCAAAAATGGCATCCAACAAATTCAAATCAGGCACTCTAGTTCTCTCATCCGGATGAGATTTGTCATCCGGATGATCAAGGAATTATCAAAAACCTTAAAGTTAATTACCGAAAGAGAATTATGTGAAGATTGCTCAAGACTTCGGATGCATCCGAAGCCATAAGCTTATATACTGAACTGGTCATCCAAGCTTCTTTATTGTTCTCGTAAAGCACTGGTTAAGTCTTGACTCCCTTGAAACATCGTGGATTCTTTGATTTTTCTATTATCAATAACTTCAGTTTTCCTTCACCAGACATATTAGCGCAGACCATGACAGTAATACGATTTTTGCTCTTCTTTCCACTATGACAAGTATCTTTCTTAAATGTCAAAGTTTTATCTGGTAAATATTTAAGAAAAAGTCCCGTTTCGTCTGCATTGAAAATATCTTCTATTGCATAAATTTCTATCAAACCAGGCCAAATGTCAGTGAGGAACTTTTCACAGTCTTCTTCCGAAAACGAAGCACCGTCGCCACGTAATGTCCTGTACATAATTCCATTCCGTTTTTTGAACTTTTCTAGCCACCCACAGCTAGCTTTGAAATTTCTGTATCCTAAGTGAGCTGCAAAAAAATGCAACTTTCTCTTGCACTATAGGACCAGATAAGGGAACGTCCATAAACTACGTAGCCTGTTTTTCTTTTGTTTATAACGTTGTGTCCTTTATCACTTAACGGCAAGTGTCCTTTCGTCTTTATTCAAACAAAAGAAGAACAGGCTACGTGGTTTATGGACGCTCCCTAAGGGAATATTCTGGTTTCGAGCGGATTTCATCCATTACACCATCGATGTTTCCAACAGTGGAAAGCGAGATGTCTTAATGCGCTTTCGACCTAGTTGGAAACATGGATTATCATCAGCAGCCAAAATATTCTCCTTGTGCTTAATAATAGAAGACAGAGAGTATCAGGTATTCCGAAATCAGCAGCAATGTCCTTCTTCCTTTTAACTCTTTTCTCGACACATTGAATGAGTTTTACTTTCTCACTCGAAGATAGTGTTTTATACTTTTTCTCCATATTCTTGGAAGTGCTGGGGTGTTAGTCCTATTTAACACAGAACTACACGATTACACAGCGTTCATTCATATTAGCAGCCCCACTCTTGTCACACGCGCCAACCCCCACTGCTCAAAATGGACCAATCACATGCAATGGCCTAGGTTATAAATATATGAGTTTCTCAAAGTATCTTAGTTACTCACTGCCATACTTCGAATTATGGAAGTTATCATCACGGAGCGGCTTATAATACCCACACCTCAAATTATCGAGAAATTCGAATGATCGAGAAGTATCTACATGGAAAACATCGAGTTTCAGCCGGGACCAAACAATTTCGATGTATATTCCAAGATACTGGGAAAAAATGAGAATAAACGAAAATGAAATACAGAAAACACTTAAAATTAAAGTGATATGCTTTGCATAAAAGAGAGTAATGAAGCCATAGGAAATTGTTCTACAGAATTTGGTCCTATGGAAAGTGCAACTGATAATCTGGAACCGCGTGAAAGTGATAAAGACATTCGAGCAGAGAACCTTTTTGGCGTCCCACAATTTAGTGGCAATACTGAAGAAATAGAAAATGAGAACATGGAAATGTGTCAAAATATAGATTTGGAGGAGAAACTCAATCGATATGACGACGGTGATGAGGAATGGCCAGCAACGGAATTGTCGTTTTAGAACAAAATTGCCACGTTATGCATCAAGCATAACAAGACCCGAGCTGAAGTAAATGAATTACTTAGTATTCTTCGTGAAAATGGCCATCCTGAACTACCAAAAGATGCCAGGTTCTTCTAGGCACGCCGAGAAAAACTTGGAGTGTAAGTGTTTATGATTCAGGACAATACTTAAACTCTAGGTCAGTAAGAGCAATCCTGCATAAATTAAAGTTCATTTACGAAGAGGACGAGTCCACAGAAGTAACGATAAAAATCCATGAAATCGAGAAGTCCGAAAAGCCAATTATGGTTAATGTTAGCCCAGACTACAAAACCACAACCTTCAGCAGTTTTTATTATCGGCGTATACCAGGGTACGGAAAACCCGAAGTCGGTCTACGAATTTCTTGCGGAATTGTTACAAGAATATTCAACATTGAACGGTGAAGGCTTCATTTGGCACGGACGCATCATTAAAATAATCTTGGAGTTAGTTTTAGGTGATAGCCCGGCAAGGAGTTTCATTAACTGCACAAAGTCTCACAATGGCTACTCTGCGTGTCCAAGATTAAAGGACACTATGAATTCCATAAGATGATCTTCTTGGAAACAGATTATGCATTGTGGACTGACGAAAGCTTCGCTTTTCGATTGAACGAGGAGCATCATACTGGGGATTCACCGTTAGAAGAGATTTCAGTCAACATGGTCTCTCAAGTTCCCTTGGATGAGATGTACATGATAGATCTTGGTTTAACTACAGGAATGCTGCGCTCATTACTATCACGGAAGCATCCTGGTAGGTTAAGTGGATCACAAGCAAAAGATTTGTCGAAGCTTCTGATTTCCACTAGAGAATGGATATTCAAAATAAGAACAAATTCATCGGCATTGAAGTGAAAATTTTATCTGAATTTAAGAAAACGTAAGTTTAGGTCCTGAAATTTGTTAGGACATCTTTGCGACATTTGACTTATATTATTCGTGGGCGAACATTTCAACTCGCATTTCAAAGCCACAGGAAAATTATTTTCTATGTAGCTGAATTTGTCATTATATGTGAAAAAATAAAAAAAAGCAAATATTTTTAATAGATAAAGCTGAGGCTATTAAATCAAGAGTTTGTGGAGACGAGCGTTGAGAAAATAATGGGTTTTTTAAGATTTTTCCTGCAAAACCTTAGAAAATGTATGCTTCTACAGCACAAACTCTTTTACAAGTAAAAAAATAGAATCGAATAGTGTTTTGGTATGCTTTTTATTTTATAATCACGATATTTTGATCCGTTTCGCTCAAAAACATTAAATCAAGAGGTTATGCTGTAGACCAAAGTGAAAAACATGTTGCTTTTTGTAGCTTTTTATATCGTTAGCACGAATTTGATATTATCTTTCCTTTTTGTAGATTTTTACGATCTGAGTTCGAATATAATATTTGTTTTCCTACGAAACCTCGGGAAAAACTATTTTTATATCTGTTACTAATTATCATTGAGAACGTCAAGAACAATATCTTCTTGGCTTTTTTGCCCATAAAACAGTTCTATCTACAGAAGAAGCAAACATTTTTCCGAGCTTTAAAGGAAAAATAAATATCAGATTCGTGTTTAGCAGTTAATAATTTACAAAAAAACGATATGTTACATTCGTCACTAGGATTCTCACTGGCACTCACGCTTTTCTATGGTTTGTATGAGTTTAAACTTATAATAAATTTAAATTTAAAATTTGAAATTTAAAGATTTTTTGGGTTTCAATCGTGTGCGAAACTGAATGTTGCCGACTTTTCGTGAACATTGCAGTTCACTTCTTCAGGGCTGAGCTGAAACTGAAGTTTCAGGTTATGTTGTCCTTATATATGTATTCTCTACGATACCTGTGATTGGCCAGAGCGGACAATATTGGGGACTGGTTGAACTTGATTGGCCAATCAAGTCTTGTTTAAAAAACCCGGGAGGACGGAAAGCCAAATGGGATTGCTATTATATCCATTGTCCCTGTTGATGTTATTAGGGCGTTTCAAGATTTCGTATGCTTCTCTGTTTTCTTGGAAATTTATTGTACGTTTTTGCGATGACGGTGTTATGTCAAATAAAATACTATCTCCTGTTTCGATATGATGATCACTGAAAAGTTCCTTTTTATCTTTAGGGTTGTTTAGAAGTTGTCCTATTTTCGCCGGTAGTTTAAATATAGTTTGGATGTTGTGTTTGTTGGGAATTCTTCCTATTTGTTCCATGAAACCTTGAATGTAGGGTAGGATGGTGGTTGTTTTTCTCTCTCTTTCTTTAGTAGGTTGCGTTGACTTGTTTTCTTGAGTGTATTTTCTTATTGCTTTATTAATTTGTTTGTTTGTTTGTGTAATCGATTTGTATTAGGATTTGTTCAACATTTCGTAATTCCTTTTGTGAGTTATCTTTATCTGTTATAGAGACAGCTCTGTATACAAGGGAATTGATGACCGATTGCTTTTGAGATGGATGTTGGTGGGATGAGGCATGTATGTATCTGTTTGTATGGGTAGGTTTTCTGTAAACTTCAGGTCCTAATGTGTTATCGGATCTTTTATAAACTAGTACTTCCAAGAAAGGTAATTTTCCGTTTTCTTCAATTTCCATACTGAACTGGATATTAGGGTGTATTTGATTGATGAAATCGAAAAATTTGATTAGTTCGTCTAGTCCATGTCTCCAGATGACAAAAGTGTCGTTAACGTAACGGCGACAAAATTCCGGTTGAAGATTGGGTTTGTTAAAGTTTTTACTTTTTGGATTTTCCATAAAAATGTTGGCTATTGCAGGTGAGATTGGAGATCCCATTGCTGCTCCTGATGTTTGTTCGTAGAATTGGTTATTGAAAGAGAAATAGGTATTAGTGAGACAGTGTTCTATTAAATGTGTGAGATTGGAGGGGAAGTTTGTAAAGGATTTAATAATATCGATTGTATCAGAGATTGGTACTTCTGTAAAGAGATATACTACGTCGAAACTTACTAGGATGTCTTGGGGTTGAATGTGAATCTGTTGTATTTTTCTGATGAATTCAAAAGAGTTTTGGATGTGTGTGATAGAGTTTCCTGTGAAAGGCTTAAGTTTTTTGGCGAGAAAGCGCGCTAGATTGTAAGTTGGTGAGTTTAGCACAAATTTGAACAAATTGAAACGAAAATAAGACGCTCATATAAAGTTGAATTTGGATAATGTCGGGGCCAGCGAAACGTTTCGCTGGCCCCGCCCGTGTTTTTTTTTTGAGTTATCAGGTACTTCCGGTGTTGCACAAATTCTAATTTTGGTTGAACAATTTTGAACGAATTCTGCACTAAATATTTGGCCCAAAAAAAGTTGAATTTGCATGGGTGGTGGGGCCGGCGAAATGGTCCTCTTTCCATCTGGACGAGATTCCGATAAGCTGCCGATCTTGAATCCCCTAGATTCGTGGACCGATCATTTAAGGGTAGTCGAACGATGTAACGACCATCGTAACTACGTTGAAGAGTAGAGGTAGATAGTTGCCCATAATCCTTCTCTGCAAAACTATGTTCTGAAACTGATAAAGGTACGTCCTCGTAGACGAGAAATGTCCTCAGCAAGTTCAGTACTACGTATTCTGATGGGTTCTAGAGCAAACCTTTATTTGTACTAGTCCTATGGTCGGCCTTATTCTCAAATTGCCCACATTGAAAACTGAAATGATAGCTGGTGTTCTTGTCAGTCTCAATCTCTGGACAAGTGACTCCGATGTAAAAGATGCTTGAGCTTCCTGGTCCAAAAGTACTCGTGATCGATGACGACTTCCATCAGAACCTTCAGTGTGCAATAGACGCATTTGGTATTTGTTCTTTGACAACGCAACTTTTTTATGGATGTGAAACAGGCCCACTGTGTTCCTTTTGAAATCGATGACAATTCTGCACATGCGTACTTCGCCAGATAGCTCACGTGTCGAAGTTTACGCTCACTCTGTCGGTAGCAATAAGTTTGTCAGAATAAAGTAGATCGAAGTGAATGTCTTGCACCTGCTTTTCATACATGAAAAATATAACTTTCAAAGAAAAGTCGGACGAAAAGTATCGTGAACACCGCGGGCGTGGATCAAGGCAATATTGGCTCGTTTTTTGACTCTAAATGTGGGCGTCCGCATGAAAAGGGCCCTTATGGCTAATTCTAGTTAGAAGACATTTGCCTTTTTCTAAATCAGGGAAAAAAGTATATTCTTTGGCTCAAAGTGGTAGATGATACTTTGACATACTCTAAATCTATTTGCTCTATAGTTATGTCCCGAATGAAACCGGAAAGGGATATGTTTTATGCTCGAAGAAAAAGAATAACACTTGTTATTATGGCAGTCGCTAAGGGCCGTATGAGCTCTTTTCATATGGGCGTCCATAAATGATAAAAATTACATCCACAACGCTTTTCATATATAAATATTTATTTTCATAATTCACTAATGGTTTTAAAATTCACAATACAATCTTAAAATTCCTTTTATGGACAAATTAAAATGCATCTTAAAAATGTGACCCCCTTGCGCTAGCAGGCGGTACTAGAGCACCCTGGGATTCAGATTCCACACGCTGATGATATTTTGCTGCCCTTGGCACTGGAAAAATGGCCACTCCTTGCAGAAACATTGAAAAAAGATTGGCCTGCTTACGCAGAAGTGAGTAGACAAAATTATTTATGATTGATCTGAATATGGATTTTAAACAAAAATTTATTTCAGTATTACTATTTCGTTATAACTGGCATTAAGTGGAAATCAGAAGAACCAAATTTGCCGCATACAATTTATTGTCCAAGTGGAGATTATAATTCTGGAATTTTCGTGGGCATATCGTCTGTAAGTATCTTTATGTTAAAATTGGATTACATATATCAGTCCTTTAATCGGTGTCGCCGCTGGAATTAAAAATCTGATAATGGCCAGTAATTTTGTTTCCACGTTATTCTTTTAATATTCATTTCCAACATGATTTTTCAGTTTGGAATTTATCATGTGATTACTTTTGCCCACGAAGGGTTCGAAAAGCTTTTATACAAGGCTGTGACAGAAACCAAAATAATCAAGTGGGCCGAAGGTGTTAGTTTCACGGCCATTACTCCTAATATTATTTCCACTGTTTACTCTGCTATTGAGACTTTGAAACATACGAAGGAGATAGAAGTAGACTGCAATTATCATGGAAACGTTTTCTTCCTGCCTAAGGAGGAAGGCGCTGCTCTCGAAGTTCGGTAAGATACAGATAGTAAGCATGATTGAATTTAAATTTGACTGGTCCCTCAAAATCTCAGTGCAGATATCGCCACTCCTTTCGATGCCGCAGGGAACAAGATTTCTATACTTATGTATTGTTGAAGGCATAGACGTAGAAATAGATTGACCCAGCATAACAATCGCGCCGGGTCAATCTTAGCGAATCCGTGGAAAAATAAGCCCTCGACGTGCATGCCTGAAATTTCGGATAATAGCTACTCATTAATGATTCGAAAATTTCCATTCAGAATTTAGAAATGTTGAATTTAGAACATTTAAAGAAAGTGCAATTCAACTGAATTAATATTGGAAACCTCCAAGACTCGTCAATTTCAAATGTTTGCCTGTCTAATATAAATAATGGAACTAGTCCAAGTAAGCGGCAAATGGCTAAATTATCGCAAATATTAAATTTTTTTATTTTTATCGAACTCATAAAACGTTAATGTAGAAAAAAAGTATGATTTCGATTTAAGGCATTAAAATTCGACCTCAGGCATTAAAATAAGACTCAGAAAAAACAGCCTCCAGTGGTACTAAAATGAGACCACTGGTGGGAACCCAGAGTCATTTCTTTTACGTTAAAAGTAACAGCATAAAGTTATTCTATTCAAAAACAGGACACGTCAAAAATGATACGCGAAAAGAAAGAGATCTCTTTTTCTCACAGCGTTAGTAGTAGATTCATAATAAAGCCAAAAATAAGAGTAAAACCTATTCCGTTAACGATCTCTAACTGTATTTTTTAATATGGAGAAACAAAATAATTATCTACCAATTTGAAATAACTGAATTTAAACAGTGTTCCTTTTAAATTTTTCAGGGTACCCGAGGGATGTTATCTGAATAGAATTAATGAATCTTACGTACCTCTGATCCACTCCTTGTGGCCCTTTCGAAACCAGGCAGATCCAGATGTGACAACGAATCTTCTCATGACAAGGGCGAGATTGAATGGAGGACTTGGACTATTTTCAAATGAGAATAACGAACTTCTTTCCTGGAGCATGCGAGGAGAATTTGGTGAAAGCGCTTCGACCCAGACAATCGAAAAAGCCAGAAGAAAAGGCTACGCAAAAGTACTCATCCGTGCATTTGCAAAAGATTTAGCAAAATATGGATTCGATACGTTTGGATTCGTAATTAGTGGAAATGTGGCGTCAGAAGCTGTGTGGAAATCCACGAATGCGAAAACAATACACGCATACGCCGCTATAGAATTGAAAAAATTAAGGAGTCAGAGGTGAGATGGAAAGATGAAATGAAGGAACGTCAATGAAATATAATACAATATACAATAATAATATAACGACGATGATATTATCAGTTCCATAAGGCGCTCATCGTATACATTTCCAATGACTAAATAAACAATTCTTCATTGACATTATTATTATTATTCGGGGAATATTTTTTTGTCGGAAATTTGTAACTTTTCCGCCTGGGTAAGATACAGGGTATGAT
>CAKNXH010002191.1:54122-117272 GCA_932178445.1 Andricus quercusramuli | reverse complement strand
GAGAGTTCTTTTTTTGCTGGGACAATATTCGAATCAACTATACTTTTTGCATGCATATGAGTTGATCTGATATTGTCAATTTTTAAAAATCAATATACTGTAAACAATACAGTGTCACGTGACAAAATGCATACTTTTTGCAGGCTTATGAATTGAAATAAGATTTCGAATACAAGAAAGTACAGACTGTACAGCAATAGAGTTTCACGTGACAGCTCAGCAAAAAAAAAGATTTGATACAAATCGATTCGAAAGACTTCAGTTCTGTGAATCCCGTTTTGCTCCACAAATACGAATTGGACGAGTGCGTTTCTATACATTCGGAAAAACGGGTGAAAATGTAAATAAATTTTGACGAATTCAAAATTTCTTACTCGGCGTAATTTGTACCAATTCTTGAGTTCCTTTTTTGCTGGGACAATACGCAAATCAACCATAGTTTTTGCATGCGTATGTGTTGATATAGTATTGTGAATTAAAAAAAAAGCAATGTACTGTAAAATAATGCAGTGCCACGTGACAAAATATTCGAATGAACCATAATTTCTGCATGTATTTAAAAAATATTAGGTATAAGAAAAATTATATACTGTATAGCAATACGCTGCAGGGTTACGTGACAGCCTAGCAAAAATTCTATACGAATTTTGATAATTTTGTTGTTACTTGCAAATTTCGTCGTTTTTCTAAAAATTTGGTTTGTCCTTTTTAATTTTGAGGAAATAAGATTCAGATTCAATTATTACCTCAGAAACGTGATGAAACTGAGTTTCATGAAAATATTAATATTTTTCGAATCTGAGTCTGGCACATTACTTTTCCCATGTTTGCAGTGATAATTCTCTAAATTGTTGAATTATTATTTGTAATTATAAAAAAATTAATATATTCAACAAAACAGAGATTGTAACTTTCAAAAATGGTTGATCTGCTTTATCTCCCGATTATCATGGTATGGAGTGTTCCTACCTTACCATCACATTGTGTCGTTGTGGCAGAGAGAAGTAATTGACAATCTAACCTCAAAAAGGATAAAGTTCGTAAAGTGTCGATAATTATAATTTTTTAATTATTTAACCAAACGAGAGTCAATATCCCTCCCTCAGTATATCTTATAACTTCTCCGAATTAATTTTTCGGAAATATTCATTTTTGTGGAAAAAAACTTGGGTTATCTGAACCTGATTGACGTCCTTGCAAAGTATCACATGGCCTTAAAATCTCAATGTTTCAATTTAAAATTTAACTATATTTGATTGAAAACTGACCTTTCTGTTGAAACTTCATATTATCGGGGTGAAAATTCCATTATTTTATATAGAAAATTAGTCTATCTTGAAAATTCAACTGCTCAGTGAAAGATTCATTTTTCTTAATTTAAAATTAATTTTTACGATGAAAATTTAAGTATTTCATTTTTGTTTGAAAATTAATCTTTTTAGTTCAAAAATTTAACTATATGGTTCAAAATTTATGTACATTCTTACAAATTCTTTATGGCTTGAAAATTAAACTATTTGTTTGAAAATAATTCTCTTTTAGTTGAGAGTTCAACTTTTTGGTTGATAATTCAAATATTTCCTTTCAAATGAACTGTTATCGTAAACATTCTGCTGCTTTGTAGAAAATTCACCTTTTTGCCTTAAACATTGAAATATTTCGCTTAAAATTCATGTCATTTGTCCAAAATTCATCTTTTTTGTTGGAACATTAAACTTCTTGGTCGAGAATTCATGTTTTCGGTTGAAAATTTAATAACTTTGTTAAAAATTCATTTTCATTGTTAATTCTTTTTATCGGAAAATTTAACTATTTTACGTTTGGTTAAAACTTTATCTGGTATATTGGGTTACTTAAAATTCTTATTTTTTGATAGAAAATTAATTTTCTTGGTAAATTAATTTTCTTGGTTGAAAATTCGAGTGTTTGGTAGAAAATTCACATATTTTGTTAAAAAATCGTCTTTTGGGTAGAATTATCCTTGTTTGATGATTGTTTAACTTTTTGATTGAGAATATTATTGAAAATTCATCTGTTTTTTCTGAAAATGATCTTTTTTGTTCAAAATTCATTTTCCTTTTCGAAGGTTCATGTTTTTGGTTGAAAATTTAACTATTACAATTTCATTGTAAATCAACTTTTATGGTGAAAATTCATATTTTGGCTCAAAAATTAAACTTTTCAGTTGAAGAATCATACTTTTGTGTTGAAAATTAAACTTTTTTGTAGATAATTGGTCTTTTTGGCTTCAAAATTAAATAATTTTGCTGAAAATTTATGTATTTTGTTCAAAATTGGTAGTTTTTTGGTAGAATATTATTTACGTTGGAAATTTGTATTTTGTATAGACTATTCAATCTTCTTGGTCGAAAATTCATCTCTTTGGTTGGACTTTTAACAATTTTGTTGATAATTGTTTTTTTTTGCCGTTAAAAGTTATTTTCACATTCTCATTCGTAAGAGTGTAATGTAATTTCGAATAGTTTTTGTCTGAAAATTTAAATATACCATTTTTTGGCTGAAACTGTATTCTGTATAGTGTATACTGTATAAGTAAGAAATTCAACTGTTTGGTTGAAAATTCATGTATTTTGTTGAAAATTCGCCTTTTTGGGTAAAAAACTAACACAGAAGATATAGCAGAAGTGGTTTTTTCTAACGCGTAAAAATTGTTTTCTTCTGTGAATTTCTTCTGTTAAAACTGTAAATTATTGCTTGGAACTTAATTTATTTGATAGAAAATTCATACATATTTTTCATTAAAAATTCTTCTTTTTGGGTAGTAAATTATTCTTTTTTGTTGATAGTAAAACTTTTTGGATGAGAATGTTGTTCAAAATGATCTTTCTTGATCACAAGTTATCTTTTTTGTTGAAGATTCATTTTTTCCGATTCAAAAGTCCACCGCTTTCAAAAACATTCTACTTTATAACTTAAAAACTTCACTCTTTTATTGAAATCTCATTTTTCATGGTAGAAAAGTCATCCTTCTTGGTATGAAATGAACTTTTTGGATGGAAATTCAACTTTCTTCTTAAGACCCGCCAGACCACGACGACACCACTGATTCAAATGATTGATTATGCTTATTGGTTATTTACTTTTTCTAGGGAATATTTATAGAACGGATCACAGACAAGGAAATCTTTAGGCAAGCGAAAGTTGTGAGCGTTAGCAGTCTAAATGCATTAAAGTATTGAATAATTAATAATTTTCAATAATTTATTCTACGTTTTATATACAATGATCGGCCGTAATTCTATTAATTTTTCAATTTATCTTTAAGGAAGGCTGTAAAGAATTGTGATTCATGTAGAGATCTCTATAGATATACATATATTAAATATAGCAGTGAGACTTTGAAACATACAAAGGGGATAGAAGTGGAATGGGATTAATCCGGAAATGTTTTCTTCCGATCTAAGAAAGAAGCTATTCTTGAAGTTCGGTAAGCATGATCGAATTTCATTTAGACTGGACCCCAAATACTAGTAGCAGAGGTTGCTGTAGGGCACACATTTTCTAAAGTTATATATTGTTGATGAAGTGGATGTAGGAATAGATGGACCCAGCCGTAAAAGGGCGCAGATTAATGCACATTAACAGAATAAAACAAAATGTAATTTTCACAGCAATTTCAGTGTAATCTTTACCTGCAACAAAAATTACCTTCACGTGCTAAAGTTTACTCAATACATTGGAAATGGTTATCATGCCAACCGTATTGAACCTTGTTGTGTTTTGATTTGAGAAAATTCAACCCTTTATAATTGGCTGACGCCCATCTATTCCGACGTTCAAGGTTCATGGTTCATCAGGATGATCAGCTGTTGACCAAACTTAGCGCATTGACCCTAAAAAGTCGACAATTCTGAATGTTGGCATGTCTAAAATAGAAACAGGGAATTGGTTCAAGTAGGCAGCTTATGACTATTTGAATTATGAAAAACATTCAATTTTTTTATTTTTATTGAACTCATAAACCTTAGTGATGTATTCATGATGAACCCATAAAGAAAAGTATGAGCTATTTCGTTGACCATATCTGACAGTATTTGTGCATGTGTGAAAAAACAATATTTTAAAGGTTATAAATGTTTTCTGACAATTTATCCGAAAATGCATCTGTTGTTTGATATTTTATCTGAAGAACATGTAAACGAACAGTCGTTCGACTAAAAGGATAAGGGTTTTGTCTCGTAGCTACCAATTTGAAATGGCTGAATTTTGAGTGTTGCTTTTACATTTTTCAGGGTGCCTGAAGGATGTCATCTGAATAGAATTAACGAATCTCATGTTCCTCTGATCCATTCTTTGTGGGTCTATCGCAACCAGGCATATCCAGAAATAACAACAAATCTTCTCATGAGAAGAGCGAGATTGAATGGAGGCCTTGGACTATTTTCAAATGAGAATAACGAACTTCTTTCCTGGATGCTGCGAGGAGAATTTGGTGAAACCGCTTCGATCCAGACAATCAAAAAGGCTAGAGGAAAAGGCTACGCAAAAGTAGTTAAATGTGCATTTGTTAATGAGTTAGCAGAACGAATTCGAAAATAAGTCAACCATACGCCCTTATACAATTAAAAAAATTAGGGAGTCGGGAGTAAAATGGAGAGGTCGAATGAAGAAATGTTAATTAAACATAATACCGTACGAGAAAATAATAGAAGGGCAATGATATTCTTACTGTGATAAGGCGCTGATCGGATACATTTTCAATAAAAAAATAAGCAATTCTCCCTTTACACTATTTGTCCATTTTTTTAGCTTCTTCTACACGAAAATGTCAAACGGTCACATGTTTCTCAATACATTTCCCCAAAGTAGAATTATTATGTATAATAAATTATTATTGCCAGATGGAATGTGTCCTAGGTGCTCAGGGTGTGTATGACATGCTCTGCAACTATTATCGGGAATGTTTTCCACTGCTTTGTACAGAAACGCTCCGTTGCCCACTTTTTTTTTATTCCTGATCATGTCAAGCAGAGGGTCTCGTCCATTTGCGACTATATGTGATATACCCAGCATGATCCTATTGTGAATATACTTCAGATGCAGGATTCCGCGATCAACCTAATGGCAATGTTTGTTTTTGCATCGAAGAGCATCCTTTATAGATGTAACGCTCCAAATGCGGCTCTCTGGCAAACTCAGGTATATGAAGATCTCTCCAGCTCCAAGGTGTTGCATAGCGCTTCTGTCCAACAGAAGAAGATCCTATGAAATGCTAACAAGTTGTCCTCGCTCCAAATGAATCTTGGCCCATTTGTCGAACCCGAACTTCATTGCAGTTTTCTGACTGTACTTCTCGGGAATCCCTAGAGCTAGGTTTACCTTCTCTGCGTTTCTAGCGTAATTTCGGAAATCATTCATGACAAATACATGAGTGCAAAAGTACCCTTGGGAATCACGGAGTGCGAGAGATAGTAGAAATAGTGTGTGTCAAAAGATGAGATGGCCCATTGTGTCGCCCTGAGAGAAGCATCTCTGGAAGCTAAAAATGTAGGTTCTCACACGATGTTTTCTATATGAGATAGTAAATCTGGATTTCCCAACGGGCATCAATCCCTCTATTTTTCTCACTATATGTGGATGAACCTTCAAGCTTTGCAACAAACATACGATAATTCTGTGGTTGGTTCAATCGAAAGCTTTCCGATAGTCAATTCGGGCCACTGACAAGAACGCTGGTACTGATTTGTTTTAAATTTAATAAATACATAATATCATCTTCTAGAAAATGGTCAGTTCTTTTTTTTCAATTCTATTCCTGTTTACTTTGAATTAATATAAGAACACCCCAGACGTCATTATCTTACGGTGTCCCAACCCCACATTGCACAAGGATAAACTGATTTTCTCCTTTTATTTTAGACAGCAACCTGAAACACGCTTAAGGTACCCAGTTTGTAAACTTCAGATGAACATCATACGTCTTTTTTTTTTGTAACATATTGTAGTTACAGTTGAGTAATAAATACACAAATATTAAGCTTCTTTACACATACATGCAAAACCCTCGTTTGCCCACCGTTTACAAACAACGAAAATGGCCGATTCCGCACTGTGCGCGAAAGCAATGAGCAAAATCCCCAACATCGATGACCAAAACGCTGTCGCCGGGTAGCAAAATGATCTCCACGGTTACCAAAACATTTTGGCCACCGGTTGTCATCTAGCGTCGTAAACGGTTACTATGCGAACATCATTTTGGGTGAGGTTGGATTTATTCCCTTCGTGACAGTTTGTCTTTGTTCATTTTCGTTCAATTAATTTGTTGCGTGAAGAGATTAAAGAGTTTGTTACAAGCTAAGGTGCAAACGGCAAAAAAATCATAGAAATGGATTTCGCTGACGAAGACAGCATTGCAAGTTTCGATGAACTACAAAGAAATGGTTGCAATGAAGCGATTATTATTTCTTTTTGCATAACTTTAAAAGCAGAAAAAGGGTTCACTAGACAACACTATAACTTAGGGTGCCCCAGAAAATTAAAAAAAATTTTATTCAGCCTCCCTCCCCCCTTCTATATTAGCTATAGCAAAAGATACTTGTGTATTATTATCAACATCATGCATACAAGATGCAGCTCTGGAGCACCTGAAAAAGATTTATCCACAAACACAAATATGGTGAGGTAATAATTTGTTATCAAAAGAATGGGGATGCAAATTGGGAAAATTGTTAAGGCTTTTTTTAATTAACTTTTATTCCAATGAATAAACAACCGGCCCCCAATAATTTGGTAGAAGTTGGTTTTGCAAATGCAAATCCGGTTGTTGAGGTAATTGTGGATGCAGGAAAAGTGGACTTTCCTATACATAAACCTATTCCGAATGCAAGGGCATAAACTCTTCCAATTGTTCACCAGAAAGATATATTTTGAATGTATGTGAATCGTCATCAATAAAATCCTAATTAAATATGTTGTTATCCATTTTTCTTATTAATCAATAATTATTATTCCTTTTTGAGCAACAAACAACCAATCCATTAAGTTAATCATTTAATTCTAAAGTTTCAGTGAATTTTTTGCAATTTCTCAATCCATGCAATCCAAATTAAATTTATAATTATATATTATTTTTATAAATTTATTATTATTTTTCATTTATAAGCAAACAAAACTAATCTATGGAGTTGAGCATACATTAACATTAACATTTATTAGTCTTTGGTTTACGCTGCCTCCTCTATGTACAGAAATAGACCTCTATGTACAGAAATACTGTTCGCGCACTTTTTTCTGCATTACAATGAAATTTAACGCCTGATTTTACATTTCAATTCAGTATTTATTGGAAATTATTTTTCATATAACGTAAACTAAATTAGAGCGTCTGTACCGACGAATATTGAAGTGTATTAATTTAATGGTGTAATTTTTCGAATCGCAGTGTGTACATGTGTACCAAAAAAGTCTGGGTATTTTTACGGAAATTTCAGTACAGATAGTCTCTTTTTGAGGTCCCGCTATTTGTACCAAAAAAATCCGTTTATTAAGGAGGACATTTCGGTATATGTAGCCACAGCCTTTTTAAATGCACATTATTTTTATACGTTAGGATTCTATTATTGAATTTATAAATTTGTTGTAAATTAATGCCTCATATCAATTTTTATATACTCATATGTAGTCTGTAGTTGACGACACCATAACTTTCGATGGAATTTTTTGATCAAAATTCCCTTGGTACAATGTTCTGCGGTTCAAACAGAGAGGTTATGTTCGTTAGTAGTCTTCCATCGCCAATATTTATGGTCTTAGCCATGAAAAATAAAAATGAGAAAATTAAAAATTCAGCTTTTACACGAAACCACGCTAGGTACGATAAATGGCCCAAAAAGAAAATTATTACTTTCGGGAAGTTCTACAAAATCGTTTTTGAGCATTATTTGATCCGGATAATGGTTTTTGTTTTAATTCTGAAAAGTGTATTTGAAAATCAGAAATTCATAGGTAAACAACGTAAAATAAGACAAAAGGTCCAACAGCAAAGTTTCTGACTTAACAATTACCTACAAAATTGGGTGTAACCATTTTTTAAAAGAACCTATATATTTCAGTATATTTTAGAGTAAGCACAACGAGCCAATAATCTCCAAGGCCAAGTCGGGTGGCGAAGCCAAGAACGGGCCCCGGAGATGTGGCCGTTGTAGGGCGAGGAAGCTGAAGACGTGGACGGTTCTCCTGGAGGATGGCGTGACTTCGTTTTATTACACGGGTAGGGATGCGTTTGGGTAACGACTTTCTTCAGGGGAAAGCTGTCAGAGAGCACTGAGTCTTGAGTGATCAAGATTTGGAGGCGAGACCCAGGAAGTGGAGCTCTTTCCACTCATTGTGTGGGGACAATTGGTATTATAAAATGATTCACGTACTATCAAAAATTTGCAAGCACAGTCTTAGGAAAAAGCATAGAAATCATACCCTGTATCTTACCCAGGTGGAAAAGTCACAAATTTCCGACAAAAAAATATTCCCCGAATATCTGCAAAACTTAATGGGACAAATTGGAGATAGCTAGAAAAGATGGACAAATAATGTGAAGGAAGAATTGTTTATTTAGTCATTGAAAATGTATATGATTAGCGCCTTATGAAACTAATAATATCATTGTCATTGTATTTCATTGGCCTTTCCTTCATTTGATCTTTCCATTTCACCCCTGACTCCTTAATTTTTTCAATTCTATATGGGCGTATGCGTGTATTGCTTTCGCATTCGTGGATTTCCACACTGCTTCTGAAGCCACATTTCCACTCATTACAAATCCAAACGTATCGAATCCATATTTTGCTAAATCTTTTGCAAATGCACGGATGATTACTCTTGCGAAGCCTTTTCTTCTGGCTTTTTCGATTGTCTGGGTCGAAGCGCTTTCACCGAATTCTCCTCGCATCCTCCAGGAAAGAAGTTCGTTATTCTCATTTGAAAATAGTCCAAGTCCTCCATTCAATCTCGCCCTTGTCATGAGAAGATTCGTTGTCACATCTGGATCTGCCTGGTTTCGATAGGGCCACAAAGAGTGGATCAGAGGTACGTAAGATTCGTTAATTCTTTTTAGATAACATCCCTCAGGTACCCTGAAAAATGTAAAAGGAACACTGCTAAAATTCAGTTATTTCACCGAAAAAACTGAAGTTAAATTTTGTTGCAGATAAAATGTTCAGCTGTTAAAGATTACATGCTATTTGGCGAAAGTTTATCTTACGATGGAATAAAAACTGTCTTCTGCTACGTCCTTCGCAGCAATGGAAAAACGGCAAAGTATATACTTTAAAGGCTATAGTCGGTATTGTAGGTTAGGAACAAAATCATAGCAGAAGACGCTGACAAACAGCTGACAAATTATCCCGAGATGGTTTAAAAACACAGAATTATCTAAATTTCGTATAAAGTTTATTCGACCAGGTTACTTTTTGTTGCAGTGAAACTTTCGTCGGAAATCGATGTAAAGTTTATCTTCCGTTTTTCTGTGTTCAAATGGGTAGATAATTATTTTGTTTCTCCATATTAAAAAATACAGTGAGAGATCGTTAAAGAAATAGATCATACTCTTATTTTTGGTTTTATTATTAATCTATTACTAACGCTGTAAGAAATAGAGATCTCTTTCTTTACGCGTATGATTTTTTACGTGTCCTGTTTCTGAATAGAATAACTTCATGCTGTTACTTTTAACGTAAAAGAAATGACTATTGGTTCCCACCAGTAGTCTCATTTTAGAACCACTCGATGCTGTTTTTTCTGAGTCTTATTTCAATGCCTGAAGTCGAATTTTAATGCCTGAAGTCGAAATCATACTTTTTTTCTACAGTGAAGTTTCATGAGTTCAATAAAAATAGAAAAATTGAATATTCGCGATAATTCAGTCATTTGCCGCCTACTTGGACTAATTTATATTGTTTATATTAGACAGGCAAACATTTGAAATTGTCGAGTCTTGGGGGTTTCCAATATTAATTCAGTTGAATTGCACTTTCTTCAAATGTTTTAAATTCCAAATATCTCAATTCTGAATGGAAATTTTTAATTCATGGTGAGTAGCTATTATCCGAAATTTCAGGCATGCGCGTCGAAGCTTATTTTTCCACGGATTGGGTAAGTTTGGGCCCGCGCGATTGTTAGGCTGGGTCAATCTATTTCTACGTTCATGCCATCAACAATAGTGTTCCCTGCGGCATCGAAGGGAGTGGCGATATCTGCACTGAGTTTTCGAGGAACCAGCCAAATCTAAATTCAATCATGCTTGCTAACTTTATCTTACCGAACTTCGAGAGCAGCACCTTCCTCCTTAGGTAGGTAGAAAACGTTTCCGGGTAAAGCCGACTCCACTTCTACCCCCTTCGTATGTTTTAAAGTCTCAATAGCAGAGTGAACAGTGGAAATAATACGAGAAGTAATGACCGGGAAACTAACACCTTCGGCCCACTTGATTATTTTGGTTTCGGTCACAGCCTTGTGCAAAAGCTTTTCATACCCTTCGTGGGCAAAAGTAATCACATGATAAATTCCAAACTGAAAAATCATGTTGGAAATGAATATTACAAGAAGAACGTAAAAACAAAATTACTGGTTATTATCAGATTTTCAATTCCAGCGGCGACACCGATTGAAGGACTGATATATGTAATCCTATTTTAATATAAAGATACTTACAGACGATATCCCTACGAAAATGCCAGAATTATAATCTCCACTTGGACAATAAATCGTATGCGGCAAATTTGGTTCTTCGGATCTCCACTTTATGGCAGTTATAACGAAATAGTAATACTGGAATAAATTTTTTTTTATAATTCATATTCAGATAAATCATAAATAATTTTGTCTACTCACTTCTGCGTAAGCAGGCCAATCTTTTTTCAATGTTTCTGCAAGGAGTGGCCATTTTTCCAGTGCCAAGGGCAGCAAAATATCATCAGCATGTGGAATCTGAATTCCGGGTGCTGTAGTACCGCCTGCTAGGGCAAGGGGGTCAAATTTTTAAGATTCGTTTTAATTTGTGCATAAAAGGAATTTTAAGATTGTATTGTGACTTTTAAAACCATTAGTGAATGATGAAAATAAATATTTATATATGAAAAGCGCTGTGGATGAAATTTTTATCATTTGTGGACGTCCATATGAAAAGAGCCCATACAGCCCTTAGAGTTACGTATAGATTCATATAGCTGGAAAATTTGGTGCAATTTCAAGCTAAAGATGAATTCTTTAGGATAAAAAAATGAGCACCTTCAGCATGTTTGAAGTTTAAACTTCGGAAATCATCGTTTCAAGAAAAATGCATTTAAAGTTAGCGACTGCCGTAAGAACACGTGTTATTCTTTTTCTTCGAGCATAAAACATATACCTTTCCGATTTCATTCGGGACATAACTATAGAGCAAATAGATTTAGAGTAAGTCAAAGTATCATCTACTACTTTGAGCCAAAAAATATACTTTTCGCCCTGATTTAGAAAAACGCAAATAGCTTCTAAACTAGAATTAGCTATAAGGGCCATTTTCATGCGGACGCCCACATATACTGTCAAAAAACGAGCCAATATTGCCTTGATTCATGCCTGCGGTATTCACGATACTTTTCGTCCGATTTTCCTTTGAAACTCATATTTTTCATGTATGAAAAGCAGGTGCGAGACATTCACTTCGATCTACTTTATTCTGACAAACTTATGCTACTGACAGAGTGAGCGTAAACTTCGATATGTGAGCTATTTGGCGAAGTACGCATGTGCAGAATTGTCACCGATTTGGAATGGAACAAATTGGGCCTGTTTCACATCCATAAAAAGTTGCGTTCTCAAAGACCAAATACCAATGCGTTTATTGCACACTGAAGGTTCTGATGAAAGTCGTTATCGATCACGAGTACTTTTGGACCGGCAAACTCAAGCGTATTTTATATCGGAGTCACTTGTCCAGAGATTGAGACTGACGAGACCACCAGCTATCATTTCAGTGTTCAATGTGGGCAATTTGAGAATAAGGCCGACTAGAGGACTAGTACAAATAAAGATTTGCTCTAGAACCCATCCTCAGACAGCTTTAATGGTGAGAGCAATTATTTTATCTAGACTCACTTCATATGTACCACCTGATGGTATACATACCTCCTTAGGTGTTATGAGGACACTGCACACTGCACAGCTCCTTGAAGCTATTCAGGTTCTCCGTGTCCTCATACAGTGGATGCTAGACTTCGTATAATTCTCTCTAGATGCCTGGACTTTCTCTGGTTTGAGCCCACCTCTTCCTCCGCCCTAGACTTCTCCTAGCGTCAGATTCCCTATTCGGTCAACAATGTGCTGACTGATGGTCAGCAACTTTGGCTTGTTGAGTGTGTGATGACGAATCCTTACTTCGCGCGGGAACTGTCGGACACTGGCATTGAACTTCTAGAGAGGTGCTATGTTGTCAATTACACACTGAATGCGGGGCGTGTACTGTCTTGTCTAGCCTGTCTTTATCCGAGTTTCAGTCATATGATCAGCTGTTGGTTTTTTAATGTTTCTCCTGCTACTAAAGCATCGCTCTTCCTCTACTAGAAGCCTGCCCGAGGTTGGGCTTAGCGTCGGGTCTCTTTCTCGGCTGCTGGCTCGTTCCAGCTGCGATGGAGTAGGCACTCCGCATTCATAACTCCTTTTCATAAGGTCCTCGGCATGGTTTCCCAGCAGTTCTTCCGCAAAGTGCAAGGGCTCTGAGTATATCCCGCACCACAGGGCATGCAGCCGCGCCATGTATCCTCTTCGCTCAGGAGCCATACTGGTACCGTAGCACTCTAGCCGATCGTCCCTCAGTCGTCGATCCGTCCACTCAAAACTATTGAACTATTCATTTCGCTCGCTCCCCCAACTGGGTTTCTTTTGATCATTGTTGTCTCCCCGAGCAGCCTAGTCAAAGCCTTTCAGTCACGGCTCATGGAGAAACCGGAACGAACCGGTATATATACCAGGTGTCCCATTTTGAAGTTTCCCTCTTCCTATGTCGGGAGATAGGGAAAGGGAAACTTCATTGGTGGAACACCTTGTACATGAGATATATATTTGTTCAATTAATTGAAATGAAACAAACTTGCAGTCTTCAAACGAGTTCTACGACTGGGTTTCATTTTTGTTTTGCAAGACACCTGTATGTGTATTTGTTTCTAAATGAATCTTACCATGCTTTGGTGTACGAATAGAAGACCCGGCAGGATCTGGCCGCCTGTATCTGGAACCGGACACGTCGGACTGTGCACTTAATTCTGCAACAAGAAATAGGTTTATTTTTCTAAATATCAAGCCGCTGGATATAATACCATAAGAGGGTTTTTCTGTCAATTTCATAAATCAAGTTGGAGATTACGTGATTTTGAACTTGATTGTATGCCATTTTTTTCTTCGGTTTCCAGGAATCCTGAAAAGGGTTACGGTCGTTACGGTCACGGCTCGCTGCGGCTCATTGTTCACACCGATGGGTCTGATTTTTTTCTACTTGAATTCACAACACATTGCCTTTATTTATTTTAAACTGTAATTTACCGTGGAGGATTAGGGACGCATCGAAAGACAAGTTCAACGAAAATCTATGAGGGACTGTTTTACCTAGTCTCGTGACTGCCACTGGCTGTCTTTGCAGCCAATGGCTGCCTTCTGTAGAGCCCTGACCTAGAACATCCTTCAAGATGATATCAATCAAACACAAATTAGCCTCGTATAAATTTTGAAATTAATTAAATTTTTTTTCTCCCTAATGATTCATCAAAGAAAGAAAACTACTTAATCGAAAAAAACATGGTTTTCTATCTACACTGGAACTTTCGCACGCACCTTTTTGTTCACACGATGCTTAAATATCGTTTAAGTTACATGAAACTCATTTCTATTGTTAGAATCACATACAAACGGCTTCACTGCAGAATGTTATATTTCTATTTCAGTTCGTATAACACTTCAGGTTTTTTTCTGTCAATGAGCAGCTCTAGTCACTTTTAGCAAATTTTCCAGGAGAGCCAGTTAAAGCTTATAATGTTTTTAAAATTTTGAAATACGCTAGAAAGGAAGGAAAATGTTATTTATAGATAAAGTATATACCTCAATACTGTTAAAAAATGTTTGTCAATTGACATATTTGATAGTATGATGAAGTCTATAGTTAAACAATAACTTTTTTCTCATGGTAAATCATTTTGATTATTAGTTCAAGTGGTAAATAGAATAAACACAAAACGTATCTAGAAATTATATTACAAGGGATGAGAGAGCTTTTTACATTCTCATCAGAGAAGGTAATAGATTTGTGTAAAATTTGACACCCCCCCCCCCGCGGGGGGTTGGATTTGCGTGTTTTGGGAGCCTCTGGAACAAAAAAAAAAAACAGGTCTTTACGAATGTTTTTATCTGCTGTATGTCTGTCTGTCTGTCTGTATGTCTTTTTGTGAGCACGATAACTTTTGAAAGAATTAATCTATAAGATTGGCTTTCGTTACACTCTTTTATAGTCGGGAACTGAAGGAAAAGTTCGTTAGCCAAATTTTTTAGATGAAAATTCAAAAAGATAAAGCATTATATGTACGGCTATTCGTAGAACTTGGGAATTTGTGCAATTTTCCTCACGACTTTTTTTCATGGGGAAAACGTTATCAGAGTTACAGCATTTTCAAAATTAAAAAAAAAAAAATTAACATTTTAAGCCAATCAGTTGAGGATATGAAAAAAAAATCAAGAGAAGACAATCGTTGCTTCTTGAAAGCCCTAAAAGATTATCAAAATATTTTTCTGCAAATCATAGTGAAAATTGGCGACTAGGACATCTTCATGGAAAAAACCATTTAAAAAACCCATGCAAATCATGATTTTTTTCTTTATCTCAGTAAATACGGAGACTTTTGAAAAATGTTTCAAACAAAACTTTTAGCTAGTATAAAAATACATCTTTTTTGTATCATACACTTTTTGCCTAAAAACATTATTTTTCGAGAAAAAGAGTATCCTGCGTTGGAAACACAATTAAAAAAAAAAGATTTCAGGTTTAAGTGTGTGTGTGTGTGGTTTTCCTATCTGAAATGTTCAATGAAAAAATGTATGTCGAGACCAAATTCCTCTTCCAGTTTAACTCAAAATACTTTCTGGATTTGAAATTCATTCAAATTCCGCATCAGTAGGACCAGCTTTTGAATTCCATTTTATGTAAAACACTCATTCCTGATTCAACAGGAATACATTTAGATTTCATTCGTAATCATTTCGGATAAAACGAGATAGAGTTTGGAAAAAGAGCAATTGGGGTCGGAGGCGGATTAATTCCACAAATTTTTATTGGCAGAAACCTAAAACTTGAACCTAAAGATATGTGCCTATCATATATATATATAATTGTTAATATATTTACCAATTGAATTAAAGATGACCACCAAGGTGAAGATCAGAGTATAAACGATCTTCATTTTTCCAAGTAGAAGAACAACTGATTAAAGTACTATGGGAGACTCTGCTCAACAGTAGAACTGATGAATATTCAGGTGCTTCCTATGGGGTATATATACTATATAGCCTATACATATTTTTCCAATAAAAGTCAGAAAGTTTCCTTATGAGGAAGGAGAAGCATTTTGGGGGAGACGTTTCCTTTCCCTCTTATCTGTACATAGCTTTTTTTATTTTTCTTCTCATTGGCATTTCATAATCAGTTTCGAGGACAGAAGTTGAGTAACGCAATTAGTTAAACTCAATTTTTTAATAAAAGCAATGATAAATTTCAACGTTTTGTGTATGTATTGTATATTGTATATGTATCTTGTATATGATTTTAAACATTTCAATGGTTCTTAGGGAATTGCATGAAATATCAAAGAATTTTTCATCATTCAAAGATGTTAAGAGAATTTAAAAGTACTCCACGGATCTTGAGGGATTTTATACGATTTCATTGGAATTCCCCAGGTGGAAAAATTCTATAGAAATTGAGCAGCGAATCTATGGAATTTCTACATGAATTATACAAAATTTCAAATGTACCAAAAACACGAGGAATGACTTCAGCCCGATATCTAGTATTATTTGGACCCCTCTTTATATTCCTTAGGTTGTTCCGGAAAGAAAACCTAATACCCAGGTAGATTCTGATTGACTTCTATGGGAAAGTTTGACCTAGGAGGACTTGCAATTTCTAGACAACCTAAGTAGAAACCCAAACTGTTCCAAACTTCAAAACGTGACTCTGAGAGCTTCCAGATGTTGCACCGGGTCAACAACGACATAATGTTTGAGGAATTGTGGATAATTTTTACTCTAGGTATTTAGAATAAAATTCTGCAGGGAGTCTCCAAGGAACTAATAACCAGGATCACCAAAATGTAATTCCAATTCATTCATAGGTAATCCCTGTGCATCGGTTGATGCTTCAGGTCCTTAAAATACAAATCTGCTAGCTATTCTAATACTTTCCCAATCATAAATGATGAGAATGTAATAATTCACAAGAAATCTTCTAGAAATTGATATTTCTTGATTTTCCTTTATTCCCAGTTTAACTGCCAGTATTTCGAAATTCATGTCAGTTGCTGTCGTTGACTTTCTTCTATTAATTTTCGGGAAATTGAGATTTGTTCATGGATTCTGTCACAGGCTACAGAAAAGTTCCAGATGAAAATAAATATGAAAACTGGTTATTGATCTAATTTATACTAGGGAAATTTTAAGGAAAGTCTAAGTCATGAGGTTAACTATTTTGAATCATTTGAAAGATGACTAGAAATTCTTTAGTTTTCTCTGATTTATTCTGCGAGCTTGCCAGCAGATTTCATGTTTTATTCCTTTTATGCTTAGTGCGTTTTTAGTGTTAAAAATCTTATGGAAATAACCATTTAAAATCTGCTGAGTTCAAGATTCAGTCTCTAACTTCAATCTTTGAACTTTGTTCAAGAAAGGTTAGAAATATATATTTTGTGCAACATATCTGTACTCACACTTGTACACTTAAACAAGAAGTATACATTTATTATTTTCTGCTTGAACATATATCTTTCCAAATTTAATTTCAATTAATTGAAATTAATTTCTCGGAATTTCTACGAGGCCCTGCGGGCTTTTTCTGAAGCTGTTTCAGTAAAATTATTTAAATATATAGGTTAAGTGGAATCTTGACTATATATATCGGGTCGAGATCCTTCCTCGTGTTTTTGGTACTTTTGAAATTTTGTGGAATTCATGTAGGAATTCTATAGAATCATTCCACCTAAATTCTATAGAATTTTTCCAGCTGGGTAAGGGGATTTCAGTGGATTTTTTAGAGATTTCTTTGAAAATTCATTACTATCTGGAAGTATTGCTAAGACATGTTTCGGAACTGCGTGGAGAGTGCTAAAAAGTTTGCCTATCTTTAGATAAGCTTATGACGTATGATGTAGTTTATGACGTAATAGAAATTTCACATTGTGATGTATTTCCGTCGGTCTTATTATTCCGAAACTAAATAAATTATTGTATTAAAATTTTCTGAGATGAAAGAAAATATATGAGCAGTGGCGTGGTACACAAAGGCGCGTTACGGAAAGCATCCTCTGGTTTGCCAAGGCTCCGAAGATTAGCGAAAAAAAATAGGTGATTGTGATTTTGGGAAAACGTGAAAGAATAACTGCGAAAGGCGAATATATGTGCAGAAACTAAATCTACGACTTTCAAAAAACAATCGTATGAATGTTTAGAAAATTTCGCCTAATAATCGCAATTTGTGAAATCTCGCATTTAGGTGATCGATAAGTCTAGAAAATTGATTTCAAAAGTTTGTAAAAGTTATAAAATTGGGAACAAATGTTATTTTTTAAATTTGGACTCAGAATACAAATAAGTATTTCGTGATAGCTGAGTGATCATAGAACATATTTAACCATGGGATGGAAATTTCCTTCCGGCTCGATAATAAAGAGCCAACAGCAATTAATTGTACTGTGAAACTTATCATACTCAAAATTTACTGGTTAGATTCTCAAAAATTGAAAGGAAGCTGTGTGTAAAGAGGTATATTTAGGATCTGACGTTATATATGATAACAAATGAACGCAAGCGACGAACTTCGTATTTTAAGCTTCGCAGGGGTTTATATTTAACGAGTACACATTTTTTACGATTACTTAACAATCACGTAATATTTGTTGCAAATTTTTTTATGAACAAAGAATTTGGGAAAATAGAATGCACGAAGGTACAAGATATTTAGATGATTACACACCCAGTGATGTTTCTTGATTTCGATTTCATTGTTCTTTTTTGGTGGAAATAAATCACGTACAAGGAAAAATAAATCGAAATAGAAATCCCTTGAAATCCTGTGTATCGTTTCTTTTGAAATCCTTTCGAATCCCTCAAGTGTGGTGAAATTCTTTGATATTTCTGAAATACCTTAAATCCGTAGAAATCCCTAGAAGTTCCTTGAAATTTCATTTCGTACATTTATTCCCTAAAGTTTTCTAGAAATCCGTTGAAAGATCAAGCCTTTTTTGCGCTACAAAAACCTCTATATATAGAAGACCTAGTTTTTGTTTGACACAAAAGTCATTTATCACTTAAAATATTCAAGCAACATCAATGAATTAAATCCTGCGAAGAATTTGCGTTCAGTGAGAATTTTAGTTTGAAGTTGATTAAGGCTCACCATGTCAAGAGATTACAACATTCCTAAGGAATTTCAAATGATTTTATAACATTTCAGAAATTAAAAAGATATCCTTTCAAGGAATTTTAGAATATTTGGGGTATTCAAAGGAGTTCAAAAGGGAATAAGAGACTTCATGAGTTTGCAAGGAGATTCTACAGATTTTAAGGGATTTCTTCCTTATTCAAACTTTGAATCAATTACACGTATAAAGCCATTAAAGTGCAAAATTTTATGTTATAAATTTTTATATATAATAGCAATTTCAAGTTAGAAACATTTTTAAAATATTTAAGTTTTAAAATCAGAATCAGAATTATTTTAATTTCAGGTCGTTTCGAATAATAATAATTTAACTCTTACTCAAAAATCAAGATTAATCACTTGTACTTACGAATTTGAATTTTGTAAATAGCAAGCATCAAAATTGTAACGTTCAAAGTTTTAATTTAGCAATCTGAAATTTTAACAATTCAAGGCTTTCGATTTCAAACAATTCTGTTTCAAATTGTTTAGTGTTTAGAGCTTTCGAACTGGAAATGTTCAATTTTAACATTGAAAACTGTCAGTTGTTCAATTTTAAATGGTTTCAGAATCATGCTACGCAATTAATTGTTGTTGAATTTTTATTACTCGAAGTAGGGTTCGATTTTCAAAATCAATAATTGGAAAATATTTTAGAATTGCACGTTGTAAATTGAATGAGTTCATTATTGAAAAAGTTTAAAATGAAACCTACGATCGAAAAAAGTTAAAATCGTACTTATTTTGAGTTGAATAACATCATTTGATATGAAATTGGTGATATTACAAATAATTAGATAGATTTCCCTTCGAAAAATATCGAAAAGTTTTCAGTAAAAAAATATATCTTTTACAATTCATTTTAAAATATTCAAATCTTTGAAATCCTCCGAGACCTAATAAAATCCCATAAAATGCATAGTAATCCCCAGAAGACACTTGAATTTTTATTTCATTTCATTTACTCCATAAGGCTCTCTAGAAATTTCTTGAAATTTCCTGAAATCCATTGAAGTATCTGAAATCATTTGATACCTTTGATACCCTTTAAGAATCCATTGCAAATTTTGCAAGCTTGAAATTTCTTAAAATCTTGCAATATATCCTAACATGTTTTCAATCCCCTGCAATCAATTAAAATGTTGTCAATCCTTAAAATCCTTGAAGTTCCTATAAAATTTCAAATTCCTGGAAATGCTTTGAAATACTATGAATTGCCTTGAAATTCATAGTATCTCTTCAATTTCTTCAAAACGTTTGAAAACTTTGAACTCTTCAAAATTATGAAAACTTTTGAAATTTTGACTTTTGAGATGGTGGTTATGTTATTTTAGCCAAATTCTTTTTTGTGCTGGGGGTAGAATAAACTAAATGGTCTTCATCCACATATCATTATCATCTCTTTGCATGCATAAGTATAAATAAGTATAAATAAAAAACTCTGTTCTGAAAATTTAATACAGGTTTTGGAACGATTTTGAAATTTATACTGCTTAAATATCATTAATCAATATAAAAAATATCATCAGATGTAATTAAGGAGTGATCATGTGGGTCATTTTCATTTTTGTCTTGTGACAATTGCTATAATAATTTAGGCAATTGTTGGTCTTCCCTCATTTGAAAAAAGGAGTATTGCAATTATATAAACAGTCATTGCGTAATTAAAAATAATTTTCCTGATCACTGCTCAATATTTGGAGCAGTCCATTTACACAAGCAATATAATTTTTCTAGATTTCTCTTCTAGATTCCAAACAAACATATTAGCAACTATTGGTAGTTAAATTAAATTTGGACACGCCAACTGCTACGTGTCTCTATAGCTTACAAGTCAACTAATGTCAGTATTAGTTCCCCACTAGGGGCAGAAACCCCCTCCACTACTCCTAAACCGCCCTTATCACATTATGGCGCCGACTCCCCTCGCTGGAGCGGCATATTACGTACATAAGTGTTTAATTGACTAATGTCTCATGATGCAATCTTCACAGCGATTTCAGAGTAATCTTTACCCGCAATAAAAATTCACTTCAGTTTTTTTTTCATTATACATGAACATTTATTCAATAAACCTGCTCTAACCTAATCTTAAAAAAAGTTCTTCTAAAACCTGCTCTGAGCTTATTATAGCTTTACGGCATAAAAATGCATGAATGAATAATCTTATAATTTTAATCGTTATACGCGCGCATATAATTCTGATCTTTGTCTCATTTTCAACTTATGCAAAATATTGCTATTCGATTCCTCAATTTATCTTCTTAATTCTTAATATCATGAGAGAGGATCTCTACCTGTGAGAGGACTACATTTTTACTTAAATCATCAAGCTATCGCCATTAATTTATCTTTACTGGACATTTTAAATATGTGTCAATGGATCGATGAGCCTTTTGGGTATCTAACAGTAGCCAAGTACTCAATGTTAATCATGAATTCATAATTATATTTAAATGGATGGTCTTACGACTGTTTTGACCTGCGCCGAGTCGATTGCCGACAAAAGGTGCGCTCGCACCTGAGTGGTGCAGGGATAAGGGAAGGTAAATTGAAATGAAAGACGAAGTGCAGTTTTCTAGACTTATCCAGTTTTTCAATATTCTCTGATGAGTCTCATTTCTATGGGCTTCTAAAGTCACTGAACTTTTGTGAGATATTCTCAAGGCTAGTTCTCCATGCTTAGCCGCTTTCTTAACCAGGTAGAGGAATGAATTCCTGCCTGCTCATAAGAAGGTAAGTATCTGAACAACGAGTCGTAAATTACAGAATCTAACTTCTTCGATCAGAGTGAACGGTTGACTGTGCTCTTTTCTTCAGTTTGTATAACGCAATAGAAAATCGACACTATTTCACTATTTCCAAGGCAATTGCCAGATAAAATATTTTATTTTAAAATATGTCTTTTTTAGTCAGGATTCTTCAACAATCAAACAGCCCAAAATATATTCAAAGTTTCGCTCAAGGAGGAAAAAGTATTCCCGTAGGAAGAACAGTGGAGGCCTCAAATGGCAAGCACCACGAATTCAGAAGTGAGATCTCTTGTAGACCGGATTCGAAAGTTAACTTCCGTCTGCCTTGAGAAATTCTATTCCTTTAAGGAGAAAAATTGTGAACCCAGGATATTTTACCTAAGGCCTCAACTTTTCCAAAATAGTTCAAGAGAATAAGTACGGAACAAGTGCTCTAGTTTCGACTCCCACTATCCGCGAGAGTGTTTAAGTGGGAGTTCGCTAGTTTGCGCTATTGCTCTGCCCCGTAGTGATGCAACATGGGCAGTCCCTTTCGCTTGAGTAGAGAGTTCAGCCTGCTGTCAGGCTTATGTTTGTAACTAAAGGGTTACAACAGCCCCTTTTGGAATTTGCGTCAGAAGACTCATAGATAGAATGATTATTAGCTATCTTATGAATTTTTGATAATGATAAAGAAAGATACTGTAAACAGGAAAGTATATAAACCAAATAGTGTCAGATTGATCAAGGTGCTTCACCTCTCATTTCTCCCGTCTTCTGCGAAAATTTCAGTCCTTGATTGTGATACCTGTTGTTTCGGTGTGGATTTTTGAAGGGATCTCCGTAAGTCCTGGCCAATTTAGTTTCTCTGCATGAGATATACAGCCTAGGTCCCGTAAATACTCCTTTAATGAGGCATGTACAATCTTCTTCTTACTAAATCTGGTCAGCTTCTTCGTCCCGATGGTCTTCGGCTTCTTATTTTCTTTGGCTTTAGGGATTATAGAATTTTTGTTCTGACAAATTCTTCTAGCCGGTTTCAGATCTTTATCTTGAAGTATATTCTCGACGAGAGCTTCATGACTGCTATTTCTTGTTGCATAATTCCCTCGTCGTGGTTTCTCCATGAATCTCTGGGATTTAGTCTCCTTCAATAGCTTCTTTGCTTCGACTTCTTCGCCTTTGGGAATCGCAGCTTGCATTTCCCGTATCTCTTCGGCTTCTTTTCGGGGATCTGCTAGGCTGAGGGCGTTGATTTTTAATTCTTTTAAGATTTGAAATCGCTGTCTTCAATTATCTGCGAGGTTGTCTGTTTCGTGCCTCTTGGTAGCGGAAGATGTTGGGGCTTCTTCTTGAGGGTCCTCAGTACCAACGTTGCCTACTCGCTTTTTCCTGATATCTTTCCTGATCTTCATAGCAATGACCTCAGATACCGTCGTGTTAGGCACCTTAGTTGCTCATTGTCGAGTCGTTGTGTTAAATCTGGACCTGGCTACAACTTCCGGATGTAACAGTATCTCTGTTATTATAACATCCTTCTCTCCGCTTTCTAAGTTGCATTGTACTGCTACATTGCAGTGGGTGTCGAGGGCTTCGTACTGGGTTTCTACGTCTGGCATTGTTGCTGTCGAGATCGTAACTGACCTATCCTCACTTTTCCGTTCCCTGCAGACCCTTAGTTTTCCGATTTTCCGTCATCCCCTCCTTCTATATTATCTTACCTATACCTGCTGAGAAAATTGGCATGGTACTGCCCTCTCTCTCAATTCTATTTGTCATGCCAGAGTATATAGACATTGCTTGTAGTTTCTATTCGCTACTGTGAGTTGCGTATTTTCTATCCACCCCCACGAGTTGCGTAGATTCTATTCGTTAGCGCTATCCGTCAACGTGAGTTGCGTACTTTCTTTTAGGACCCATCGATATATATATCTGGACTTGAAACAATCAACTCCTGATAATTGTCGACGTCGCACAAGTATATTTCAGGATGATCCTCATCAGTACGTTTACATACGAGTGAAGGGTATAAAGGGAGGACACAGTGATAGTCGAATACCAGTTACGCATTTGTAATGACGTCGAAAGGTTACAAGTCAATCGGCAAGAAAAACGCCATAGTTTTACATGCCCTGTGTCATATAAACTCGGATCAACGGCAAGCAATACTGAAAACATCTGATGTAGATCTCATTAAATGTATTTGTGAATGTGCCTTGAATATCCTTTTAGGAAATCTTCCTCTTAAAGATTGTCAAAAACTAAAGCAACTAAAGGTCCAATCATTTGTGGTCTGCTTTCCAATTGGTTCAAGTCATCATCGTAGAACCTTTAATAATATGGAGCATACAAGCAAAATGGTTCTCATTCCCAGCGAACAGGTCGATTAATCAACAAATGCAAACGATAAATCATAAATCTTTACATAGCAATAATAATGCAGCCGTTATACCATCGATACCTGATGCAACTACACAGACACCTGGAAGTAATCTCGGCAGATTGGATTTTGAAATGAGTCCAATCTGATTGTCGCCTTTTCCACGCGATGAACGTGAAAGGTGGAGAGATTACAGTCAGATGTTGTAAAAATGTATATTTTTTATTGACGATAATAGAAAATTAACTACTGAGAAAATGGATAATACTGTAAATGCAGATAATGATCCAATTGCATTTTTTCCAGTAAAGGATATTATAGCTAATGTACCTAAATCTTTTCGTTCCGAAAGTAATTTATTGCTTAGTCATTAAACAAAACTTGATTTCGCCGACAGGATAAAATGGGATAAATATGGTTCAGTGATTATTGATGGGAGACGTATTGAGCATTCAAATATTACAGACCTGGTTAACGATCATTTAAGGTTTAGAAAAAGTTTCAATCCTCCTGGCAGAAGTCACATTGCCCGTATCCTTCAAGAGATTGGTACCCCGCGAGAACTCGTGAAAAATCAAGAATATTTGATTCCTGCTAAACAAATACAACGAGATATCAATAACCGATCACTCTTAAATTGAGAATCTCTTACAAGAGACGATGAAACAACTTAGGATGAAGCAAGGTCTGATAGAATCCTAAAGATTTCTGATAAAACAATCCGTGAAAGAAGTTGTAATAGAATTAAAAGGAATACCAGTCAAGAAAAGAGACAAGCTGGTTCAGGAATGGTAACAAAGCGGCAGTCTTTTATTCTAAAATGAAACTGCTTGAAGAAATATAGTAGAATTCAAGTCATCCTGCTTCTTATAGCGGTGTAGAAAAAATAACTCACGCTGGACGAGGGAGAGTATCGCGTACACAAGTGTTCGCCTGGCTAAAATCATCCCAGGATGCATTCACTTTACACTTACCTATTCGACGAAAAATTTCGGAGAGCTCATTATACGGTTTCCAATCTTGCTGAAGTTTGGGAGTGTACGTGTGATTGAATCGACATGCAGAGTTTGTCCACTTGTAACGATAATCACCGTTATATTTTAGTAGTGATTGATGTTTTCAGTAAATTTGTTTGGGTTACACCTCTTCGAAATAAAACTGTATTGGAGGTGAAAAATGCTTGAGTGTATTTTTGAAAGAAGTAATCATCGAGTACCATTCTGTTTACAATCAGATAAGGGAAACGAATTTTTAAACGTCCCTTTCCAAAAATATTTGTCTGACAATGGGATAAAATTGCGTATAAACTAGAGCGTTTCAATCGGACACTCAAGGAACGTATGTGGCGGTATTTTACACATAAAAACACTCGACGTTATATTGATGTTTCACAACAAACTGTGAATGCATACAATAATACTCTACATTCGAATATTAGAATGATACCGTCTGAAATTAATTTATCGAATGCAGCCGAAGCTCGAGCAAATATTCAACGTCCATTTTGTAAAGAAAAAAAGTCCAAAGGAAAAACTCAATACATTGTTGGCAATCTCGTCGGAATTAGTCGTGAGAAGGGTGTCTTTGAGAAACGTTATGAGTTTGGCTGGAGCAAGGAATTATTTATTGTAAAGCGAACCATTACAGAAAGAAATCAAGCATCCTACATGTATGAGTTGTAAGATTTAGCCGGGAAAGACATAGAAGGTACTTTTCACTAACAGGAATTGACTGGTGTAAACAATAAAAATATTGAGAAGGAAGAATTTCAAATTGAAAAAATTTACAATCTAAGGGAAAAAAACAATTTCTTGTCAAGTCGTTAGATTATCCTGACAAATTTAATTCATGGATTCTAGCCTCAAATTTAAAAAACTTGTGAAAATGAATACCGATTAATTTTGCCTGATTTTACCAAGCAATAGTAGTATGAAACATTTTCCCGAGAATACCACTTCCAATTTTAAAACGTATCTGCCACATGAGATTCGTTTACAAGAACAGTGGGTCGTAGGAGTCAGGGAAATACAACTTCCTCGTACATTTCTTCATGTGAGAGACGATAATTCATTTGAAAATCGCATCGTCCTTCTAAACTCGGGTACTCGGGTGAACAACGCTTAAACCCTTGACAATGTTATTCTTGGTCACTAAACAAAAAGAATAATACTCGGATTTGTAGACAATCTTGCATATAATGGCAATGGAAACCAGAATCCCTTTAATTTCCAAAATTATCAAAATAATCATCTATCCTTGCATATAATGGCAATGGAAACCAGAATCCCTTTAATTTCCAAAATTATCAAAATAATCATCTATCACTTTATGTTGATGGTACTAAGATACCGTCGAAACCTCTACAACCATCCTTCAACAGTAAAAAATTGTACGTCGAGGCATATAACACGTTATTTACTGGAACTGGTATTAATTTTCTAAATGAGGAAAATAGTATTGATCGGCAACAATATTCAGTCGGAAATTGTTTATTTGCCTTCGATCGTATACTGAATCTCTCTGCTAATTGTTATTCTCACTGGAATCTTGTAAAACATGGGATACTCAGAATTGAGGTAAGATTTGAAGAAGCGCTTGTTAGCACAGTCAATTGTATAGAGTAAGCAAAGTATGATAACATTTTGGAAATAGACTCGTCGAGACAAATTATAGCTGATTTCAGTGCTGAGTTCAAGTGGGGATAATACTTATATTATACATATAGGAAAACCCTCTTATTTGAAAACCTCAATCTCTACTTGTTTGTGACAGTAGTAAATTCTATCCTTCTGTATAACGTATTAAAAATAAAAATGGTAGATTACGTGATTGATATACAAGGGTTTCGTGATGATTCTGGCCGTTAAGTACCTGAGGAAGTAGCTATGGTTACTCTAGATCGCAACTGTATAGCTCATTAGATTACTTCTCCCCCTTATGCATTTACCGATCTCACAAGCCCATCTCAACGACAAAATAACTGGCTCAGTGGTAAATATCATGGTATCGAATGGTTTGAAGGAGATGTTCCAATGAATTTTCTACACGCTGATCTTCGTGACGTAGCCCGGACTGCTAGACTAATATACACCCGAGGACATCAAAAGGCCGTTTTGCTGCAAAAGATTACAAGCAGACGCATCACAAACTTGGAGGAACTAAACTGTCCATCATTCAAAAGTCCGGCTTTCCAGAATAATAATCTCTCATACGTTTCAGAAGATTCAGCCCAGGATGCTGTAGACTTACTAAAAAAGTATCAACAGTCTGCAGATACTACAAGTAATTCGCATCACAGAAGCACGGACAGCCGCTGTATTTCCAGCCGATCAGATTCCAAAGCATTGAGCAAAACTAGTTGCGATGGTAGCCTGGTAGCCACTAAGTCGCCATGTACGTCATAAACTACGGACGAGCTACCTACTTTGACAGCTACGGGCTTCTACCCCTTGCACCTGAACATCTTCGTTTACGGGGAAATTGTAGCTTCCACAGATGAAATGCAAAAAGATTACAGGGTGAGACTTTGCATGTGTGTGGCCAGTACGGTATTATGTTTCATAATTACATGTGTCATAATTATTCTTGGTTTGACTTTAAGCATATTATCTCTAAAACTACTGGTATAGAGAGTGATGTCAATGACTTCCTCCCTGACCGGAATACGGAACGTCGGTGTGTTTCCCGTGCTAAGAATATCTAAATCAGTGGTGATCAGGTATTCCAGTAGGTCATTCATTACCTCTTGAGTTGATGTCCGTGCTGCCCCACAAAATATGTTGGGAATTAACATCGCATCCCAGCAGAAAAGGAATACCTTACCTGACCTTACCTTACCTTGCAATATTCCACCAGTGTACATACCTCCACTGGTGTAATGGTATCGCTGCCATAAGAAAAATAAGCCGATTCCAGAACTAGCCTTCCTATCAGGTGTCTCGAACATATCAAGCAGCGGGACAGCGCTAACTCCCTTCGCCAGTATGCAGGCCCTTGGTTTGGCCACCTTGGGGTGCCTCTAAAAGAAAGACTCCTGTCACTGGCCCGCAACCCTGAAGTTGACCTGTCCAAAGTGATGGAAGGGTCTGTTGTTCAGAGCCGCGAAAGCCCTCGTCTGGGACTCACGAATCTGCACAACTAGGAGATACCTGGTGTCACCTACTGTTTCCTCTTCCTAAGGGATCGTCCATAAATTACGTAAGACGTTTTTCTTTTGTTTGTATCGTTGTGTCCTTCTCAACTTCACAGCAATTTTATTTCCTTCTTTATTCAAACAAAAGAAAAACGTCTTACGTAATTTATGGACGATCCCTAAGGCCTATCTTGCGCCCTCCAGGTAGCCTCCCTGAAGCTCTCATACTGCTCCATAGTGAGCGTCGAGTCCGGGTAGTTGGTATCGGTCACCACCATCGTCAGGGAGTTAGTACTCTGAGCGGCCGTCAGTCCAGCTCCCGACGACTCCCTGTTCGTCGGCTGCTGGGCCGCCTTGTGCCGCTCTACTAACTAGCCTGCTGCGCTTGCCCCTTCAGTCTGCTTTTTAGAAAACCGGTGATGCGTTTCTTCTTTTGGGGGACTGATTGGCCTCTCCCGTTACCATAGCCTCGTTCAGAGGTACCGTCGATTTCACAGCTCCCGAGGGGGCTGGCGGCACGGCCGCCACCTGAATTTGGCTTGCTGAAGAGACAGATGAGGAGGAAAGGGTTATGTTATACCCGTTAATGCCCAACCCCTCTCCCCCCTGCGCCACCTTCCTTCCTCCTCCTTTTTCATTTTTTATATTAGGCGTGTTTATTTTGATGCCACGAGAAGCTAGGGAAATAAAAGGTTCGCCCCTGCAGAGCCCCGCATGCAGGGGTAAGACTAATTACTCGGAGAGGTCTTCCGGTGTGCTCGACAGGCCGTTAGGATACCTTCATAACCCATAGACGCCAAAGTGCCACGAGCACGATCACTCTACACCTATAGCTTCGTGAGAAAACAAATCCTGCGACGCTAAAAAGGGCTTTCAGCTCCAGTGGAGGAACAGACGTTATTAAAGAGTGAACAAACAATGAAAAAACAAGTGAATATTACTGAAACAGATGGGACGCTACGAATTCTCAGAAGGTAACGCTCAGCGTATGGAGACTATGCTAAGGTACGTGCCTAACAATCAGACTGTCAAACTTTTCAAGTATATTTCTAGATTTTGAAGTATTTAACGTCATTTTTGGTGATAGGCGTTGCTCTACGTACCCATTTTACAATGTTCTACACGCAGTGTACTGTGCACTCATGGTTTTTATTTTATCTAACTAAGCTCTACCTCTTAGATCCTTTTGGGGATCAAGTATGTTTCAGCACATGAATTGAATCTTTTTTTGGTGAAAGATGAAAGTGGTATTCGGAACAAAACCAATAAACAAAAATTTCAAAAAAATTTTTTTGGATTATGTTTGCTGAAAAAAGTTCATAAATTTTTTCCAGCATCCTACTATTGAGAACCAGAACATATTTTTTGCTCATGAAAATCGGTCAAGCCGTTCTCAAGAAAAACGACTTTGTCAATTTTCCTTCTAACCCCCATGACTCACATAAAAAACATTTCTGGAAAATAATACTTAAGGGTATTTCACTACCGATTGATGCCATCTTATGATGAAAATATGGACCTGATCGGGCCCGGGACAGCACACACATTCTTATTCTGCTATGTTCTTTGTACTTTACAAATTAAGGAAAACCAAATAAAATTATCAATGACCAAGGTAACCAGTTCATATCACTAGAATGGTCCATAGGTCGCGAAAAAGAACGTATTCAACTCATCCTTACCGCGGTCCGACACCTCCAATCAAATATTGTTGATAGAATCTACCGTGAATTATCTCGCTTCTTTAGATCGGTTCTAGAAAATAACCAGAATTCATGGGTGTTATGGATAGAAATGATCGAAGCGTGCTTCAATGAAGTTCCGTTAAAGAAGCTAAACTAACAAGAAAATTCCTAGAGAGGGCACCTATGTTTTAGAAAATCCCCATAACAACACGGAAAGCGGTACTTTCAATATTAAAGATTTAAATATATACCAAGAGCAGGAAACAGTTGAAATCGATAACTCAACCTACACGTTCAACACAACTCCTAGCATGACTCGTGTCCGTCTTCATGCTCTAAAAAGCCTGAAGAAAAACGATATGAAACAACCCTAAATATCTATTTCAGATGAACAACATCGACAAAGCATTTGCGATGCTAAACAGCCGAGAAGTTAGCATCCAATGTAATATGAATGACAATCATACACCAAATGTAAAAATCCATAATTATTTGCAAACACGCTACAACAAAAAAGCTACATCAAAATGTTGGAACCCCTTTTGATAACTACACACAGCTTGAAAAAAGCTTGATTAAAAATATCAAGGAAGATGAAAATTATCCCTTCGTATCACCCGTAATCCTTCAAGAGGCAACGACGAGAAACGAACCCCATCCTCCACCAGCCATGCGGCAACGACCGAAACCAATCCCAAAACACAAATCCATCCCATCGACCTCAATGCAAAATAAGACACCAACCTCTCCAACATCAAAAAAAAGCAGATAATGACGAACTATTTACACTCCAACAAATGAAAAAGACCAGGACTGAAACAACAAATAAAAGCGAAACCGAGCTTTTCGAAAAAGAGATGCGTAACTGTTATGGCATAGAAGATGAAATCAGTTACACATCTCTGATTGTCAATTCAGATTCTGAATAAAAGAATTTTCTTTTCATATACAAATACCTGACATTTTTTTTCATTTAAAGCACAAAAACTTTACTCAATACTACTAAGAAGATAAATCAAAAGTGAATAATTATCACACAAAAACAAAGGCAAAACATTTAAAACGGATTCTATGTTAAAAAAATCACAAAAATTTAATTTAGTTTTTGAAATAATATAACGCAAAATCGCTCCTCTCAAACAAACTTCACCTAGCTCGCTTTCCAAATAGCTTGCGGCGGGCAAGCGTAAAGCTCAATGATCACGTTTCTTGGCACTAGCGACTCGAAAAGCTACCCAGTTTATATCTCATTTGAAAAAAGGGGGCTGATGAGGAGTTCCATCTTCGAGGAACGTAACATATCGCAAATCGGTAAGGAAGCGATAGAGTTTACCGATAGAGTGAATAGTATGCGGTAAACCCTCTTCGAATTGCCACCAGCAGCGGAGCGCACAGGTGACACCAGAGTGGGGACTTACCTGGCTACTGGAGGGGTGAGCTATTAAATAGCCGCTCCCGACAAGAAAGTTCGTCTTTTCACGGATGCGTCGGCTAGAGCACCACTTCTAAGGGAATAACTGCGGTTCTCCCTTAGAGATACCTAGTAGGTTTCTGAATTAGATGCGCGTTTATAATTGATTCACTTAGTTTCCGGGACAGATAGAAAGGACGCATAGTCCATAAGAATCTTACTCCAAGTAAGAGAAGATGCTTTCATATGTTAGAATTCAGTAAGGATATATGTATATGTGTTTACATAACAGTCTTGTTATATTGTACAGACGGCCATGCTGCATAGATATACCTATATATAATTATCGATTTTCCTTAGCACGCGTTGGCCAGCTGTGAGAGCACATGTAACGTCACGGACCATTAAATGTTTGCAGGTACTTCACGTCATTTCCTGAAAAAATAGTCGAGGATTCGTCGTAGAGAAATACATGCCGAAATTCAAATGTAAGGTGGGATTTAAATCCTGCAAATGAATATGGCATTTGCTTAACGTTTTCTTCTTTTCTCTCAATGAGCATGACTCATTGTGATAAATGTTTTTCTTTTCATTCAATTCTCAGATACTGTAAAATTCGGTTGTAAGTAAAAATGATCCAATCCAGTATTCTAAAAGGAGCGTAAATTTTCTATTTTTTCTTACTTGAGTTTTTCATGGGAAATCACCCATCTCAAATAAGCAAGTTTTATTTACAAGCAGTTGTATCTCCTTAGGATATTTAGTTGTATTTCTTCCAGTAGATTAAAGTAGGGAAAAGGTGCACTGATAAAAATTGTGACGCTGATTTAACCATACGATCGTAGGCTAAAAAATTACGAGTATATTTATAATATAATACGTGTAATTCAATCAAAAAGAGTATGAAATCAACTTGCTGAAATGTGGTAAATACAATTTATTTATATTTGCGATACAAAACTTCAATATATGTGTTGCTATTATATGAAACGTTTGTTTTGTTTACAACAGGCGCATCTCGCTCGCGCCTGCGCCTGCGCGTCTGCCTTCATAAGCAACAAGTATCGAATGGCCAAAACAGACATCCTGTACGGCTGTGTCTATACCAGCAATAAAATTGGGTTCATCTAATCATAAATATTGTTGTACCACCTGGTTATTTTTATCAGTGTGATTCTGCTGACACGGGTCATAATGATGAGAATTAGTGATTTCTAATATCTCATTGGAGATTGGGTTTAAAATCCAGTATCACTATACTGAATGTTCCCGTGACTCAATATGTTTCCCCTCTGGTACAGATGAAGAAAGCATACGATCTCGTTGCTAGAACAGAAAAATTACACAGAAAAATTCAATTGCTTTCAGAAAAAGTATAAAAGACCAATAGTGGAGTGCAGGGGCTATCTCGCCGACCTGCAGGGTGAGCAATTCCGAACTCACTCCTGTAAGAAGTGGGTCGATAGAAGAAGAAAATCAGAGGTGGATAGAGAAATGCATCAAGCCATAAGAAAAATCAGGGAAAGAAAAGAAGTGGAAGAAAAAGTCCGTCTTTCAGGCGGAGGTCCTGGCCATCCTTCATTGTGCTGAGACATTACAAAAAATTCTGCTGGTCAGTAGATTACAATCTGCTCGGATAGCCGTGCGACATTAACTGCAGTTGAGGAACCAGATAACATCAGATCAGGTTTGGGAATGAAAAATGGCGTTGATCCAACTTGCAGAAAAGACCAATAGGCTCTAATATGAGTCCATGGTCACACAGGGATGAAGGGCAACGAATAGACGGAACAGTTGGTATAATGCCGCTCAGCAAGTGAATACATAGGACCGGAACCAGTACTGGGACAATTATCTTGCTGCATCGGGGTGGCCATGAAAAGATAGATCCAAACAAAGAGCCGGGAGTACTGGGAGCAAGCCGAGGGTTGCCGACAGGCGAAGAAAGCCTTCCTGGGCTATACGTGCAGGATGGGCGGAGCCAAAGAAATCCGCGGTTTACCAAAGAAAGATATTAGGACAGTGGTTCAGATGATTACGGGGCACAACCACCTGAATTAGAATATGCAAGAAATGGTATATAACCCCACGACCGAGTGCAGGAAATGCGGCTTTATAGCTTGAGCGGCAAGGGGACTCCATTGGGCCATATTAAAATCTTGTGCAATGCTTCCGACTTTGCCACTGTCATTGAATCCTGATGACGTCCTTTTGAGGCTTCCATTTTTGAATAATTTTGAATTTTCAAATAATTTTGATCTTTTGGATAATTTTGAATTTTTCAATAATTTTGAATTTTAAAATAATTCTGAATTTTCAAATAATTTTGAATTTCTCAAAACTTCCAAAAACCTCTCCAACTTACTCGGGAATTTGTATGTATTTTTATACTTACATTTTGAGTTCTTATTAGGCTGCCTCCTTTTCCTCGTCCTCGTCCGCGCCCTGGCCCTGGCCCCGAACCCAGGAACATATATATCAAAAAGGTTCAATACAATGAAGTTAGCCACGTGCGTAAAGAATGGAAAGAGAATTTTAAATTTTATACAAAAATAAAAACTTGCTCCCGACTTTTCCAGTTTCATTGAAACCTAATGGCGTCCTTTTGAGGCTTCCATCAAACACGCGGTCTGAAGTAATCTTTTAATCATCGGCCGAATTTAGTATGAATTCATATAATACTTTACTACATATATATATATATATATATATATACCATGAGACACCGAGGTGGAAAGTATGGTAAAATGATCAGAGCGTATTGTAGCCGATCGAACGGGCCTCTTTGACTATCCTATGTACATAGTTAAAAGGCTGGGTCCGAGAAAATGCTCAAATCATTTCCATCTTTACTTTGATCATAAGCATGATCTTGAGATCCTGCTATAAAGAAAAGATATCAAGTGGACTCTGAACAACCCGAATTATTATGTTTTTTTTCTAAATGTTTAAATAGTGTTTAATGCACTTTGAACATGCTGTTTTTTAAATATGGAGCGTAAAAGTGGATACTTCCGTTTGCTCTAGTTTACAGGTATAATATGTGGAAGGAGATTGGTGCGAAATATCGCAAATTTGCGAATCGTTTCTAAATTTGCACACATTACTGACAGTTCTAGAGTACAATGAGGTGTTCCAATTTGTATTGAACATACAATCTAAGAAGAATTTTCAAATGAATGATTCATCCAAGTCAAAGAAGTCAACCGGTCGTTACGCAACTTCTGGTAAACGCTTGTCAAAAAAAATCTGCTTGATTGAAGTAAGTGGCACCCAACCCTAATTTTTATTCTTGTATGTGAATTCGAACTCACTTTAGTCAAATATTACTGCACGCTATGCAAATTATTACTTTTTGGGCATATTATATATTAATGGTTCAAATTGTTTGTTTGGGTTTAGGTTTGCTATTAGATTATTTCAAAACCTGTACCATTTTATATAAGATTCACTTATCGTCTGCTATCGCGAATAGTGAGTATGCAAAATGCATTGTTGTCATCATAAAAATCTTTCAGTGATCCGGGAGTATATCAAATCCCTTGTTCTTGTGGTAAAGTCTATATTGGAGAAACCGGGAGGGCGGTAAGTCAACGTGTAAAAGAACATGAGAGTAAAGTTAGGCTAAAACATTTCACACAATCAGCAGTAGCTGAGCATCATATCGAAACAGGACATAGTATCTTATTTGACAAAACAACCGTCATCGCAAAAACGTACAATAAATTTCCAAGGAAACAGAGAAGCATACGAAATCTTGAAACACCCTAATAACATCAATAGGGACAATGGATATAATACCAATCCGATTTGGCTTTCCGTCCTCCCGGGTTTTTAAAAAAAGACTTAATTGGCCAATCAAGTTCAAGCAGTCCCCACCATGGGGCACTCTGGCCAATCACAGGCATCGTAGAGAATACATATATAAGAACAACATAACCTGAAACTCCAGTTTCAGGTCAGCCCTGAAGAAGTGAACTGCAATGTTCACGAAACGTCGGCAACATTCATAGTTTCGCACACGATTGAAACCCGAAAAATCTTTAAATTTTAAATTCTAAATTTTAAATTTAAATTTATGATTATAAAAATCATCAAAAATTGATTTTTTGAAGAAGGTCTGGTAGAATATCGCTTGTTGTATTTATAATCAGAAAGAGGAAGGATTATGTATTTAGTTACGTGCTGTTTTTCAGTTCTGACGAAGTCAATTATATTGAAAAATTGTTCAAAACGGCTGTTCACATCAATATCGTCGCCTGTATTTAATTAAATTGTAGAATAAACTGATATTCGTTTTTGCCTTTTTTTTACGTTTTATATGTCATTTTAGAAGTCCCTTTTTTTGTTCTCATTTACGTCATTTTTTTATACTATTTTTACATTCTCATCATTTATGATTGAGAAAGTATTTGAGTTTTCCGTAATCTGACGCCACAGTTACTTACGGAACAAAGAAATTTAATATATGCAACCAGGCATGCCCCCCTCAGTTGTGGCGGGCACGCCGAAGTCACATACGAAGTGTCTTCACGGAGACTTTGGGACACCACGTCGAATCCCATAGTATGTAGACCCGCCCCCTGTAAGTGGGGCTCTCCAGGGGGTGAACCTTACTTCCCTATCCTCTCGTGGGACCAATGAGCGATACACAAAAAACAAGCTAAAACAAAAACAAATGTACGCATTAGGCGCACGAAAGCGCGAGAGCGTACCTGCGCCTTAGGCGCCCTCGAACTTGGCGCGAAGCGCCCCGCGCAATGCGGGCATATTTGTATGTATGGTGGAGTGCTGATGACACTTGCTTTCGCCCATCATTTCAATGTTCAAGAAATATTCTTGGGCGAAGAGCCAAGTAGCACTGGCAGCGTCAGGGTACATTCTATTCGAAACAAAAATGGATGCAGAGTACATTTACAGTGCATCGATGTAGTTTTTGGTGCATTCCACATCAATATTATCGATAATCATTAAAGAAACTGATCAGTAAACTACAATCTATTGAAATAAAAATGACAAATTGACCGCTTAAACAAATATTTTCACATGAATAATGCGTTCAGAAAATAATTTTATCCAATCGGACAATGTACGCAGTGTTGAGCAATGAACACATCACTCGTCAATTTCCCGGGATTTTGAAACACAGTCTTACTCAAATTTGTGATAAAAATGAAGGATCTTTGTATTTTAATTCAACGAATGTGCGATATACAATTTTATAACAGGGTGTCGACTCAAGACTGGAAGCACATCTTTGTTCTATCTTGTATCTTTGGGCGTATCTTGAATTGTATCTTTTGAGCTTCGTCACCTTCTTCTTCATCGTTCTCGTCGCCAATCACCTTCTTTGTCAACAACTCACTCTTTCTATGTACCATTTTGACATTCAGTTCCTGAACAATGAAAAGCTTTTTATATGGTTTAACACAACTATCTCCGAGACGAGTGACTTCATGGCCCATTAATTTGTTATAATGCCAGTAGAGGATTTATTTCTTTAAGTGTATTGGCCACGTTTCATTAATTAGCGCTGCTGAGGGAAGTTTTGGTATCGAATTTAAGAATAATCTCTGCTTTGCATACTCATCTTCTAAATAGGTCAGTACTGTAGCCAGTTATTGCTCCTCAATTGTCGCAAAATTAGTGGCGAGCACTTGTAACTCCTTTTCTTTTCGGATAACAGATTCTTCAGTTTCACAACGTGGATGAGTATCAGGTGGCCAGTTTGTACAACCTGCTTTTGCTGACTTCAAATATCTTTGCATATTTAATGGAATTTCGAATTATTTGTTCAGTTCCTTCACAAATCATATTATATAAGAATGTATTTCTTTTAATTTTTTGACAATAATGGCATATCCTGACTCATACACTTCACCATTGTCATGGAAGTCTCCAAACATCCGGGGAAAATCATTATACATCCGGCTTTCAATTCTCATCTGTTCCACAACATCCCTGACCACTTAACTTGACAATCTTCCCAATAAACCACTAAAGGAGTTTCAGCGACTTGGATCTCAGGCTCAATATTATTTTCTAATATCGACACCTTTGGAGGTGATAGTTCAACATATGTGGTACGTGTGTGAATAGATATGCTTTCTAAATCCGCAGTATTTATTGCTGTCAAGCTATTATCTTTTAATTGATAATAGTCATCTTCTGAGGCAGGCGATCTCCAGAACTCGTTGTATTGTAGAAGCATGGATACGTCGCTTGATGATCTGGTTTGCATTGTTAGAAATTGAAGCTTCTGGTCATTCACGTTGGCGCCATCTGCTTCACTCACCAATTTTATACCCGATATTTGTAAGGTTTCGTTGCTTTCTTCAATTACTGTTTCGACAGTATTTTTGCAAACTACTTCAATTTTCAAAGAAGTAGTATGTATTATGTTTTTTTTTCATTGTGGAACAGAAATTTGGGATGAAATTGTAAAAATTTTGCATTCTGGCATCAGGCAATACATGGCATTAGGACAATATTTTCAGTGCTATTTGATAGAAATGTTTTATGAAGTCCATTACAAAATAATAAAAAAAGTTGTCCAATGAACTTGATTAGGCTCATCATAATACTTACTAATTTACAAATATTACTTCCAGAGCCATGGAATTATTTTCAAAATACAAAATTAGGAATAAAAATTACACTTTTTCATCGAGTGGTACATATTTGCACAGGTAGACTTCTTCGTAGCCAACATTTGCTTTTAAAAATGGATCAGGACTAAGCAAATCGGGCGACTGTATTACGATTACTTTATTTTGAGGATTTAACCTTCCGGCACTAACCACCTTCGAACTTTAGGGACGAATCCTTAAGGAAAGAAGGTGAGTGTGGGACTGACCGAAGCCTTACCCACTAAACGAACTCCTTTATACCTGCCAACCCATGTTCCTTGAATCCGCTTTCGCATTACTTCAGGAACATGGGTTATAGGCCTTCAACAGGGTACGCGTCGTCCTCGGTATAAGAGACGAATGTCTCTTCTTGGGCTCGCCGGCCTTCGACCCTGCGAGTTAGTCACTTATGACTGCTGCTGGCTACGGATTCTATCCTGCTCTTCTATTTTGTTCTGCCGAAGAACAGATTCAACATAAAGTGCTACTGCATCCCAATTCTCTTGGTTGCGGAGCATTATCGAGACTGTATTCTCGGGGGTGAAGACATTCCCGACCAAATTCTCCAGATCGTACTTCTTAGTTGTCCATCTGTCGCAATTGTAGAAGGTATGTTCCACATCATCTACTTCTGTGGGACAATAATCACAAAATTCGCTTTCCTTCCTGTTTCGCCGGTGCAAATAGGCGTTGAAGTGCCTGTGTCCGGTAAGGAATTGGGTGAGATGAAAATTCACCTCGCCGTGTTTTCTGTCGAACCACGGAGACACATCTCCTATCAGCTTCGCTGCCCACCTTCCTCTTGTATGAGTGTTCCACCAGTGCTGCCATTTTTCTAAGGTTCTGGCTCTCTCTTCTGTTTTAATCAGTGCACGATCCTCCTCTTGTTGGCAATGCTCGTATTTTCTCTTCCTCTCCTTGGCGAGAAGGAAAATGGGAATTACTCCCGCCACAACCATCACACGAGCGCATCAGCTTAGATCTCCGCTCCATAAAGCAGGATCGAGTGGGCCACACTCATCAACATTTTCCTCTTACTTGCTCTAGGGCCTTTGATATTAGGCATGAGCCTGGAAAGGTTTGCCACTGTTGAACTGGCTTTGTCACATGCTTTCTGAATTTGTGCCCAGTGAGTCAGCTTCTGATCCACGGTCTCTCCGAGGTATCGGACAGCTTTCACAGCTTCTAAGGGCGCTCCGGTTATCTGAAACCTCATTAGATCTCCGTAGTGTCTCTGCCTCGTGAGGACAACTACTTCGGTCTTACTGGCCGCCAATGACAGCCCATGCTCCTCAAGCCAGATATCAACCAGCCTGGTGACATGAGCCACTCTTAGCTTAGCGGGCGCGTGGCCGCACTGTGTGCGACACAACCAGAATTGTTTGAATTTTGGGGGGAGGAAAAGGATTAAATGCCTTGAGGGCAAGATGTAATCTTAGATCACACTATTTTCCATATATATGCATGCAGAGACTCGCCAAAGAAATTTCTGCCAGTCGCATTCCGTCTGTCAAAGTCAGCAGTCGAGATTAGCCGCACGGAGTAAGCGCGCGCCCGGTCTCGTGCCTGCCTCCACCGCACGTAGTGAGGTGCACGTTTATTTTGAATATTAAGTGTTTATTGCGGTCACAATGTGGCCAAATAAATTCCGATTTATTCAGAATAATGGTTTTCTTCGAAATAATCCCTTCACAAAACGCGCCTTTTGTCTGAATAAGTCGAGTTGGTGATAAGCCGCACAGAGTGCGACGCGCGCTCGCTCGTGTGAGTCCGAAAGGCGCACCCGCCGTAATGTTAAAATCCAATGTAAGTTCTGAATTTTTTTTGACGTTAAATATATCATTTTTCAATAGAAGATTCTTGCGACGGGTATCTTTGGAATCGTGTTCACATTCGGAGTCACAGATACACTGCAATTGTTCATGTTTGCGTCACAAGATAGACGTAATGTTTTTGAAGTTCCTTAGATGCCTCATGACATTCTTAAAGTATCTGCACTATTGTCGGTATTGTAGGTTAGGAACAAAACTATAGCAGAAGACGCTGACAAACAGCTGCCAAATTATCCCGAGATGGTTTAAAAACACAGAATTATCTCAATTTCGTGTAAAGTTTATTCGACAAGGTTAATTTTTGTTGCAGTGAAACTTTCGTCGGAAATCGATGTAAAGTTTATCTTCCGTTTTTTCTGTGTTGACGTAAAAAATACTAAGCTGATTCTTCAGTCTCTTCAATAGAAAGCGGTTCCTCTGGACCTGCGATTTTCTGGACTTCTTGTGGCTCGGATTTTGCCGGCTACGTCGAAAATGATGTCTTGCGTTAATGTCCTTCCAGGTTCATCTTGATATCTGTGTGCATGCATAAGAACAATACAGAATGACAGTTGAGGATTTCTGAACAAAAATTCCTTTTTGCGAAATTCAAGTTCTGCAAATCGATCCTTGATCGAGATTTGCTGACATTTGTAAACGAACATAAACAACCTCAATAATCATGAATTTAAGTAAACAATTGGTCATCGTTCAGGTAAGAGGTTTAAATAATTTTATAATGCGTTAAGTAGTTGAAAATTTATGACAGATCTCGAAATCTGAATCAAATTGATCATGAATATAGGTATCAAAAAGTTGCACCCTTTTGATCAATTTGCTGCATCCACTCAATACTTGGTAGTTTTGTCTGAAACAGCCAGTAACTCTCACATGAAATACATTCGTAGAAACGCATTTTGTTCATAAGGTTTCTAACCGAAACTTTTTTCTACCGTAAACTTCAAAATCATTTGGCGGCTGAGATATTTTTTTAAATATTGGTAAAACTTTTCGATGAATTTAATTCCCGATCGAACAGGTACGTCAAAGAATTGGTCTGCCAAGATATAAGTAAATAATTAAGAATTGTAATACTTTCAAATAGAAATTTAAATTTATCATATTTTTAATTAGAATCATTCAAAATTCAATACGTGAAAAACATAATTTACTAAAATGTCTAATCAATGAATATTAAAATAACGAATTAGTTAGTTACCCTCAATCCGCTTACTGTCACTCCTCTTACTCTGCGTTTTTTACGAGAAACTTAATCGTTGTTTTTGTCATTCTTTGGCGTAATAGGTTTTGGTGGTTCGATGTTAACCTTCCGTGCTATATCAATGAGACTTCCTATTTCATTTGAAAATGCACTGTTTCTCATTTTGGAAGTGGTCGGTGTATTATTCAAGCCTAGCTCATTAGTTTCAGTTTTTTTCACGCTGGCGAAGGTATCTTTGCATTTGCTGCTTTCGCTTTTTATGCATTTCTTCTTTTCGTGTACTGTTCCGCAGTTTCTTTTCATTTTTGTTTTTGTTAGATACACTGGAATCTGAGGAGTCGGTGGTACTATTTTTAGGGTCCTGGTTATCATCTGGCTCTACATCCATAGGACGTACAGAACGCATTATTTGATTGGTGTTTTCAGTAACAATCAGTTTTTTCGTTTTTAGATTGTTTTCAATTGATAAATCTTTTCGCTGACGGTCAACTTCCGAGTGTGTCGTGAACACAAATTCTTCAATTTCTAAACTTATTTCTTTTATCATAGCTTCTTCTTAAGTATCTAACAAAATCAAATAAAATGATTTACACTTTTGAAAGGTTAACTTGATTTGAAAAATGCAGTATTTGAATTCGAAAAGTTCAAAATTGTGTTGTTTCAAATGAAAGTAAATAAAACACCTAGAATCTGTTATTTATTTTTCAGTGATTAGCCAATTTCTTTATCTCACAAGGTTTATAATTTAAGGACTATTGATTTTCATAGTAAACGCTGAAATTTTAATTGTTCACTTTCATACGCTTTGATTTTGTAATTCAATTTGTAATGGTTGAATTTTGGAACGTTTTATCAACCATGCGAATATTTTACATTTTCACACGATTCAAATGAACTTAATAAAACTCAATTTTTTTAGGATTCGGTTGGTTTTTTAAATAACTGCATTTCAAATGTTTGTTTGTAACAAAAAAGTTGTACAGGATCCTATTAAAAAACTTTTCCATTTTGAACGACGAAAATAATGATGGATTTCTTGTTTCGTCTCAGAAAAATGTGTTTGGTCAATTTGAATGTTGAAATCTCATTCTTCTCATGTAATATAAATTAAAATTATAGATTTTTAGAAGCTTTAAATTTGAAAAATTCAATTTCAAGCTATTCAAAATCGTGGAGAGCAGGCCAGGCAGCAGTAAGTAATCAGAAAATAGTGTACTGCTGGCGGATGTACCGGTGGCGGATAACACTTGGAAATTGAGGGAACCTGCTGATTCTTGCTTTCTACGTTGGTCACGGGCGGATAACACTCGGAAATTGAAGGAACCTGCTGAATCTTGCCTTCTACGTTGGAAAAGGGCGGATAACACTTGAAAATTGAGGGAACCTGCTGAATCTTGCATTCTACGTTGGAAACGGGCAGATCATACTTGAGAATTGAGTGCACCTGTTGAATCTTGCTTTCTACGTTGGAAACGGGCGGATAACACTCGGAAATTAAGGGGCATACACTGGCGCTTGTTACTAGAGCTACAGGTGGAAAAATCCCTGCTGTCCTTTTTTTGTTGGTTCCGTTGTTGTGCGTGTGGACAGACATCTGAAAAATGAGGCCAGAATTCAGGGACCATTGAACAAGTTGACAAGCCCGAAGGTTCCTTGGAGGTGTACCGAGGTTGAACAGAAGGCACTTGACGACGTTAAGAAAGCTCTTATAGAGATTCCTCGGTTGTACGTCCCAATTCCCGGACAACACTTCATTTTGTATACCGATGCTAGCGACTTCGGCTTCGGTGCGATTCTCGTACAAAGGGATGCAGAAACGGGAATTGAAAACTTTGATGAGGCTTTAAGTCGACCATTGAGAGGCGCGGAGTTGTATTATACAACCACGGAAAAAGAATGCCTTGCCGTGGTTTGGTCCGTCGAAAAATTGATTTGCTATTTGGAATGTATGCTGTTCAAGGTCGTAACCGATCATCAGGCATTGCAGTGGCTTCATGGATTGAAAAATCGCATAGGTCGCCTTGCCAGATGGGCAATATACCTTTATCAGCACGACATAATAGTCCAACATCGACGTGGAACCACAAGTGAAACTCCCGATGGGTTATCGAAGGAACCATCCATGAGCGAATTCAGTTGAACACGATTTGTGATCAGGACTGGTACTAAACCAAATTCAATCTTGTCAAAGGTCAACCCGATAGATTTTCGGAATGGAAGATTGAGAACGACGAACTGTTCTATTATCGCCTTGACTACGAAAAAGCCATGATCGATGACGAACATCCATGGAAAAAGGTAGTCAAACCTTGTGACATCATGACTATCCTTCGACAAAACCACGATATGCCACAAGCAGGACCTCTTGGTCGCGATAAAACACTTGATAGAGTACGCAAAAATTATTATTGGCCAGGTATGACCGTGGATGTTAAGTCCTTTGTCGAGGACTGCGAAATTTGTGTCAAGGTCAAACACAATCCAAGGCTTATAAAAGGACAATTGACCACCCGGCCCTTACAAACACCTTGGGCCCAGTTATCCGTCGATACCGTCGTCTCTCAAACACGAACAAAAAGGGGAAATTCTCATTTGATTGTCGTCCAGGATTTATACACTAAGTATATCGAGTTGTTCTCAGTTCGACATAGGACTTGTAAATCTGTGGTTAAAGCACTTGATACGGTTTTCGATCGTTGGGGAACCCCACGGTCAATTATTGCGGATAACGGTACGGAGTACATAAATAAAGATGTCAGAGCCCTTTTGTTAGCGAACCATCGAACCATCAAGCCAATGATTTCTGCATTTATAAGCGAGAACCATAGGGAGTGGGATGTAAATTTCTCGAAGATTCAGTTAGCTTATAACACTGTCCCGCATTCGGGCAGTAGAAAATCGCCCTTTTTTTTGACTCACGGGCGCAAGGCGGTGGTTGTGCATGCTAGAAGTTCCCTGAAAGTGTCGATAACTCCACCATCAAGGACTCAATTGACGAGTGATCAGCGCGAATAAGTAAAATTGACGAATTCCGTCACAAAACAGAAAATCAGATTAATAAAAACTCTGACAAACGTTTGACCCACGTGAATTCGGATAGAGTCGAATCAGTAGAGATCAAGGTGAGAACTGAAGTCTATTACCCTAATAAAAAGTTAAGTAGTGCAGGACCAGCTTTTGTTTACAGAGTGTGTGGACCGGTTACGGTAGAATTGACAGAGAAAGCTGGTAAAATAGTGGGGAAAAACAGCATTACAACTACAACTGAAGCAGAAGATGATAAATTTGAAGCTCCAAATCGAGGAAGAGCGGACCCAATTTTCGTCGTCCGAAAAGATTGACCTTAGTCATTTCGACTTTCCCGTCGATACCAACTACGACTACATTGGACGACCGGATACGACAGAACAGCCAGCTAATGTACTGGAAGAAGCTCTACGGGACGCAAACCAGCCCCTACCCTTCGACAGAATCCCAAGCTTCGACGACGTTCTTAAGGAGCTGGGCGTTCCACAGCTTGTCAACCCGCGAGGCGAAGAACAGCCTCTTTATTTGGCGGATAGCAGGATCGTCACGCAAGTCCTACTCAAGGACATTATCAAGAAAAGGACGGAGATTCTGGTGAATAAATTGGAGCCCACTAAAGCCGACCGTGGGACCCAAACCTTTCGTCACCTACGTTGGGAAGCAACACGTCGCTGGTTGCGTCAACTGCAGGTCCAGGGAGCATCACTTCAAGGAGTTCCGTCTTCCGTATCGGCCTGGATTTTGCCGAGTTTGTGGTGCGGATGGTTTCGACACTGCCGATTGTATCTACCCGCACGGAATCGAACATGAGCAGGCCCTAGGAAGATGCCCCGGCTGCTCAAGAGATCTGGCCCTTTATTGCCGAAAATGTCCAGATTGCAACGTGCAACATCAAGGCCTGGTCAGCGAAGGGAGCAAGAACTTAAAGACGAGTCAAGGCGAGATTCGGCGACAGTGAGGACTACCCTAACAGGTTGAGGCGATTCCTCATAAGAGAAAATGCTCTGGGCAATTTTATTTTGTTTTATTAACATTAAGTTCGTCGAAGTGTAGTTTTTTTGCCAAATTTAGCGGCACTATCGACCGACATTGGGTCCTTATTCGACCGAAACCCCTATTGTTATACCTTCATTAAATTAATAAACCTAATTATCGAACCAGAATATTTGCTAAGGTCATTCCAGAGATTTAATATTAAAAGAATTTTTTGTATCAATTTCATGCCGTTAAAATTGATTTGCGGGACATAAAATTCAACTTCACACATATATTGGAGATTAATTAAAACAAATAATTTAACACGCCAAATACAATATACCCCTAAAAGTCAAGATGAGAATGCTCATTTTGAAGACTGACACATTTTTAAATTTGAATTTCGTCGGCATATTATGAAATGCAATAATAAAAATTTATTGAAATAATACCCTTTTGAGGGTAGCTAAGAATAAAATTTAATGAAAAATAAGAAACCATGTGTAAGAAACCTTGTCAGGGCCATCGCCTCAACTCCAAACCGCCTCCTGCCAAGGCCTGGCGGTTTAATTGCCATTGTAAGTGTCAATAAATTCTTTTTGACTCAACCTAACGATTTCTCAATGTGTTCGCCCCTTCCTCTTAGCTTCCACGTCCTTTTCCCCTTGCTAGATAGGCAACCCCGCCATAAGTGCCCATGATTGGTATGTACCCGGCAGATCGAATTCCTAAAAGCTGGAAACAACGGCCTGCAAAGGTCGCTATTACTGGTGACCATACTCAGCCTAGCTCCCACTGGATCGGAATCCATATCGATGAAACCAGCAGAGAAACCTACTTTGACAGTTATGGGATACAGCCTCTTATTCCACAAAATCTTCATCATCTACGAAAAAAACTCCACCGTTTACAGGTGAAACACGTAATCTCAGCAGAGCACCTCTTTAAATGTATGCGGTCAGTTTTCTATCATATTTCTTCATCATATACGTATGTAATAGTGGTTCCTCGCGCAATTTTATTGATATTTTCACGGACAACCTATTAGATATTGATCTTATACTGGTAAACATTCACCAAAAACTTTCAGACTAGCACCACCAGAAATGGGTTAGAGCTTCAGACTGTAAACACGGCGGCAGATGTGTTTGCTCACTACGATGTAAAAATCTCTTAGAATCGTATGTAAAAGCATGCTCGTCGAAACCCGCTACATCATGCCTGTAGTAAATATAAATATAATATGTAGGTCGTAAATTTCATTCCCTCCTCTCTAGTGGAATAATGAGTTGGAAATCGTCGAGTTTGGCACTTCCTGTTCTCTTGTATGGCCTCGTATTTGTAATGAATCGGTTTATACATTTTTGACTATTTGTTTCATGTCAAACAAACCAATTAGGAGCCGATTTTCGGGATTCTAAACGACGAGTTTGCTCACCCTAAGTAAGAAATCGCTTTGTTCCAACCCTTCCGTCTCATCCCTTAATGGACCGGTTAATTGCCGGAAAATTTCCCGGTTGAGTGTCGACAGCCTGCCAGCACGTGCCCAAGCCTTGTTTACGAAAACATTGCGCCAAGCCGAGCCATGTACGCCGACGTCTGTCTCTCTCACCAACGCGTGCTCCTTCCTACCTTTCACCGCTATTCGGACGGGGGAATTCGTTTAAAAAGAAATTAACTAGTATATCTATGAGAGAGAGTTTCAAGAGCTGCTGTTGATTAGAATTGGATAATTAAAATAAATTAGGAAAGGAACTCCCTTTGGACCGAAATAACAATAATGAACATCCGATTGATGTACGTGTACATATGTACTCATGTCTACACGTACATCAATCAAACATATTTAATTAAGTCACAGGGCCTTTTAGCATAATATAATTATAACTTTACTTTTAATTTAATTTCTAGTATTCGAAGTATAGTGGTCGTTCGTCATTTTTTCTTAAGAGTAGGAATTTTTTAATTAATTACGCATTTCAAATAATAAACAATTGACAAAAAATATTAAAGACCGAACGACCGTTCTACTTACCCTAACTTCATGATTCCTTCGGAAAAATGAAGCTGGGATAGAAATAAGTAACTGATAAAAATTTCATTAATTTTAAGTTATTCGTGTTCGAATTTTCCGGAGGACAGTTGCATCAGCTCTGCCCTCCTCTCTTAGAAATACACGCAAGTAAATTTAAACCACAAAACGCTTCTTCTCTTAATTTTGTTTTATTTACGGATTCTAGTTCGACAGTGCTTGTGGTTATTCCATTGTCACAGTTCAGGGTCTTCAGCTAGATTCTCAGCCATCCTCGTCGGCACGTCAGTGGTACTCCAAGGAGGATGGGTTCCTGGCCATCGTTGGAAATCTACGAGATCTTATCATCTTCTTTGCCCAGGAAGGCCGTCTTCGCTGTGTCAGAGACCCCGCATAGGATCGACGGGTCCCTGACAGATCAACCGGAACAACACCACGCGGAGCGGAGGAGCCTTCCCACTCGCCGGTCTTCCCCGTCTGATTTCCGGATCGCCCTCCTTTGCCAAACACTTTTCCTTCCTTTCTATTTTCCCCTCTCCCCAAAACACAACAAAAATATTATAAAAGGTGCATTCACCGCCCACTTTCCAACCTCTGTCTCTGGCTCTATGGACGGACCGACGGCGAGGCAACGACTCATGAACGAATCAAACGAGTCTTCCTCCCACCGCACGCGCACACAAAAGTGCCGCTCGCCAAGCACAAAGGCCCACCTAAGCATCTCTCTCTCTCTCTTTCTCTTAAAAGACCCCTGTCAGCGTGTGCGTACGATCACCGCTCAACAGCTCCCCTCTATCTCCCTCTTCTCCCCCCCCATACATATAGGAAAGGCACTGCCCCCCCCCACACACACAAGCTTACATAGCGGGGTTGATTAAATATTTTGTCAGCTATCTATATTATTAGCGGTCAAATGATGGTTGCTCATGTAACCCAGAAGAATTTGTTTTTATTACTTTACCTATCCTTTAACTTTAATCACTTATAGTAAGGCATCAATTAATTTTGAAATAATTAATTTTTTTGATCAAAACTTCTTTGTTTTGCAAAGTAAGTTTAAACATAAGACGCTCCATTTATTTTCCAAGACTTATCTCTCTTTCTTCCAATATCATGTCCCAAAGTACCATTCACAGTAAAACCCCTACTTTAAATTTCCTAATGTACCGGCCACACTAGACCCCTTACTTCTCAAAGTACCGACCCCAGAGGTCTCCACACAGGTAAGCTCTTCTTATCACTTAATTGTTAATAATTAAGTCAGACATGAAATAAATTTTTCGCTGTGGGAGAAACAAAGTGTTGAAATACAAATAATTCAGAACCGCAAATAATATGATGAATTCTTAATATAGATTTGAAAATTTTGAAGAATACTCACTGGTTACACTTTTATCAAAATTCTTCCAAAGTCGGTTTTCTGTATTTGAAGAAAATGAGGAGACTGGTTGGTATTTTGTCCCTCATCTTAGCGTTTCTACCTAATCCTATAGGTAAATATAATAATATCTATATTTAAAAGTACATTATACCACGTGGGATAACTACTACTAGAATCCGGTATACACCCTTTTATGCAATCCCACGTAATCCTGTTCAATTTAAATTGTAATCCCGGCAATGCTATAGAATCATGGCTTTTCTTAATTTAGCGAATTCTTTTTCATATGCAACTTCAGTGCAATTATTTGTTCGCCAAGAACAATGAACTCTGCTTGGACCCATTTTTATTTTCATTCTCGAATGTATCAATTGAAATATTTGTTGTCAAATAAAAATTATGATTTATCGAACTTATTTACTAGCTAATACAATTATTAATTTCCTACACATACTTTCTTTTTGCAGAATTGGTTTTTCCACATAAAGAGGTCTCAATTCATCCTACTCCTATTCAGTTTCATATTGATCATTACGAGAATTTCCAATGCCGACTTGATTATGTCGAAGCAGGCTTTCATGCAGTAGGAATACTGGATAACTGCATCGTTGGAATAATAAAATCTCGATATTTGTGCCCACTCCTTGGTGCTGAACCGGATCTTCGGAATAACTGGATCAGCTATCATAGAGTTAAAATACACATAAAAAGCGATAATGCCAACGAAACTCAACGAATATTGTTTGATGATCCTTTGAATAATCTGTTCTACGAATTATTCGACCCAGAAAAGATGCGTTGGGCCGAGCGTGTCTAGTAATTAAATTAAAGTGTATCTGGCCTAATTGCGAAATTGAACAATTAAAACATTTCGTCTAATTTTCGAAATAATCAAAATAAAATTTGTAATAGATATGTTTCTATTTCTTGTAATTCCATAAATTTAATTTCTTGATTTATTCAGCAGTTCGGTACTGTAAACAAGGAATATTTTATCAGAAGCGGGACTAAATGAATTTAATCTAATCTTGTAATCTTATATAATATATATTCTTATTATTCAGTTTTTACACGCCCGCGTGTAATTACGCTTAAATGTGAGACATGTGACCCAAATGATTCTGGTTCATATTGTCGTTTGATAATACCCTTTTGAGAAGAGTAAAATATTTGCAAAAAATATGTCTTTAGTTCTTGAAATTTAGTTGACACCTTTCAATAAGTAACTGAATTTAATAATAATAATAATAATAATAATAATACATCATGGTAGCTCCAAGAAAGCATCCAGAGGCGACTGTTATCGCCTTCAACACTCACGGCCGCTACGTAAGGATAACAGCGGCAAAGACAAACTGCAAACCACACTATGCTCCTAATTTACTACCTACAGCATCATCGTAAATGATTTCAAAAATCGTATTAAAATAACTTATAACATCCTCGTCTCATCAGTCACTTGACTTAGTCCGTGGCTATGACGAAAAACCGGTTTCACCCCAGAAAAAGTTTGAAAAAAAAAAATAATAATACAACTTGATTAAGATGCCAACACCATATACAAAGTATTCCTAAAATATTAATGGAAGAGGCACTTAAAGGGCCGAGGTACAGCTTAGAGCTGCTTTGCAACTTTGTATTCAGTGTGAAATAAGGTAAATTGCATTCACCTAAACTTTTGCTCCGTCTATGACAATTTATCCTTTCTTACATCACATTTTAATTACTGTTACTGAGTAACGTAACATATATATTTATTTACAGTTTTCAGAAAGTTTGGGTGGCAATGTAGTGAATGAAGTAAATAGTCGCCTACTTGGATTAGCGCGATGCAGAAAGAAGAAACCTAAGTTTTTTCCACAACTTTGGGTGGTGGAAAATCTGAAAAGTTTAAATAAAATGTCAAGATTGTAAAAAATAAATGATAAAATAAACTTCTAACTGATGCAGTTATTTTACAACGATTACTACTCGAAGTCATGCGGAACCTTCGCGCCAAAGATCCCTGAACTCTGTAGGTGCGTCAACCTTTCTCTTGCATATTCATTCACTGATTCTGTTGACTTCTAGAGCGCTTTTTCAAACACCCACGGGATTTCCTTTAGGGACGCGTCATCCTTCGCTTCTTATTCCGACCATTTTACAGCTACCTTTACGGCTATCTCAGGGATCTCCACTGAGCATAAAACTTCCCTAACGAGCTGAAGTGCATGTATGAGGCTGCTCCGTATCATAAAAAAAACCGAGGGTACGAAATGTTGCAGGTAATCGGTTAAGCAGGGTAAATTCGAGATGGGCACTCCAAATTGAGTTAAACTCTTCGTGGCGAATCGCAGATATCTCTGGTGGACTCCGATAGAGGCAGCATTTTACGTGCCTGTAAGAACACAAAGTTTAGCTCACTTTGAAGTAGTCCGCTGATTATTAGTATGCTTGAACGATTACTTGCAACGTTTAGTACCCCTAGTTTTTTGTGTGGTGGCACACATAAATGCAAGATTTCTTTTACCTAAAGTTAATGATGTGGTTGATTTTTTGCATCTTTACGATTTAGATATTCTGGAGGAATCCGAGTCGTAGCTGCCTCTAAAAATTCTTCATTCAACAATAGCTATTATGGTGGTTTCCGAAAAAATCGATCTCTGGTAAAATTGTTTAAAGTTGAGCTTCTATTTCAAGTTGAATGTTTTTTTATATGCTAAATTAATTTCAAATTTTTCTACCACATTGATGTCATGATAATTAATCTAAAAGATGACTGCTTTGACACAGAATGCATGGGCAATGCACAATCACTCTCCATATTTTAATTTGTAGTAATAAAATGCTCTGGTAGAGAAATTAAAAGAATATGTTTACTTGTGCTGCTTGAAAATAAAAATATGTCAGAAAAATAATAAAATCCCTTCACCACGTACTTTTCTAAATAATCGAATGAAAAACATTGAAATTTTAATTACTTTCAAACGCATGAACGTTAAAGATTCGCGATCCGGCAGCACTGTCCCCTCTCTCCTGCTTGCTTGCTGCAGGATCTTGATACACTCATACACACGTTTACACACAGTTGGTCAGCGATGGTTAGTTTTAAATTTCGACGCTTCACGATCTACGAATCTGCCGCTGACAAAGGATTGGTGACTATACGTATACACACACACTACGAATTCTAAGCCAGGTGCGCAATAAAATATTGAGTATGCGGGACCATGCAATTTTTTCAATACAGCATACAATGACAGGCGCCCCACGGTACTCCAATATTTGTACGAGCATGGGACACGGAAACTACCTCAAGAGATACAATGTAATCCGGATTTTTGTGCTAAGACGACCATTCTCCATGTTTCTAATGAGATAGGATGGGCGTTGAATGCGCGATGGCCTTCTTTTGAAAAAGCTGACATACATAGGATTATCATAATTCCCTCCAAGTTGGTACAAAGGGTTTCTCTCGACCACAGCACATTTCGTGGCGATCTCTGATTCTAAAAAAAAAACGTCTCTGTGAAGTAGTGTGAAATAGAGGTGGGCCGGAAGGGCCAGTTATTGGCCCAACCCAATTATCTTTCTGTACTAACGAGCGGATGACATCAAATTTTTTATGTAATGTAAGTCGTATGTTACCGAGGAGTGGGCAGCGATTCCGAAATTTTATGGAACATCGAAGAACGATTCGAAGCGATATCCTTCACTCGGGAATCACAGAAAATTCATGTTGAGGTAATATCTAATTCTCTCCCTATTTGAGCACGCTTCCACGGGCTGCGGGCCTGTCCTGGGAGCGATCAAGACGAAGAGAATACATGATGATTCTTGCTTAAGTTACGCGTTTAGTATTACCCCGTATTACCCCGGAATTCACTATTTCCGGTTGAATAAAAATGAACCAGCGTGGGAAATTGCATCTTTGTTCACTCGATTAGCAGGAGCGGTCGAGGCTTGAGCCACCAAATTTCTGAGCGCTTCTTGCTACTTTGGAGGAAAGACACACTCGAAAATCAGTTGGTGACCAAATTAAAAAATTCTAGAAATTGAGTCTATTTTGAAATCTTGTTACGCTGATCGGTTCCTATGAAAGTCAGCACGAGGGACTTAGCGCGCGTATTCAAACAATTTATGAAATTAAAGGAATTTACGGAATTCACGGACTAAATGGACATCAGAGAATTCACGGAATTCGAGGAATTCACGGAACATGAGTAATTCACGGAATGCATGGAATTCACGGAATTCCTTGAATTCATTGAATTTCGTGAATTCATTGAATTTCGTGAATTCATTCAATTCCGTAAATTCATCTAATTCCATGAATTCATTCAATTCCGTGAATTACTTGAACTCCGTGAATTACTTGAACTTCGTGAATTACTTGAATTCCGTGCGTTACTTAAATTCCGTGATTTGTATTTGTATTTATTTAAGATAACTCCCTAGGGCGAAAAAGCCCTCTAAGGAACAGGATAATACAGGGTCATTACAAATTTGTACCAGCACTGATCGGCAGAATACTTGATTATTCTTATAGTTTAATCTATAAACTAAATAAATTAAATAAATAGAGTCCCGTTGCATGACAATCTAAATACACTCCAGTAGTGGGACTTTGACGTCGTAACATATTTTCATTCAAATGGACCTCTCTTTCTATCCTACAGAGTTGTGAAAAAAGCGAGGGAACGGCCGCGTCATAAGAAGAGGCTGAGTGGAGAGGATGACGCGGCCGTTCCCTCGCTCTTCAACTCTCCGCTTGAACCCACACTTTTGATGACGATTATGCATTTTCAAACACAATTTTTAAGGTGTTATCTTCGCAATTTTGGTCTGTCATTTTACGAACGCTACATGCGAATACTATTATTTATGTTATTAAAGACGCCAGAACTTACACTATCACTTGAAAATATAAGTTTTTTGTATTAATAATCATCAAGTCTGTCAGTGTCTTATCCTTAGCTATCGATCTGGCGATGTAATGATAATAAACTTGGGACATCTATAGTCGATCCTAGAAGGAAATTTACTCTTATATTATCCCTTGAAATTTCCCATTTTTCACCTTGCTCATGTTCTTAAATGCCCCAAGCAGGGCTTCTGACATTTATGGGTTTCGAAAAACGGGTCGTTTCCGAGATATATTCTCCATTAACTAGGACTTATACTATCACTCGGCGAAAAATTTCTCCAGATCTTAAATTACTAGACGTGTTTTTAAGCAGGCTGCATTGCCGATAAGTTTTGAGGGACCATGAATAATTAAAAACTTGCCCACCATCAGACGCCCTGTCGCCATAATAACTACTTACAGTTTAATAATTTTCAATTTTCGTTTCTGATAATGTTTTTTTATTTCTCAAAAAAGCACGTTGTAACTAATTAGAAGATTACTGATCATGTACCTGCCTACTTCCTTAAAGAATATAGTATGTTGATATAAAAATATTATGGGGTCCGTCTTAGGAGGGGTGCCTGCTTAAAAAATTAACTACCCTACTGCCAGTAGTGCCCGTGTATGCTCCTAAGTCTGATTAATTATTAATTAGCTGGGCTACAAAAACGTTTCCTGTACTGAATACCCTGAAGAACATATCATTCAAAGGATCCTGACTCAATATCGGTACAGTCACGTTGGCAATGTTTCCATCTATGCGTACTTTAACTCTTTCAAAGACGTCAGGATGTTCCGCTCTACGAACCATTAATGGACACAGGTGTCTCGAAGTATGTGCGATTCCCCCAATGATGTACTGTTGATTCTCATCTGTTCCTACTCTGCAAAAGCCTGGTACCATACGATACGTTCGACCTCGATTTTGAGAACTTTCGTAATATTGAATATTAAGTTGAATAGGGGGCGGATGAACAGGGACACCTTTTTTTAATGGCCAAAATGATTCTACAAGAAGAAAGTATGAGTATGAAATTAATTATTTTATTTATTATTATTAAATTACTTCAATAAATAATAGTTTTTATTGTACAAAAAAAAGTAATTGGTACATTAGAGCAAAAAATAGGTTCCTTTATTTACAAACTTACACATTCACGCTAGTAGACTTGATTAAAACAAATTATAATTTTACACCTTTCACTATTTTACCTTCTAAATATTTCTAGATCGATTGTATCAACCTTTCGCATTTGCTTTTCCTCAATCCCTGTTTTCTATTTTTGTAATGAAACTTAGAATTAAAAAAGAGGAAGCAGCGTGAGTTTATATTTAATTATTTATATTACGATAAGTGGGTCTCTTCCTGGATGTAACATAATACTTACCAATAGGATTAGGGCTAATCGCTAGTGAAAATAATAGAGTACGGACCACAGTCCACATTTTCTTGATATAAATAAATGCACTTATGAAGAGTTTCGAAACGAGTGTAAAATTGATATTTTTTTAAATTCGCAACCCACATCGCTATCTTATTCGTTTATCTCAATTATTTGTATGTTATAAATTTGCTTCTTACAGACTGCAGTCATAAAAAGTCTTTAAATTTATGACACTATCTCCAACACTGACGAATTCACTTAACTTTGATTATCATACGTAACCGGAACTTTAGTAAATAATGGAAAATTTTCAATGCGTATTTTGTGGAAAATTTGGACACACCATGATCGACTATTGAAAGTTGTGAGAAAACAACAAGCGCTCAGTGGGCTATATCAGAAACTTATTCTTAAGAATATACTGCGGTCAACAATGCTTAACCGATCTAGATATTTCCTTAGAAATGCTCAGCATTAAATCCTTAAGAACATCTCTAAGTCGGCTTTTCAGATTTCAATATGGAAACTTAAATAGGATATACTTCCGAAAAGGGCATATGTCCGATTTTCTTCGGGCTCCGTGTACTTATGTATTTTGACGCGCTGATTACGAATATGATAGTGAAAATTGGCGCAAATTTGATTTTCATGGTGAAAACCAGAAAAAACCCATAAAAATCATGGTTTTTTGCATTTATCTCAGTAATGGTTCAAAATTCAAGAAAATGTTTCCACAAAAGTTGTAGTTGTAGTGGTAGGGGTACGAACTTACATTATTTTCGTGACCAGTCACACGGGTGCCTTCGCGTCCCCCCCGCGGCGCTGGAAAAGGGGTAGGGGTACGACCTTGCATTATTTTCGTGACCAGTCACACGGGTGCCACGGAAATGGTAAAGGGAATGGTAGAGAAAAGTGGTCCGAGAAAAAAATTGGAGTGGGAGTAGCGCTACCCCCACTCAGAGGAATAACTTGGAGTGGGAGTAGCGCTACCCCCACTCAGAGGACTAACTTGGAGTGGGAGTATCGCTATCCCCACTCAGATGAAAAACTTGGAGTGGGAGTAGCGCTACCCCCATTACGAGAAACAGCTCGGCAGCGAACGTTACTCGCAATAACGTTATTCATTCTTGTCTCATCGTATTAGAAATCTCTCTCTGTAGTAGCGTTTATTCACGATACATAATTTACAATCGTTGTTTACTCGTCGTTGGCGTCTAAATAAAAAAAAAAGTATGGACACAAAGTATAATATTTTTAAATTGGGCACAATTTTTCAAAGTCGGGAAAAAACCCTCTAGTGGTTACGTGAAGTGGAACTTATTCCACGTGAAAGGTACTGTTTGAAACACAAGAAAACACTAAAAGCCTCCGAAATGTACCTAACGTGTGGTAAATTTATTTGCCAAAAATACGGTAAGTACAATCATAGTTTTACGGTAGCAGAAGACACGTGGTTTGAAAGATGCCACATTTCTGCGGCAGCTTGTATGCTGATAACATACAGCTTTGCAATAAACTTGAATTTTAATCAGACCATTCGAGAGTGCAGTATCATTGATGATCAACAAGTATCTACGGAAACTGTCTCAGATCGGTTTTCCTTCTGTAGAGAAGTGTGTATGGTTGCTCTCGGCCAAGCATTTGAGGCAGAAGGTCAGATTGGGGGTATTGGCGAAATTATTGAAATAGATGAGTGCAAAATAGGTCGTCGAAAGTACGAAAGAGAGCGTGTTGTGGAAGGTTCCTGGATCTTAGGAATGATTCACCGGGGACATGCACATAATTATAGGTTAGAAATTTGCCCTGATAACAAAAGGGATAAAAACACCCTAATAGCTTTAATACAAAAGCATGTCGCTCCCGGCAGTGAAATCCACACTGATTGCTGGAAAGGCTACATCGATTTAGAGAAGTATGGTATTGTGCATAAAACTGTAAATCATTCCGAAGAATTTGTAAACAGCGATACCGGGGCACACACGCAAAATGTTGAATCCTCCTGGCGTTGGATGCTTCGATTTTTGTCTCGAGGTGGAGTCAAAAAAAATAACTTAGCAGATCACCTTTCTGAATTTTTGTGGCGGCGTCGCATCCAAAAACTAAATACTGATCCTTTTCTTCAACTCATTCGCGACATTATAATTTGCTATTCGGTAAAGGACAAATAAACATATTGTTTATTTACAATAAAGAACAGAAAAAAATAAAAAATTAACAAAAAAACGTTAAAAATATTTAAAAATTAAAAAAAATAAAATAAAAACTACAAAAATCTAAAAAAAATATTCTCTTCAAAGAACTCCAACCTTCTCGCGGTGAAGAGCGTCAGTAGGCACCAAGCCGAAACTAATGGAGTTATGAATTCACGTATTTTATACAATTTTTAACGTGAAAAATCGATATATCGCTGATTTTCTCGAAAACTATCACTCGTACGAAAAAATGTATTCAATGAAAAAAGTGTGTTTTAATGAGATCTACAACTTTTATTTAAAACCTTTTTTTTATTTTGCTATTAGCTGAAATAAACGCAAAAAACCATGATTTTTATGGGTTTTTCATGGTTTTCACCATGAAAATCGATTAGTTGCCAATTTTCACTATCATATTCGTAATCAGCGCGTCAAAATACATAAGTACACGGAGCCCGAAGAAAATCGGACATGTGTCCTTTTCGGAAGTACACCCCTTAAATATGGTAATAAATACGTCAAAATTACACATTTCACAAATGTTATTTTTTGCATCTCAAGAAGAAATCTAAATGAAATTGTTCTTTATCAGAATAAGGATAATAATAGAATCTCTCGGTTTTTTATCGTGTTTCAAAGTCTTATTTCATTTGAATAACAACATATTGAAATTGTATTGTCAAAAAGTAAAAATTGCAGATGAATAAACACAGAATTGATGAAGATAGTGAGGGAAATTTCCGAAGAAACGAGAGATAAGGTAAAGTATGGGTCTAAAGCCTCAGAGGAATTTTGGACGATTGATAGGATTGAGATAAGGATTTCTGCTGATCCCGCTTTTTCTATGGTGCTGATTGCGGACATGTAAGGAGACTACAACAAAATTTCAAAGGGATGATTGTTGGTTGGAAGGACAAATTCCAGATTTTAGCGTACGCGGACGAGGTAGTTACAAAGGAAATTAATTTAAAATGTAGCCAAGTCAAAGGATCTCGTTTTCCTGATAAAACATAGTAGGAAGAAAGGGAGAATGGCTTGAAAGTCGAGGGGACCCGAGCCGTATACGCCAGCATCCATTGGAGCAATTTAACCCATCCACTTTGAGGTCTGCACCTTTTCAGAGCCACTGATTTGGGGCTACTCTTTTGAGCGCCCTCCAGGTGGCCCCCCGGGAGAGATTGAACTGCTCCACAGTGAGCTGGGTTGGTTTGTGCCTCTTTATAGACTTAGTCTGCCGTCCTCACGTTGGAGTGTCCTCTCCACCGCTTACCTATGCTTACCTATGCAGTTTTCTTGTCAGAGATCCGTCTCCACAGCCTCATTCAGAGGGACCGTCCATCCCTCAGCTCCCGAAAGAGCCGGGGCACAGCCGTAACCTGAGTTTGGCTAACTGGAGAGACAGACTGAGAGAAAGGGGTTCTGGTAGACCCTTTCGGGCCGAACCCCTCACCGTCCTGAGCCACCTGCTGTCCTCCTCTTTCCTTGGAATTTTTGTTTTGTTTTGCATGAATCATTTTAATTCCACGAACAGTTAGTGAAGTAAAAGGTCCGCCTCTGCAGAACCCCGCGTGCAAGGGTCCCGCGAGGCTTAGGGAGGCTTAAGGAGGTGGCCACATGAATTGATACACTAGTTGTTACATTCTAAGTGTTCTGGGGCACCGCAGTCGAGAAAACAGTTATCGGTCAGTTACAAACAATAAGTTATTAAACTTTCAGAAAGAGAGATTTCTGGCGTCGGTTCTTGACTCGAACAATAAGGATCGTCTCTGTTTTAATGACCGGATCTACAAGAAACTTTTATGAAGGTGGCACACGTAGGATCGGGGATTCCCCATGTTCTGGAATCTTCTAGAATTTTTTTTCTAGGAGTTTTGATCGATGTAGATCTATTGCATCTTAGATTCTTGTTTGGTGAACTTACAAGAACACCCCAGTCGTTAAGCAGTGATCGAAATTTGTGGAAAACTGACACGAATTCGTGGTTCGCTTAACGAGGTGGTTTCCTGCAATACCGACCGAGCGGAAAGCTCTTCCTTTTGAGGTTTTCATGGCCGTTAAACTTTCTTGAACCATCGAAGTTGGATGTTACCCTAATGATTATGTTACGAAATATCCATCGGTGGCTTCTAGACGGTTCGACATATCAGCAGACATCGGTGCTGGAGAACATATTCTACCGTACACAGTCTTCCGCGCACGATTAGTTCGCTCTCGATGCTTCTGATTGTAGGAACATCGACGCAGGCAATCGTAAATACATTCGCTCAAGATGCCAGAATTCACAGTATCTCACAGTCTCTCAAGCTTGGTGTGTCTACTCAGCGGTTTTTCTCATGCTGACTTGAAACATTATTTGAATTAACCTAATGTACATTATGAGTCACAAGAAACTAATTAAAGTGAATTCCAAAGTGGGACGTTTGAATAAAATTTAAAAAAAGTTATAATCGAAATTAATGAAGTTTGGGTATGTATGTGTAGGCTGACAGGTCCAATGACAAGTCTGGTGATAGTTTGGATGGAAAGTCTGATGATAGGTTTTATAACAAGAAATGTGACGAATCTGGTTCTACGTGTAACTAAAAATCTTGTGTTAAACAAGTGCATATAGTTCTTCCACTACCACCAGTTCATGATTTACACACCCAGGTAAACTTACAATTATTATTACATTACTGAAGTATAACATGAAGCACAACTCAACTTTTCAGTAAAAAATAACCAAAAAAGAGGACATCGACCATGCAAGCTAACTTGACGCCTCAATTAAGTAGAATTATGAAATGTGAATACACCAAATCTGGTAATAAATCGCTGCAACGAATTTCACAATTCTAACCTAAGCCGCCCATGTCAAAATTACAAAATCAAGTATAATTGGAAAAAACTCATGTTCGTTACAATCGGGTGAATGCCCTTTTCACCGCAAATTTTATAATCAGTGTTACCAGCTCTTGATGCTATACATATAGATGATTTGAAACCTGAAAATATTCTAAATCAAATTTCAGAATGTTTGAGAGGAGGAACAATGATGATCACGATTAAGTGAATCTTGTGCATTCTGGAGCAAAGACTAAAAAAGATCCAGTTAATGATAAAGAAAATACAACTGCGATAAATAAAAGCAAAACTTTTGCCATTTAAATCGTGCGGGCTTATCTGAGCGAGCAGTAATAATAACAAGATCAACAATATTATTTGAGCGTTATGCGTCGTTTGCCTGAAGCTCCCCGCCAAAAGCCGCCAGAATTATGGGAAGAAAACTCTTGCTTTAGCCTAATTTAGCTGCGTCTAACTTATGTATATTCCGAATTGAAGAAGGTTTTAAAGGCCATCCTGGAAATCCACTTCAACAACTGTTTCGAAAACTGAAAAAAGGTGGCACAAGTGTACTGTATCAAAAGGGTATGGCTTTGAATGGCATGACAAACATTTGGAAGAATAATCAGCCGTTGGTATTTTATTTGAAAATTCTTACTATTTTTTGATCACAGTAGTAAATCAACATTCAAGGGAAAAGTATGATTTGATAATTTATCAAGTGGATATTATTCTGACCATAATGGCATACAACCTGTAGAATTTCAAAGGCATTCACATGATTTTCGAAGGAACTTAAAAGACGTCAAGAACGATGTGGATGGATCTGAAGCCATTTGCGCAAGAAGTGATCTACCTTCTCATCGGTGTTAAAACGCTGACGTACCTACGTCTGTTTCAATAGTTCAAGCAAATCTTTGGTCACTGGATGAGATGTCAGGGATATAAGCAAACTGATTCAGAAAAGTCCAGTGGAATGTCTGCAATTTTTCTTGAGTTGGAGGACCATGTTCAGCAGGCGAGTATGTGTAAAATCCATCACAATGGTTGAAACTCTCCAATATTGCAAAAATGTCACCATCGGATTTTGATAAAACTATTTGTTCTTGAGTTGGCATAGGCCCACAGAAGTTACGTTCCAGTCTACTTTCAATTGGTTTATCGACAGGTAAAGTGTATCTCCGAAGTTCAAATATTTGATGCCAATTCTTAAGGGGAATGAGCCGAATAAATATCAGTTGTTCAAGTCCACATCCATATCCGTCAAAAGAAGGAAGCCTTACAGAAGGAGCTGACACGAAGATGAGACTCGGCAGAAGCAAGAAGACGCCTGTCTGTCTGCAGGTTGACAACACGATAACTTTCGGAATTGGGAAAATAAAAAATTCCACTTTCCCACGAAACCACACTCGATACGATGAATAGTCTAGGAACAGAATTATTACTTTCGAGAAGTTCCAAAAATGTGCGTTAAATCGTTTTTTGATGTCGAAATTATTTTAGGTTCTAAACGTTCAAAATTCACAAAAAAAAGGAAAAATGAAACTTAAACCTTAACAACGCAGAACACGATGAAAGATCCAACAGCAACGTTTCTCGCTTTGAAAATACCTACAAAATTGTTCTTAATTTTTTTCTCACAGTGCCCATAGTTTCTCCATGAAATTAGAATTTTCACACTTTCATTAGTTATGATAAAACATATTAGATTCATGCGAATTTAGACCTACGCAGTTTTGGTTTCTTCTCTACTTTTTGAGACCATCCATGTAAAAAGAAAATGATTTTAGAAAAGATAGGGTAAGTTCGTTAGCCATCCCTCTACTATCAATATTTATTCTCTTAGCCATCAATCAAAGCAATCTTATCTTTCAGAGACATTTGTATTTTATTGGAGTCAGCTTCCCGGATAAAAATTTTATTACTAAATTCATCAAAGTACGGGTACAAAATTCGACAAATTCTTGATTTTTTCGAATAAAACTTCTCACAAGATTATGGGAAAGTGGGCGAGGCACTTACCTGCGAATTTTATGGGCTCGGACTCAGGTTATCGGAACTGGCAATGAGAATTTGAAGGTTTCTTCTACCTGTGTTAGTCTACTGCCTACTTTTCTGAACTTCCAAACATTTTCAATACGAGGATTTATTTCAGAAGGGTTAACCTGACGAGTTTGAAGGAGCATTCATTAACTCTCCTTTACAAAGTATTTGTGTATTATCTTTCTCAGTCTCACCTGTATTTTATTTTTATCTCTCTCACTTGTAAATACCGTACTGTGATGAACACTCCTCTATAAAGGTGCAAACTATGGCAGTGATTGAATTTCAGCCAGAAGCTTCCGAACATTAGTAGGAAGAAGTACGTGCGCGTAGAACTAGGTGCAACGTTATTAAAGTTATTATTCTAGTTTTGTTAAATGAAATATACTTAAATTTTTCATCTGAATGTAAGGTTTAAAGAACCTAAAAGAAGTGCTCCAACTGTTTTTTTATCAACATATAAAATTGAAAAAACTGTTCGTTGAAGTGCTTTAAGTGTTTTCGAAAAGTGTATGTCGTTCTGGAATCGAACAACTATTCCAAAAAAGAGCGTCTACCATTCTGCTGATAAAGTCGAATATTTATTCAAGGAATGGAAAAAGATTCAAAAGGGTAAATGCGGACGCATTGCGAGTCAACTAGAAAAGGAATTGGAATTTGTAGAACAGCTGGATAATTTGTTCGACATATCCATTCAAAATGCTCTTGAAATTATGAATAATGGTGAAGACAAAGAGTTTGTACGTTTGCAGCGAAGACAAGAACGCCAAGGTTCTTTATAAACTATTGTATATGCTACTTCAGTAGCAGATGAAACCAATATTTGTGATATTTTTTTAAACATTTGTGAATACTGCTATATTTTCAATTCTGTGCAATTACATTTGGTCAGATGAAGAAGAAGATAATAACATTAAAGATTTGTTTGAAAAAGTTGAGGAGCCTCTTTTGCCATATATTGCGAAGTCAGCTGATTCACCTGGTATCCCGAAGAAAATGAAGTTAATAACTCCTCATTTAACAGCCAGTTTGGACAGAGGAAAAGTAAGTGATATTATAATGGCTGCACGCGTCAATTACTGGGAATTCCAAAACTTCAAAATGGAACTGGTGAAGCACAAGCGAATGCAATTGTTGACCTACTCAAAGAATGGAATATTCAAGACGATGTTTATGGTTTCTATTTCGACACTACTTCGTCCAACACGGGCGAATTGAGTGGTGCCTACGTTCTTCTGGAACAAATGAAAGAAAAATCTTTTCCATTTAGCTTGTCGCCATCACATATACGAAATAATATTAAAAGCAAGTTTCGAAGAATTTATGGGACCTACTAGTGGTCCAAATGTTTTGTTATTTAAGCGCTTCAAAGCTGAGTGGGAGAGTATCGACAAAAATAATTTTGAATGCGGCTCGGATGATTCTTCAATACCACAAATAATAAAAGATGAAAAATAGAACCTTCTTTACTTTACCACGGAGAGATTAAAACTAGAGGTAAGATTTGGAAATACTTTTTGTTACTGTAATTAATTATTGATTGTATTTTTCCAAACTAAATAATATTGAACCGAAAACTTTTTCATTCGCTTCACACTAGATATTTCATTTTTGTTACAGAAAACAGCAGCTCCACGGGGTAATTACCGCGAACTATTGAAATTAGCGATATTTTTATTCGGAGGACAATAACCTAAAGAAACTCCATTCAGAAAACCAGGAGCAGTCTATCGTGTCA
>CAKNXH010002191.1:21314-49122 GCA_932178445.1 Andricus quercusramuli | reverse complement strand
TAATCAGTTTATGTAAACATCCCATTTTTAATAATTTCGAATACGTAATTCATATTTACTGTCTTTACGATTGTGATAGATATTTCGAGAGAAATTTGTAGGTATAGACTATATTAGACCATAAATGGATGAGCCGAGGCAACACGTATGCCACAAAATATGTAATTTATAGACTACCTGTGTCGCTTACGTCCGAATCATTTCGGGTGGGGTAGAACTTTCCATTTGAGCGTTTCCAGGTAGGTTTAAACGGGTTCGGCAACGTGAGGCCGGGCGTTGTCAAGCTGTAGAATCACTTTTGCATGCCTCTGCTCATATTGTGGCCGTTTTTCGCGCAGTGCTCAGCTCAATCGCATCAATTGAAGTCGATACCTTTCCCCAGTGATGATTTCATTCAGTTTCAACAGCTTATGATAAATAACACCGACCTGGTTCCACAAAATACACAGCATAACCTTCGCAGCGTGAATACACGCCCGAGCAGACGACGTAGAAGCATGACCGGACAGTCCCCATGCCTCTCTTCTCTTTGGATTGCTGTAATGAATCCATGTTTTATCACCCGTCATGATGCGATGAAGAAAACTCTTCCTTTTTTGCCGCTGAAGCAGTACGCAGAGATGCGCAGTAGAGATCTATGAAGCATAAAGCTGCGCAACACACGATTGTGGTACATTAAACTGCACAGTATAGCCATGCAGTGTTCAGGACTGTGTAGTACACGAGATTCACAAAAAAAATATATTTATCTTAATGAGCTTGAAAAATGACAGGTAAATTTAAGGACTTTCTACCTATAAAAATAGATTTTTTTTTAATTGACAAGTCGAAAGTATCAAAAACGGAAAGGAGACGTTGTCTCCATATAGTCATTTTGTGGTTCTTAAAATTATATTTTTTTTTGTAGCTAGCTTTAAAAATGATTTCAAATACTTCAGAACTTCTTAATGACCACAAAAAAATAGCTGAGAAAAGTTAACGCTGGCTTCCTTTGCGCTTTTAGTGCCTTAAGCACTAAAGAATTTTTAGAATGGCAATAACGACTCATTAGTCACTTAATAATAAATCAATTTTTTATTAATAGAATGGGGTTAGTGAAACATAAAGAACATTATTTTCATAAAGAATATTTTGCCAGTAAAAAATAAATATTAATGTCTTAAAAGTGATTTGTAGTTTTTTATTAACTAATACCAGGACAACATTCGAAGAGAAAATTGCTTTATTCAAGCTTGTTGAAAACGAGTGCAAATTGAACAGAAATGCGAAAATTGAGTAGTATATTCATAGGTTTGGTTGGGAGAAGAAACACATTAATTTGATTTACATTACAGAGTTTGAGTTTTACTTAATTTAAATTAGTTTTAATTTACTGCTTTGGCATTTCGCCAGCAGTTTACTCACCCGTATTGGAATTGATTTTTGAGGCATACACTGATGTGAGTATTATAGAAGTCATTTCACAGTTTTTGGCGATTTTTAATTATAATCAACGATCACAAATGTTGTAAATTATTAAAAAAATATGTAGGTGCCAACACTTTCTCTTAATAGTTTTCATAGCACGTGATCATCTCCCAGTTTGCTGTGACGCTTGCGTTGAATTCGAGTGTTCAAAAGTGAAAAATTGTTACTGCTAGATTCACAATAATATCGCCAGCTTGAAAAATAAAAAAGAAATTGATACAGATAGAGACCGTCTTTTCATCCATGAACCAATGCGTCAGTATTTTCAAGACACAGAAGATTCAAGCGAATTGCAAATTATGGCGCCAGTGGAGTTTTCACTTCCTCAAATTCAAAAAAGTGAAACAAGTGTTGAAGATTTACGTGAAGCTTGTCAAAAACGTGCTACTTTGGATGGAAAGTACTTTCAAGTTGTAGAAAACCAATCGGAGGTTAATGATACTATAAAAGCAGTTTGTCAAATATGTTCATCTAGGAAACCAAGCCTAAGCTGTGGCTCTCCGAGATCGCTTACGAATTTTCAAACTCAGATAGCGGTAAGTTTAATTATCATTTTTGTTTCACAAACCACAGAATTATTTTGTCACCGCTATCCAATTCTAAAATTTTTAACTTCATTCAAAGGCAAAAAAAACATAAAAATAGGGAAATAAAACATAACGTTTTCTGTACCGTCACGATGCGATGAAGAAACCCTTCATTTTTTGCCTCTGAAGCAGTTGTTCACAGACGAAACAACGACGCATAATGTCCCTTAGCTTCAAATCATAAGGAACCCAAGTTTCTTGTTTTTGAATGATTCACAACGCATGCAATCGCTTGGAAGTGGCTTGGCGGGTAACTGCTAATAAAAGAAGAAAATCAACACTTCTCGCAAATGACCATAATGACACTAATGTGTCACAACGGTTTGTTTGCCATATGTCTAAGCTTGGCTCATGGCGTTTTAGATATGTCAAAATCGACCCGCAGTTACAGCTGGTGCCATTTATTGACGAGCAGCGAGAAATTATTTGCGCACCTAATATAACCAGGTGAAGGCGATGATCAAGAAGACAACCTACCTCAAACGTGGTATGAGGAATTCGACAAAGAAGAAGACGTCGCAGTATTGGACAGTATTATCGGAGACGATGAGGCCATGAGTAAATGTACTTCCTTATGGGATTGTGCACGTCGTGGAGAAAAGAGGGAGACAACAAAAAATATTCTGGGGAATACTTTGAAAAAGCCCGGAATAACCCGATGGAACTCTTTCTTTGATGCCTTATTTGACATTTCTGCAGGCAAAGATGAATTGAACGAGCTAAACGAAGGACCTCAAATCAAGGATTGCTTGCTACAATCAGATATAACATGTATTGAAGAGTTGGTTATGGTCATGAAGCCTGTTGCCGAAGCCCTTGACCGTCTGCAGGGTGACAAGAATCTTTATTACGGGAATTTGATTCCTACTCTTTTCTCATTGAGAAGAAAATTGGAAATGCTGGACGTAGCGGACCTTAGGTATTGCGGAGTAATTGTTAATGAGCTGCTGGATCAATTCAAAGAAGCTTCCAGTTTATCTTTGATTCAAGTGAAGAAGCAAACGACGCTGTGTTAGCAGCTCTTACACTTCCGAGGGTCAAAGCTCGCTGGCTATCTTACGTAGAGCCCATTTCAATCCACGGGGAAGTGAAAAATTTTCTTATGAAAGTAGCGGAAGAGGAAGCCGAAGACGCTGTCTGCAGCTTCAATGAAAACAGCATGGATGCTAATGACTTTTACGAGTTTGGTGAGGGATCAGTAAACATTAGTTATGGGCCAACTGCAGCGAAGAAAGGTCAACCAAGTCGACAGGCTGTAGTATTAGTATCCGTCGATTAAAAAGCTTCGTCTAAAGTATAACACGCCACTTCCTTCTGCAGCACCAGTGGAGCGGTTATTTTCGTACGCAACTATGCTGAACTTGCCCAAGTCAAATGCCTTAACGCCTGACATGTTTGAGATTAGAATTTTAGTTAGACAAAGTCTCTACTGCGCAGCCTTAATTACCGTAGATCTCTACTGAACATACCTAGTTACTCCACGACTGAATTGCACAACTTAAAGTAACATAAAACTCTACTGCGCATTGCAATGTACCATAAATCTCTACTGCGCCCGATACATATAGTAGATATCTACTGCGCCGCTTTACGTGACACCTATGTCTACTGCTCACACCTTCATATTTCAGGACTAAAGTGCGCAGCTGTACCAGCCCTACATCTCAACTGCGCACCACGGGACTCCACTGCTCAGCTTAGTGTACCACACAATTGTACTGAGCGGTTCTATGTACTATAAGTACCGATTGCGCAGCCCTACATTTTGTAAGTCTGTACTGTGCAAGATTCTGTATCACGTGTTTGCTGTGCACCCCAACGTACTGCAGCACTTACTGCGCCGCTCTACGCATGATAAATCTATACTGTGCAGCCCTGCACATCACAGGGCTGAACTGCACAGCCACGTACATTCAAGGGCTCTACTGTGCAGCTGCGCAGATTACAAGTCTATATTGCACATCCCTACGCATCACATGAATCTTCTGCGCAGCCCTGCACATTACACGACTCTACTGCGCAGCCCTGCACGTTACATGACTTAATTGCGCAGCTGTGCACATTGCAGGACACTTCTGTGCAGTCATGCATATAACAGGGCTCTACTGCACAGATCTGCACTTAGTGTATATCTCCCTCCCCCCAACAAATATACAAAGAAGGCAGATATCAACATACTTTCATATGCTGATATTAGAAAGTATTTTCAAGAAAATACATAAGATACCTCAACTAAAAAATACAATTCTTACATGTATTTCAATTAACATTTCAAAATACTCACATGTATTTTGTTGCTGCATTTGAACAACAGCAGTTAATTATATTTCCCCCGTAATGCGGTTCGAATGTATTTTATCTGAATGTAGCTTGTATTTCAGATACCTCAAATACAATTTCTGTAAAATACTGCCCAGCTCTGATTTACTCGCCAAATCGATACTACAGCATTTTTCAAATATAAGATGTTAAGAATCTAATATTGCAACTATTATAAATTATCTTTATTTTAATATCAACATTTTTCAATGAAACTGAAAATTTACTTAATATTTCTTAGTAACATGAATATTTATTGCAAAACATTTTCCATTTATAATTGGAAAAAATAAAATGCGGGAATGATAATAAATTTATATGCATAATACTATCTTTTCGACTCTCTTAACATATTTCTTGAAGTTCGTAATAGTTTTTTGGAACTTTAAGTGAGCCGTTATAGTAAACATTATATCAATTTTCCATGCAGAAACAGACTTTCTCTAAAACGTACAAGATTACATCAATTGCGAAGCCAGGTTCAACAAAGTAACATAAGTAGATATTTGTTTTTCCTTGAAACTAACATTTAAAATATGAATACCATCTCGTAAAATATTAATCCATGAGATAACGACTATTTATTCTCTCGGCAGAACAGAATACTTGATAATACGTGGACTATAGTTTTTTCTCTAATTGGAAAGGATGAGGATCGTTTATATTCTGTTCTTATTCTTGGCGGTAATTCGAAATTCTCTCGGCAAGTATAATAATGTAATAAACCTAATTATTTTAGAAACTTTTTCAAACTTTCCGCAGATAGCAAATCTTCGAATAGCGCAATGTACAAAATAACGATACTCCAGACTGTCGCAAAAAAACTTGTAAATGAACCGACGTCAAACAAAATAGTATGTGCGTACAATGAGGGTCTTTATGCGACGAGCGGCCAAAAGTGTTGCTCAAGAAAATCGAAAAATTTCCGGAATCAACGAAGTGGTTAATACTACTAATTATTTTATCAACCTAAATATTAACATGAATATCGATGTATTCAACATTTTTACCTGAATACTTAAGGAAGTCTAAAAATTTCCACAACCGTGAAAGTGTTTGCCCAATCAGTGAAACCGATCTGAATTTTCCGAACGGAATCTTAGGACGCATTTCTGAATTTCCATCCCGATGTGTTAGGAATATTTTTACCTTACACCCTTAAGGATATCTAAATATCGAGAAAAATTGGGAAGATCACTCGAGACTATTGCAGACTAGTATCCCCATCGGAGTGGTTACCCGCAGATATTAGGATGTCATTCACTTGTGTATTGAGTTTTGAAACATTAGTGGCATATTATAAATAATCCTTTTTATGTATTCTTCTTGATAACTTGATTGATAAGACCTGATTAATTAGTCCGGGAATGTACTATTGCTCTAAGCGATGTTCAACAGTTTGTGTGATCATTTGTATTTATTTTGTATTTATTCATGTAAAGTCCCTAGGGCTAAATAGCCTTATAAGGAACAGGTAATACATATTACAATTAAAATGTGACGGCGATCGATTTGACGATTGAAATCAATGATAGATATTAACAAAGGTAAAAAACTAAACTAGAATACAAAAAAAATTGGATCTAGGCTATCAACAGAAGAATACTGTAAATATACATACGCAGATATACATACTTAAAAGTAAATACGCACTCATACACGCACTAATATATATAAATATATTAATTTTGACTTTAAGTCTAACCAATGTGTAATTTCAAGGGTAGGATTTGATATGCTAAATAAGTAACTAAAAAGGAGTTTTCTAAAATGAAATTGTGAAGGTGCATTTCTAATGGTTATAGGTAGTTTGTTCCAAAGGCGAGCACCACGAATAATAAAGGACCTTTGCATTTTACACGTGCGGTGTGGCTGAATTTTTAATACTGTTTTCCTTTCACGGAGTTTGGAATGTGTTGGTTGATCTTTGTCAATGAAATGGAAGAGGTTGAGAAGATAGTGCGGAGCTTCATTACTGAATAGGCTATAAAGTAAATTACCCATACAAAATTGTCTTCTTTTTGCGACGTTAAGGAGTCCTGCTCTTTCTCTATACTGAGTAATATGTTCACTTTTGGGGATGTTATAGATGAACCTAATGCAAGCATTGAGCGTACGCTCAAGCTTGGCATTCAGCTCATCAGTAATATCGTCATATACCACACAGCCATAGTCAAAGAAAGGAAGAATCAGGCTTTTAACTAGGAGGATACGCGTTGGAGTAGGAAGTGATTCTTTATTCCTGTTAAGCTGTTGGAGGACTCTAAAGGTTTTCCTTGAGATATCCGCAATGTGTTCATTCCATGTAAGAGAGCGATTAAGAATATAGCCTAAATCTTTCACAGAATCCACGAAGGGAATGATACGCCCATTGATCAAGAGAGGAGGCAAAGTTGCAATTGTTGCAAGTGAAGGAGAGGAAGAAGGTCCTATGATTATAGCCTTAGTTTTAGCAGGATTAAGAGTGAGACCGTTTGTCAAGGCCCACTGCACCACCATATCAATATCTTCTTGTACATTTTGAAGTAGGCTCATAAGAGTGGAAATAGGCCCGGAGAGGTAAAGCTTGAAATCATCAGCATATTTGTGAAAGTTGCAGTGTCGAAGTTCGCTACCAAGTTCAGATGTATAAATATTGAACAGAGTAGGTGCAAGCGTGGAACCTTGAGGGACACCACTCTTAACCTCCCCACAGTCAGAACGCTCGCCATTGCTGATTTGTACTCTTTCAGAACGATTACTAAGATAAGATTCAAACCACTTCACAGCCATATTTGAGAGGTGAAGTGATTTGAGCCTATTCAATAGTAAATTATGGTTAACTGTATCAAACGCCTTAGAAAAGTCAAATAGTACAACAACCAATTGCCAGTTTGAGGTCAGAAGTTACTTTAAGTGTAGCTGTAAGAGTGCTATGCCTGGCACGAAACCCAGATTGCATTGGGTCCATTAAATTGTTAGTTTCAATATGTGCAGTAAGTTGCTGATGGACAATGCGTTCAAAAGGTTTCGACAAGGCACACAGGATGGATATCGGGCGGAAATCTTTGGGAGAGGTAGGGTTAGATATTTTAGGAATAGGGCGAATAATCGCCTCTTTCCAGGTATCGGGAAATATTCCCACCTGTAGAGATGCATTATAGATATGCAAGAGAATAGGACAAATGATTGGTAAAGCTAAGCGAATCATTTTGATCGAGATACCATCAGAACCTAGAGCATTTGATTTTACATCTAAGAGTTTTTTCATTAGGGTTTCTTGCGATATGTCAGAAAAGAATAATTTTGTATCATCAAAGGTAGCGGGAACTGCGAACAAGAAAGGAGTGCTGTTTACAAGGAGTCCGGATTTTGTGGTGAAGGCTGTTAAAAGATCTGCGGGGGAAAAATTGTTATCGGGAGCCAAGTGTTTTGGAGGAATAAGTCCAAGTCGTCTTAAGAGAAACCAGATGTTTTCATTTTTATTCCTGTTTTTAATGGAATTGTAATTGTATTGGTTGTAGGAATCCCTGATTTTGGTTTGAACCAAGTTCCTCAACTTACGAAATTCAGCTTGAATAAAACTACTGTTAGTTCTTTTAGCCAATCTACGTTTTTTCTCTCTTTCTTTCATCAAGTCTTTGATGTAAGATGTAATCCAAGGAGTGGACTTCTTTTTTGCTTTAAGGGTATGAAGAGGCGCAAATTTATCAAAAGCTAAGGTTAAAAATTCAGTTAGACAAACAACCTTTCTATTTATATCTTTTTCAATATAAATTCTTTTCCAATCATAAGTGGTGAGGTGCTCAAGAAATTCAGCTTCATTTATATTTGTGAGATTACGTATAGATAGTGGAGATATACTAGAGGAGGGATCAAGGGAGAACTGGTATTGAATGCTGATAAGGTCGTGGTTCGAGAGGAATGAGATTGAGTGTTGTGTAGAAGAGATTACCTTGTCTAGATCATCAACAATCATCATGTCAATCCATGTACTGGAATGATCGGTGTGGTGCGTGGTATTATGGGGAACTATAGATAATCCGGCAGAGAACACTACTGATTTTAAATAGTTAGTTAAATTGTTGGTGGCATTAAGATTAGTATTTAGGTCACCAGTAAGTACAATGTTATTATAATTAGGTATGAGGTCAAAAATGTCAGTCTCAAGTTCCCTACAGTAGGAAGCATTAGGAGGTTTGTAAATCACACCCATTAATATGCTCTCACGAGACGAAGATACCTTGATAAAAAGGTATTCAGCAATAGGGTAATTGGCACAAGGACTCATTCCCACCTGTATGCCCCTTAAGCTGTTATGAACGTAAAGACAGACCCCACCCCCTCTTCTCTCATCTCTATCTCTGCGGAAAAGTGTGTAGTTATCAAGTGCTATGAGGCTAGATGGAATGTTAGGAGTAAGCCAGGTCTCAGACACGGCTATGATATGATAGGAACAGGACATAAAATGATGTTTGAATTCGAGGTAATGGGCAGGTAACGACTGAGCATTAACGTGACAAATATTCAAGGTTTCCATTTGGACAGAGAAGAGTAAAGTTCAAGTATAGTTAAATAAAGAAGTGTCTGAAATACATTAACCAACAAAATCCAGTTCACATGATTACAATTGAAAACAGGGAAAAAGGCACATATAAAGGTAAAAATTAAAATTAAAAAAGCAATGAGCATTATAAAGTTAAACTGACAATTATTCAAAATATTCATTGAAAATGTAAAATGGTTAGTTTTACGTTGCAAATTACTTGATGGAACACTAGCGTATAGAGAAAAATAGTAGAAATAGAAATAACATGATCAATAGCCAACAGAGCCCAAATTAAGTAATTACGAGTAGGGTTAGATAGAGTACAAAAGTTTCTGAAGTGACAGTATAGATATAAATCTAAAAGAAACTTCAGTGGTACTGAAGCATGAAAATTTAAGTATACAGTAGAAGTACAAATCTCCGAGTTAGGCCGGGAAACAGTCAAACGTGCTGTCGATACAATGATAGATCTTTCAAATGAAAAATGAAACTCCATATAGTCATGATTACTTTGACTTAACAGGTGTTTTTGCAGAACAAAATAAATCCAATTAGTACAGTTAGAATAACTGAGAAACTTTTGTGTTATCAGATAAAAATTTTCAAATGAAAAAATTATTATGTATGCTAGATGCGTTGAAAATAGGTGTAATTGACAAGTTATATTATATTTACCGACATATAAATATAGGATGATACTAATAGGCAGTAGTTGCTATTTAAGTCTCTCAACGGCTTGCAGGTTAGCCAGGTAAATTCGTGGAGATCCATCCTCTCTGCGACAAAAAATTTTTCCTCCAGCAATCCACAGATATTTGACTATTTTGTCTCTTCTGAGACCCAGGGCAATGGCATAGATCTTCCTATTCAAAGGTGACAGGGCCTCACGTAGATAAACAGGGTGTTTATCATTGCTCGACCACCCGAAGTTTTCAGTGGTGAAGTCTCTAAAAACCTTACGTCTCTCAATGAATTTATCTCGCAGTTGTTGATTGTTGAGCTTCGCGACAATGATGGGCGGGTTGGAGGATTTTGTAAGCATGATAAGAAAACTACCAATTATTGTCTTAAGATCGTTAAGCTATCTTTTGACACACTTCAACTTGATTAAACATCACCCAGTGCAAAGTACTTTACTCGAGCAAATCAACCAGTTTTTATCAACGACGTCGCCGAGGCTACTAAGGATGCTTCTTTTTGGTAAGCTTGGCCTCGCCCTAGTTGAAGCAGTTTTCTGCACGGGCCGACTGAGCTCAGCCTAGCCCATTTCGAGGGTCGTAGCCCGGGCTCTTGAAAAGCCCGTTCGAGAAACAAAGGAATGCTCAACCAAACACAACCGGGATCGCCCCATTAACTTAATTTTTTTTGTATACAAGGATCAGGCTGGGCTGGGCTTAGCTAATCACGGGCCGGGCTGCGCTTGAGTTTGCAGTCTTTTCTTGAAAAACTAGTTGTCAAAAAGTTTATCCCATGAACTGAGGACTGATCAGGGCTCACAAGGGGAAGGCCTCCTCTGCGAAATTCAAATTTTGACGAGACCACTTTTAATCGATAGAGAATCCAAAATAAACGGAAGGGCTTCCAGCGTTTTCCCCACTTGGATGTAGTTTTTTAAAATGAATTTTTGAAATTTTTGGTCGGCGATCCGCCCGAGCGACGACTAGTTCGCGCGACACACATTCAACAACCGCTGATGGCGCAGCAGTAAAGAGCCCAGGCCACCACCACGCTGCTGCTGGTTCGAATCCTATTGTCGTCATTACTGCTTTCCACAAAAAAACATATCTTCACAAATCTCTGTTAACCTTCATCCGCTCGGGTGGACGGTCAAGTGGCCGCTTTTTTGGAATTTAGAATGTCGCGCTCACCAGTGAGCTTTGGGTGAGGTGATAGTCATGGCAGGTGACAGTCCAGCGAACGCCGCGGGGAATCTTTTTCCTCACATTGACGGTCTGGTGACAGTCGTGCGAATATCGATGGGAATTTTTTTCGCTTTATTTAAATAAAGAATTTTGATCAAAAATCTGATCGCCCGCGCGGTCACCCACGTGACTCAAGTTGGCGCGAAATAATGAAGGTTAATCACTCAAATTTATCAATTAACCACTCGCGATTGACAGATGTTATCTTTCTCAATATCAGTTTGTTTTAAATGACGGTGACAGCTAACGAAGAACTGAAAAGACTCGACAGGTCAAACTCAGGCAAGAACGTGACCAATCAGATTTTCGACAACATTTAATATATGTGAGATCTCATGACTTCAATCTTTTCAAGAAAAAAAAACAATATTGCTACAGGCACAGAAAAAACATGGAGTAAGAAGCGTTGCAGGTAATATCAGGGTACGGGCAACTAGCTGAAAGGTTTCTTATCTATAGCATTTTTTTCTGTGAGGGTTCATGATATATGTTCTATAAAAAAAATTATCATCTATTTCTTCTTGCAGCATCAAGGTCACAGTCAAATTCTGATCCTAATGGCGTTTGGCCAGATACTTTCCGCTTGGGATCTTGCCCACCTTCTCCCTCGTCTTCTCGTCGTATGAATAAGTCTCCCGCCGAACCCAAGCCTTCTCTACGTGATAGGTCCAGGTCTCCTTCTGCCAGGCCTCCTCATGCCATGAATACTGATTATCAGGTACTTGGATTCGGAATTGGACAACTTGGACTTATTAGGCTTATTCCTGATACCAATCCGTACCGCCGTTTCGAATTTCGAAGATATACCTTTCACGCCGATTTGCCACTTCGACTACAATTACGCAAAAATACCTATGGGCCCATGCCAATCCTAGAACAAATTGTATTAACAACATCTAACGATGAAGTTTTTGCAATATTGACGACTGAGGGCATTCTTATTGGAATATATAATTCTAAAGGAAGAAGATACAGGGCGAAAATGAACATAAGGAGCGGCGAAATTTCGGACTTGGCAGATGAAGAAATTAAGGAAGTTCCCGTAGGCTCCCGCCGGCCAATACAACGATATTTTAGCTTAGTAGTTGAAAATCGCGATTCTCTACTGTTGAATCAATAATTCAATTAAAAAAAAAGTAAAACTTTTAGTCAACTGGGCATAAGGGTCATTGATCAAGAATCATACTTCTGGTGCATTTAATTTTAAAACGAAAATTATGTTTACCATATTGTTTTCTGTGAATACGAGTAGATTTGTATGAATTTTATACTATTTTATTTTCTAAAAACGCATCAAAAGATTAATAGAACGTTCTACAAAGTGTGACAATATACTATACTAAATTAAAATGAATAATAATTCTATACATTTTTTTTAATTTGTATTCAAAGTTGCGTACTTTTCTTTAAGAAATAAAGGCACGTTTGAAAGCACATTTCAGTAAGATGTTTGCTGATAACTTTTAACAAATAGTCCTCTCCCTGGCGACTGACTTTTCAACATGAAATTTCAATAGTTTACAAAATGTTTCTTTATCGTACATTATTAGAGATGTTAGTACCACTGTTTTTTACATCGTATCTCAAATATACACAAATGTTAGCTGATGCTTTTTGCAGTACAACAATCTATTAACATTATGCACAACGTAGAAAGGTAAGTTATGGAATTGAAATATAGTTACAAATTATCAATACTATTCAGTATCAATAAATTCTGATATGTTTAATTAAAATGTATTAAATATAATATTTGAGAGTAAATTTAAGCCTACTACGTCGAAATGTTTAAAAAGACTTCAAGGTTCAAGTTCGCGTTTACAGTTTTCACCGTCCAAGTACTTGCATATTGTCAGGACGGGTAACTTCGAGGCAGGATATTTTTTTTAAACTGCAGTCAGGTGAATCTTACGGTATTAGGAATGCCATGAAAAAAGGGAAAGTTTTACAGGTCAGGGAGGGTAAAAAAATGTTCAAACTTAGTAGACATCAGTTTGCAAGAAGTTTTCGTTGCGATTAGTGGCATTCGAAAAATTCAGTTGTAAATACTTTTAATGTGCAGAAACAAAAATTAAGAACAGTGAATTACATTATTTATGTTTAGAAAAGCATAAGTGGAAGGCGCAATGGAAGGTAATTATAACATTTTTATTTGAAATACATCAGTGACAAATAAGTATTTAAAATGGCTGAGCCACAAAGTATCACGTGAAGTCTCTTTTTCAAATTGTGATTGACCTGGATTGAAATTTTGAAAAAAGTATGTTCAAATGAATTTTTATAATATTCTGATATAACACTTAATGCTTTTTAAATATTTTATCTCTTATATATTGTAATTATTGAAGTATCTCTTTTAAATCAATTTTTCGAAATGAAAAATCATTTCAATCTTTTGCAGGAATGTAACGAATTTTTTTCATTTTTGTGGAGCCTTATACAAAATTCCTCAAATATATCATAAGGTTTTATTATTGAGAATATTTTTTTCATTCTCCCGACGCCCTGCAACACATTTTGCAATCTGTAAAACTTGAAATTATTCTTTTGAAATCAAACCTAAAACATTTCAAATTTTCCCAGATATCTTTTAAAAAATCTAATCTCAAAATATTTTGTACAAAACCTTTTCATTTGCTTATTTAATGTGTGTTAAACAATTTACAAGGGCAGATAATGCAAAAAGGCACTGTTTGAGTAAACATCGTAGAGATGCAGATCATGTATTCGAAGGAGGAGAGGATCAAACCCAACATTTCCAGAATCTAAAACAACATTACACAAGAAGAACTAAGCATGTAAGTACTAATTGAAAGTTGGTCTTTCCTCTTTAATCATCCGTGCGATTGTCTGTCCGAACACAGGCAGTAGTATATAGCTACTCTAGTACAAGCTCTATTCCATAATCATTAAAGTCTTCCGAAATACAGTCCAGTGTTCCAGAATCAATCTCACAATTACGAACGCAGGATGAACAAGGAGAGTGTGTCGTTCCCATCATGTCCTCGGTGTCGAAGTCGCCAAGCAGCTCAGTGTCATCATTGGGCCCGGAATTATCGAAAGTGGATCAACTTCGTTCAGACCAAGCACAGTGAATGACCCTTTCAAATGAAGGAGGTCCCATGCAAATCGGTTTCGATTTGCTCTCTCTCTGTGCACAAAACTATTTGGGGGGTTGAAGTTAGGCCATCCTCCGATATTATTAAAAAAGTATATTAAATCATTGAAATGGGTACAATGGCCGGGACTTGAATTTCACAACTTTCTGGCAACTTATTACAAAGGCTGTAAGACCTACCAATGAGCTAAAGCAATCCGATCTTAGGTATCTATACATTAGGTATGATAAGTCCTATGAGACGAGCCTGATGAAGTCTGTCAAATTAAAAAGACAATCCACATCTAAGATACCTTTGCCCCATTGGATCTATCAAAAAATAAGGTAGCACCTAAAGTAAAGAATTCTCCGTTAGCCAGCTCAGGCCCAAATCTCTAAGATGGGTCTATAATTTAGCTGAAATTACCTCCTTGTTAAAATGCAGACTGACCAAGTCCATTCGAGGCCAGTATAGCGCGTCAGACTTCCATGCAGTAGGTTCGGGGTTCGAGCCCTGAGCCGGGTACCAATGAAAATTTTTCTATGTACTTCTACCAGGGCTTCGGTGGTTCAGAACCGACCTTAAACTGTAGGTCCCTTCAGGAAAAGCTGGTGTCGTAACAGGGTGAGGCTCCATGTCGAGGGGACTAGCCTTGGGGGTCAAAGCCGATTTTGAGAAGAGTCGAAAATAAGTCAGCGTTCTTTTACTGTGCGACAGGTATGCCTGGCAACTGAGAGGTATAATCTCAGAACATTGATAACAACGATGGTCGGTTTCGGAGTACTGCTATGGCATGCAAGAAAGCATTTGAGACAAGGATGTGGCCAAGATTCGTTTAGTGCGCAAAGATTCCGACTTGGAGATTCGAATCCAACATAGATCTTACAGCAATCTGTTCAGTAGCCACCCTTTTGGTACAGACCAGAACTAAGGTACCTGAACTCCCAACCAATTCACCTGATTAATTGTATTTCCTAACTACCTGCAGCTCGGTTCCATCTAAAGTAAAGTATATAATTGGAGGCTGCCTCCCCATACAAAAGACCATACACTTCATCTGAGATGTTTTGACCTCCAAATGATTGATTCTCCAATAATTAGCGAGAGCATCAATTTTCCTCTGGAGATCAATACGAGGGTCAGCAAGAACCACGATTTCATCTGCATAGGCCAGTAAGAGAACACCAATTAAATGATCAATTGAGATTCCGTCAGTCCTTAAAAAATTAAAAAAGATCGGCCTACGAAGCTCACCATGAAGAAGTCAACAATTCGAGTATACCGGTGGATCTAAGGCTGTCCGGCGTGCGAATGGACAGTCTAGCTGAGTCGTACAGACTATTCACTAATTTAATCAATTTTGTGCTGTCACCCACACTCAACAATTTACTTCGCAATAAATCTTAATTTATTGTACACAAGGCTATTTAAAAATTTACAAAACTAGCAAAAACTTTGCGCCCAGGCGTGCAGAGGTGTATCTGGATGCAGGCACACACTGTGACTCATTCACCCACTCTTCATTCTGATCACATTTACTGATAGTAACTGTTTTTTAGTGGCTTGGTATGGGTTAATTTATAGTCCATGCAAGGTCTATTTTTAGACTGGTACCGTACATTTATTTACTGCATCGTAATGAAAAATGAAAAAAATTTGCAAAATATTTTCAATTTGTTATTACCAAAAATCATATGAAGAAAAAGTAATAAATTTATATAACACAATATAAACATTTTGTCAAATTTATGTAAGTTTTGTGAAACTTTAAGTGGGTCGTTATAGTAGACATTATACCAACTTGCTTTGTAAAAACCGACCTTCTCCAAAACGTACAAGATTACATAAATTATGACGCCAGCTTTAACGAACTGATGTGAGTACATATTTGTTTTTCACTGAAAGTAACTTATAGTATTAAATTAACTTGAATACAGGGCAATATTTCCGAGTTTCCCCAAACTAAAACTCGATCGGGTTCGAAAGTACGGAGAAAAAAATTTGGTCGATCAGACAAGTATTTACCATATTTCACTATTTTAAATTTAGGGTTCTTTTTTTAGTCATTTTTTGACAAAGAACAAAGTTTAAGTTTTTCCTTTTAAATACACTCAGGGGACAAGGAAAACATCCCGACGAATAAAATACAATTTTGCAGTAGCTCCTTCCAAAATCCCAAAAGAATAAATCATCAGTAATTTGAAATCCGCAATATATACCCTTCTACCCGAAAAATCAGAATAAAGACATCATAATATTACCCGTAGACAAAGGCCACACGACAGTCTTAATGAATAAAGAAGACTATAAGAACAAAATCATGGACCTTCTTAGTGACCATACATATAAAAAACTTAAAAAAGACCCCACAAAAACCATAGTCAGCAAAACAAACACCCTTCTAAAAGACTCAAAACTTGACAGCGAAACAATATCTAAATTAAGCCCTACTAATCCTATCTCTCCAAGACTTTACAGACTCCCAAAAATCCGCAAAAACAACATCCCACTCAGATCGATCGTCAGCTCAGCAAACTCACCAACTCACAATCTAGTGAGTTCGGACGTAATATTTCTCTTTGCAAGAGTACCGATCTCTGATACAATCGATATTATTAAATCCTTTTCAAACTTCTGCAATATCACACTAATACCTCACTCTCACTAATACCCAATTCTCTTTCAATAACCAATTCTGCGAACAAACCTCAGAAGCAGCAATGGGATCTCCAATCTTACCTGTAATAGCCAACATTTTTATGGGAAATCTTTAAACTAAAATCTTTAACAAATCCAAGCTTAAACCGGAATTTTGTTGCCGTTACGTTGGCAAAACTTTTGTCATCTGGAGACATGGACTAGATGAACTACACAAGTTCTTGGATTTCATCAATCAAATACACCCTAATATCCAATTCACCATGGAAATTGAACAAAACGGAAAATTAGCTTTCTTGGACGTACTAGTTTACAGAAGATCAGATGACACATTAGGACATGAAGTATACAGAAAACTCACACACACAAACAGATACATACATGCCTCCTCCCACCACCACCCATCTCAAAAGCTATCGGTCATCAAGTCCCTTTTATAAAGAGCTGTCTCCATAACAGATAAAGACAACTCACAGAAGGAACTACAAGTTGTTAAACAAATCCTAATACAAAACGATTACACATAAAAATTAATGGAGCAATGAGAACTTACACTACAAAAAACAAGTCAACACAATCTACTAAAGAAAGGGAGAGAAAAACTACCACCATCCTACCCTACATTCAAGGTATCACAGAACAAATAGGAAGAATTCTCACCAAACACAACGTCCAAACCAAATTAAAACCATCCGCGAAAATAGGACAACTTCTAAACAACCCTAAAGATGAATGTGGCAATGTCTCACAGAAAAAACGGAAGACAAACTTTACATCGATTTCCGACGAAAGTTTCACTGCAACAAAAATTAACCTTGTCGAATAAACTTTACACGAAATTGAGATAATTCTGTGTTCTTAAACCATCTCGGGATAATTTGTCAGCTGCTTGTCAGTAACAAAAAGCGTCTTCTGCTATGGTTGTGTTCCTAACCTACAATACCGACTGTGCCAGGAAGTATATATAAAATTCTAATTATTTTTAAAATAACAATTAGGTAAGTAAAAAGTTGTTCTTAATCTAGTGTCCTGATTTATGTATAGCTTTTCACGTATATACTTTGCCGTTTTTCCATTGCTGCGAAGGACGTAGCAGACGAAAGTTTTTATTCCATCGTAAGATAAACTTTCGCCAAATAGCATGTAATCTTCAACAGCTGAACATTTTATCTGCAACACGAAACAACCGCCATCTCAAAAACAAACAATATTTTTCCAAGAAAACATAGAGAAGCAATAGAAATTTTAGAACACCATAATAACCTCAATAAGCACAGTTGGATATTAATAATAATGGGACTTGGCTTTCCGTTCTCCCGGATTTAAGAAAAACGACGCACTAAACGTACTAAACGATGGCGTTAGCAGGTTTTTAGAAAAAAAATTGCTGATCGTGTTATATTGCCTCAAATATGGCTAAGAATACCCATTTTTGCACTTCCAGGTTAGGATATCTAAAAAATCTGACGTATAGGAAATATTTGTATAACGGATTCGGTTTCAGGATACCAATATCTTCGGGGTAACAAAGTTTGGTCTTTGGGTTTAAATCTTGATTTTTAGTTGTACAGATTCAAGAATTTCATAGTTCGGGAAGGATCCTGTGTCAGCGATTATTTCATATCGTCGGACATTTTGTAACCTCCGCAACTTTATTTAGCGAATTGTTAAATTTAGTAAGTCGAAGCCATTCATATTCAATATAAGCATTTTTCATCCATGAGAAAAAGCTATAAAATGTTGCTGAGTTGGCTAAGAAATAAAGCTTTCATACCTCCAAGACTTATTATCTTATCTTATTATTTTCATGAGAAGTTGTAGGCTCGGGAAGCTTGGATCATGGTTCCTTAAAGCAACCAAACCCGACGCAGCTGGAACATGTACGTCATCCTCTTCTGCTCCTTCTGTCCTGGAAGATAAGCAAGATTGGGGAATTTAGGCAAGAGACTTTGTACAACTGTTCCTGAGAGTCTGCTCTCTAGCCGCGGATGACCTTATGGGGCAGACGGCATAGCTGCACATGAAGGTTTCACCTCTTAATACTTTTCAGAGCTACCAATCTTCTGTAGAATGTTATGAGGATCAGTGCTGACCGACTAGATGGAGTGATCTCAGAAGAACAGCCTTTTTTCAACAACTTTTTTCTGTAATCTGTCTTAAGCTAAATATTTGATCCGTACATGATCTTCCTGGTATAAATCCACTTTGGACTGATTTTGTAAATTCCCTAATATCAATTAAAATTTATGAATAAAAAGTAATATTCCCATTTTTCAACCATACGTTTCTTCAGTAGAGAAATTTGAGCTTATCCTTGACACCAGAATAATTAAAATTTTTAAATACATTTTAGAATGTAAAAGTAGATAGGTGCCTACTTTTTTAGAGCTTAGGCAACTGCAAATTAATAATGTTTGAAATTAGGCAACTTTTATTTCACACTATTATACAATTTCTAGACGATAAAAATTCAACAATCTCTAAATTATCAATTGTACATATAAGTTACTCAGTATTCGACTAATAGTGTTTAAATAACAATGTTGTCATGAACACGAGTTATCTCCTGCGAATCAGCAAACAAAAAGCTGTGAAATATTATGGAGATGTTTGAGATCTCTAGATATGCTAAAGTAATTAGCATACATGAAAATATTAAAATCACGAAAATGAGAATTCTTTCAAAAATATTTTAAAAAAATAGAATTATTGATTTTTGAAAATATATTCAGAAAAGATACAAATATTTGAAAATATGAAAAATATGAAAAACTTTCCACATGGCCTGAAAAAAGTGCTCTCAAGAAAAAGCAAATTGGTTGATCTTTAGATAATGCGAAAGGTGATTGTTTAAATAATTTCTTAGAAATGCGAAGTATGGTGGGACTGGCGTTAAAACTAGACTATCCACCCTACGACGACTTTATTACTTAATTTGGACATGATTTCCACTAGTGAAATAAATGTTTCGCATACATAATGTTTCGTCAAAATACAGAAAGGGTGTTAGGATATTTTTGGGAATCCAGGAACAAATGATAACGGAAAAAGATTAGTTGGCTTATGTTTAGAAAAGAGCTTATTTATTACAAATACTAGATTTAGGCATAAAATGGTCCGCATGTACACCTTGCGTAGAGGAGATAGCCACAGTATAATCGACTTTGTTGTTGCGAAAAAAAGACTAAGAGAGCTAGTAAAATATAAAAAAGTTCTGCATGCAATACTGATCATTACCTGCTAGTCTCCAAAATTAAATTAGGTCAGGGATGGAGAAGAAAGAGGATCAACAAAATAAAACAAACGCGAATCAAGATTGAGAATCTACAGAAACCGGAAGTGCGAATAGATTTTCAAAATAAGACAAACGAACGCATAGATGAGGCAACTTGGAAGGCGTTGATAAACAATAAAGATATAGAGGGAGAATCGAATGTGAACCGGGATGTTATTATTGAGAGTGCGAGTGAAGTATGTGGTACTGCGGTTGTGGGAAGAATGTCTAGTAATGCGTGGTAGGATGATGAAATCCAAGAAGCCACCCAAGAAAAGGAAGAAGCGCATGACAGAAGGTTGACCATCAGCGATCTTAGCGATGAGGAGAGAAATAGACCTGAAAATTATTACAGAGACAAAAAGAGGGGATTAAAAATACTAGCCAAGAAAAGTAAAGACAAAATCAAAACAGGAGAAGAGACGAAACTGCAAAACCACTTTGCAGGAAGCAGGAAACTGTTTTATAAATCGGTGTTGATAAACTGTCGTAAACCTCTCTCCAAAAAGTATCGACATCGTCGGATTTACGGAGATTTTGTACAGAAACAGGGAGATCGCTGAAGAGGCGCGGTGGTTCAGCGAGAAATACTTTACCCTCCCGAACTTTGGGACCCTATGCGTAAACGGCCTACCAGATATTATGTAGTCAATTACCCACTGAACACGGGACACATTCCGTCTTGGCGAACCAATCTACGCGTTTTGTAGATGCAAGCATCTTTTCGTCTGTTATTCCATCTTCTGTTTTGGCTTTCGGTTTCAATCAGCCAACGATCTGGCCGTACAATAAACTGAAAGATTGATAGTCCAGAGGTTGGAATGCTTCGAGATATCCCCACGGATGGTGGAATTCATTTCAGCTGTATCTTAGAGCTTGGGAGGGACCTGGATGTTAATGTTCCTCCTTATCCTGAAGCCACTATCATTTCTCAGGTGTGTCTGCTTTCCGTGATTAGTCTCAATGTCACTTCCGCCTCTACCTCTGCGGATTTTTCATGCAGCAATTAGGAAAGCGCTTGGCCTTCATATCAGGTTCGCTAGAGGTAGACAGCTTGATTTCGCAAATACTGTGGCGATACGTGCTGTCTCCATGAACTCCCTGAACTCAATGTGAGCGTTTCGCTGGTTGTTCATCGTGTTTCAGTTCAAATTATTTTAACCTTTCGGTGGGCGCGTGGCAGCACTCAGTGCTGCTTTTCCATGGTCCGCCCGTGTGTGTTTTAAAGGCGCGCCCACCGGAAGATTAAGCACTTCGAACTCTAGGGTAATCGAAACTATTTGCGCGACTGTTAATTAGTTATTTTAACGATATTGAGCAAAAACCTTTGGTACAGGAACTCTCCATCCGCAACCTGAGGACGGGAAAGCGGAATTTCATTTAATGCATCTTAAACAAAATATAAAAAATTTCTCAAATATTTTCTATTCATCATTACTTTTACAATATGACAGAATGGCAGTAAATTTATATAATAAATTGTGAAGTCAGTTTTAAAGAACATAGTAAACAATTTTTTTACCTTGAATGTGACGAATGAACTATAAACGTAGTCTTCTACAAACATAATCTCTAAAGGTAAAATCAGAAAGACAGGCTTACGACACTATTTACTCTAATAGAAAAAGCAGAATATTATTAGTGATACGGAGAACTACAGTTTTTTCTCTAATTGCAAAAAATGAGGATCGTTCTTACTTTTGTCTTATTATTAGCGGTTATTCTTAATTTTATGGGTAAATATTATAATATTAAACACCCATATAGATTTTTCAACATTTTTAAGATTTTCACACATGAAAATTTGACCGATTTCATCCACATTGTATCCCAATTACTTTTTTTTTCAATCTCTGTCTGCGTTCATCCACAATGAGTACAAATTTTATCTGCATTTATTCCCGAGAAATTCGAAAGGTGTGTTTTATTAAATGGAAATTTACGCCTTTGCTAACTGGAAACAATATAATTCAAACGTGCACATAGGGTATACTTCCAACTTTGCATAGTGAAATTTAGACTCTAGGAGCTTAAAAAAACTTTTAAAATTATTCAACTGGTTAGCACCAATGGTTTTCTCATCAACTCGCAGTGCCTCTCCCAATGATACGCTTAAAAATTCCATAGAAATCCCATAGATTTTTTCTAATCAATCGTTTAGGGAGCCCAAACAGTTTTGGGAATTATCAAAGATTTTTTGAACAACTCAATAGATATTGGATAACAAACCTGGAATTGCGGATTGACTCGTCTTAGATTTATTTCCTTTATCTCTTGCCCGAAATTCTCCGCAAGAGTGTATAAAAGCGCATTACTTTCTATCCAAAATAATTATAAAGAAAACAATATCAGCATAAGGGATTCATGATATCCGAACATATCAGTACGTTTTTTAGAAAATATAAATTAATTCTCTCTTTCTTTTTGCAGAATTAAGTTTACAGTCTAGCCGAAACTCTGATGGCAATTGGCCTGATACTCCCCGCCCAGGTCGTTGCCAGCCTTCCATTTCTTCTTCTTCTTGTTCTTCTTCTCGTCGCATCCCTCATTTTCCTGCTGCGCCCAAGCCTCCTCTGCGTGCCAGGTCCAGGTCTCCTTCTGCCAGGTCCAGGTCTCCTTCTGCCAGGTCTGCCCTTGACAGGATTTCTGATTATCGGATACTTGGATATGGACTTGGGCAACTTGGACTTATTCGACTTATTCCCGATACTAATCCTTACAAGCGATTCGAGTTTCAAAGATACACTTTTCATCCTGATTCGCCACTTCTACTGCAGTTGCAAAAAAATGACTTTGCGTGCATGCCAATCACAGAACAAATTGTGTTAGCATCTAGTGGTGACGTTTTCGCAATACTGACGACTAGTAGTACCTTCATTGGAATCTATAATTCCAGAGGAAAAAAGTCCCGGGCGAAAATAAACATAGCAAGCGGTGAGGTTACGAACTTGACACGAGCCGAAATTTGGGAAGTTCCAATAGGTGCCCGGCGAACAATTATAGGAAATTTTAGTATAGTCGTTGTAAAAGATGACTCTCTAAAGCTAAACTGCTAAACCAATAATTCAAAAGATCTTCTTACTTAGACAATAAGCCAAATTCGCGCTTGGGGAATTTGACATAGGAATGCCTAGTATCAAACAGTCAAAATTGGTTAAGATAAAAAGGTCTGTGATAGACTTTGCAAACAAAGTCGGAAAGCATTATTGAAGAGTGCAAAGAAGGAATTGTCAGAGTTCGTAGTAAGAAATCCGATCATTTTGACGTCATAGAGAACCTCCAATTGATATCTTAAAAGAATTAAAACTTTTCCATCAGGGCTGTTGGATTCCAGCTCTATTCTCAAAATGCAAACATCTCATTTTGCTGAATAAATAAAAGAACGAGATATCTTTTAGATACTAGGGAGTACCTATATTTTAAATGGAAGCATACATGCTGTGGAAAAAATTGTTCCATTCAATCATTTTTGCGTAGAATTCTGTAGGGCAAAATGCAGTCGAGATTTTACATTTATTTTCTTGACAAATCGATAGCATACCTTTTTAGAAATATAATATTACATCTATTATTAATTATCTTTATTATGATATTAAGTATATGTATGTATGTATCTTGATAAAAAATATCAAAAATATGCAAAATATTTTTCATTTACCATATTGAAGACTATATTAATTTTCCATTTGAAAATCGGTTTCCCTAACACATCCAAGATTATTTAAATTGTGACGTCAGTTTTGAAGCCTTAGTAACTAAGTTTTTTCTTTCTTGCAACTAATTTATGAAATCTAAACAAAATCTCTTACGATAATAATCTTTAAAGATAATATCAGAAACACAATAATGAAGCAATATGTACTCTAAGAAAAGAAACGAATACTTATATTATCTTTTATGTATTATATATATCTGTTATACTTATACTTACCAGTTACACTTGTGACTAGAGTTTTTCTTCTAACTGGAAAAGATGCGGAACGTGTATTCTCTGGGTCTATTATTAGCGTCTGTTCCTAATTTTATTGGTAATTATAATAATATGATACATCTGTAATTATTTTTAAAAAATTTGTTAACTTTCCCAACTTTGACTAGACGAAGGATACGTCTTTGCATAGATCAGCTTTATACGTGCGTATCTGTGAGTGTCCATATGTGCGTTCCTAAGTTCCTACATGCACAGTCAAGCACGTACCATCTTTGAACATAGACATATGGTATACTCCCAAATGTTCAGGTTGAAATTTAGACGTCTACAAATGGTTTACTGCCAACTATGCATGACGAAATATAGATGTTCACAGATGGTACACTACCAAATATGCATGATGAAATTTAGACGTACACAGATGGTTCGCTTCCACCTATGCATGGTGATGTTCAGACGTGCACAGGTGGTACACTCCCAATTGTCCTTGATAAAATTTAGACTTGCACATATGGTTAACTGCCAAATAAGCATGATGAAATTTAGACATTCACATTAGATAAAAGAAGGAGAAGAATTAAATTAAGTGTCTCTTGCTTCTTGCAGAATTGAGTTCACAGTCCGACAATAATCCTAATCGTGGTTCGCCTGATAGTCCTCCCCTGGACCTAGGTCTTGATCCATCTTCTTCTTCTTTTTCTCACCGTATACTTCAATTGCCTGATATACCGGAGCCTCCTGCACGTGAAAGATCCAGGTCTCCTTCGGCCCGGCCTCCTGTTGCCAGGATTTCTGATTATCAGGTACTTGGATATGGACTGGGACAACTTGGACTGATTCGGCTCATTCCTCATAGCAATCGGCACCGACGATTCGAATTTCGAAGATACACTTTTCATCACGATTTGCCACTTATGCTGTACATAAAAAAAAATTTCTATGAGTGCTTGCCAATCGGAGAACAAATTGTATTAGCAATGTCTAATGGTGACATTTTTGCAATATTGACGGCTAGTAGTATCCTCCGTGGTTTACATAATTCCAAAGGAAGAAAGCACAGGTCGAAAATAAACATAGGAAGTGGCAGAATTACACGCTTAACTCCAGAAGAAGTTGATGATGTTCCAGTAGGCTCCCGGCGTCCAATAGAACGGAATTTTTGGCCAGTAGTTGTAAAAGATGATTCCCTGCTGCGTAGCTACTAGACCAATAAATAATTCAACGACTTACAAGGAGATTCTCGCGCAAATGCATGCGCAGCTTAAGGAAAAGTTGAGTAAGTTGTGCACCACAGTAAAACATTGCACTTCAACTTTTCACTCAGCTACGATCCACTTTTTATATTTTGCTTAACTCCTTTTTTATAATTTTCTTCAAGAAACTTTACTTGGCTTAATTATAAGTTTGAATTTCGCGGGCACTTATGTAAGTTCGCAGGAGCGTTTGTAGTGAGCTGTAAACTCTACCGTTTGAAAAGAAAAATGAAAAACTCTTTATCAGTTGCACATGATCTAAACTGATACATAAGCTAAGATAAGAAAAACAACTCGCAAAGCGAGGAGCTTCATTGTCGACAGAATAAATTAATCATTTTGAAGATTATCAATAAATTATTGAAAACGGATTCAATATTTCTGATTGTCCAACTGTTTGGCAGAATGGTTCAGTGTCACAGTGACATATAGCTAAAATTTCAGCCATCTCATCAAGAATTTCGACAGTTGATAAATTCTTGAAACATTTGTTTAATCTAAAATCAGTCATTTCTCTACTGAAACCTAAAGACCTGCTTTTTAATAAATCGAACTTCTTTATACAATATTCTCTTTTTGAATATTTTAAATTTCGGGGACTTCACTCTCGTGATATTAAGTAACTTAAAAACTGACCTAATTTTTAAATATTTTTTACAATGTTTTCAATTTCTAAACGTAGACATTTAGTTTAAAAATTGAATTCAGTTTTTTAAAATTTAAAGACCAAATTATAATTTAAATTATGTACATCACATTTATTTAAATTTTCTTAGGAATAACTAATTTTCTGTTGGAATGTATCCAATCTCCAACTTGTTGTCTTGTGACAGCAGTGTCAACAAACAAGTTGATTTTTTCTTCAAATTGTTGAATTTTCAATAGAAAGATGAATTTTCAACGAAATAATCGAATTTCAAACAGAAAATATTAAACTTCAAGTAAAAACCGTTGCATTTCCAATGAAATAATTGAATTTTCTAGAGGACATTTTAATTCTTGAGAAAAAAGGTGAATTTTAAATCCGCAAGGACGAATTTTCTGTCGAAATAGACGAATGTTCAACAAAACAGTTGAATTTGCAACAAAAATTTTTGATTTTTTAACGAAATACTTGAAATGAAAAAAATTATTTTCCAACCAGATAGTCTGATTTTGAAAAAAAATTAAACTTTAACCAAAAATAGTTGAATTTTCAACAAGAAAATTGGAATGCTCAACAAAAAGACGAATTCTCAACGAAAAATTAAATGGTTGGTATTTCAACAACAAAAAAACGAATTTTCAATAAAATAGTGAAATTTTCAACCAAAGAGTTGAAATTAAAAAATAATAAAAAACTCAACCAAAAAGTTAAATTTTTAACCATTTTAAAACCATGTAAAGCTGAATTCTTAACCAAAACGACGAATTTTCAACAATGAAAATTAATTTTCCACCAAAAAAAGTTAAATTTTCAACAAAATAAATTAATTTGCAAACAAATGGTAACATAGATTTTCAACCGAATAACAGAATTTTCTACTAAAGACGATAAATTTCCATCCATGAATGGAATAGTTACATTTTCAGTTAAAAAAATGAATTTCCGTAGAAAAAAAAGGATTTTCAACAAAATCATTTTTGACAGAATAGTTAAATTTTCAACAAATAAAATGAGCTTATAACAAAGCAGTTTTACGTTCAACCAAGAGGTTGAATTTTAAACCAAAAAAGGTGAATTTTTAATGAAAAATTTAATAGTTGAATTTTTGACTCAAAACGTTCAATTTTCAACGTAACATGGAATAGTTCAATATTCAATTCAAAAAATTAATTTTCATAGAAAAATAAATCAACATTTTTTTGAAAATTATCTTCTTTCGTTGCCCATATATTTTTGTTTAAGACTTATGTAAAAGATATGTAATATGTAAAAAATATAATGAATTAAATGATTTAAAAAAATTAAAAACAATAAAAACTTATCAAAAGTAATTTAATTTCCTTTCTTAAAATACATATTAAATTTTTAAGTTTTATTTTTCACTCAATTTGAAACATTTTTTTTATAATTGCAAATACAAAAGGAAAGATAAGAATTAAAGCGTATGAATCATTCCGTATCAGATTTACAATTTTATGAAGCAAATTCAAAAGATGATTAAGGAAAAGATATAGAAGAAAAAGATGCCAAAGAAGAAGATGTAATGATATTGTTATATCGATGGTTTTCTAACACAACCTCGTAGCTCGATTTTTATCGATTTTGGGATTTAAACGGAAAATTAATCGGTCAATATCGTTGCATCGATGCAAAATGAAAAGCTGATGAAATTCTAGTATTATATGTAAAGAAAAACGATGCCGAAGAAAAAGATGTCGAAGAAAAAAGTGCCGAAAATAAGGATGCCAAAGAAAATGATGCCAAAGAAAAGGATAACGAAGAAAAAGATGTTGATGAGGAGGATGCAAAATCAAAGATGATGAAATTATAGTATTATATGTAAAGAAAAACGGTGCCGAAGAAAAAGATGGCGAAGAAAAAAGTGCCGAAGAAAAGGATGCCGAAGAAAATGATGCTAAAGAAAAGGATAAAGAAGAAGAAGATGTTGATGAAGAGGATGCAAAATAAAAAGATGATGAAATTATAGTATTGTGTGTAAAGAAAAACTACGCCAAAGAAAAAGATGTCGAAGAAAAAGATGCCGAAGAAAAATATGTCAAAGAAAAAGATTTCGTAGAAAAGGATGCCGAAGAAAAGGATGCAAAATAAAAAGGTGATGAAATTA
>CAKNXH010002191.1:3446-21304 GCA_932178445.1 Andricus quercusramuli | reverse complement strand
CAAAATAAAAAGGTGATGAAATTATAGTATTATATGTAAAGAAAAACAATGCCGCAGAAAAAGATGTCGAAGACAAAGATGCTGAAGAAAAGGATGCCGAAGAAAAAGATGCCGAAGAAAAGGATGCCAAAGAAAAAGATGATGAAATTGCAGTGTTATATTTAAAGAAAAACGACGCCGAAGAAAAAGATGTCAGCGAAAACGATGCCGAAGAAAAATATGTTCAAGAAAAAGATGCCGCACAGAAGGATGTCGAAGAAAGTATTAAAAAGGAAAGTTAGGTCTGGTTGTCATAAAAGAATGAATAGATCTTGGTGACGATTCGTGTGGAAATGAAGTGGCTTTCTTAGCTTAGGAAGTTAAAAAGAGGCAGAAAAAAACCAGGTAATCACCATTTTTTCGAAAATGATCTTCTCTCGTTGCCAATAGATTCGTATTTAATACTTTTGTACTGCCACATTCTTAATCATTCAACAGTACTTCTTTTCACTCGTTTTTCATTTTAAAAGCAAAAAAAAATGTTATAATTTGTAGTGACATGTAGACATCTGCAGAGAGATCATCATAACCCAGTGATGTTTATTCGTTTTGAAGAGTAGAATAAAATTAGGGTTTATACAGACTGTAATTATGAGCAGAACAATATAAGAAAAATTGTCAAAAAAATGTAAAATATATAACAAATGAAATGATTTGAATAAAATTTAAAACAATAAAAACTCCTTAAAGGTTATTCAATTTTCTTTCTTAAAATAGCTATTGGACACTTAAGATTTATTTTGCACTTAATTTTGAATATTTTTTTATAATTTCAAATACAAAAGGAAATATGAGAATAAAAGCGTATGGGTCATTTCATGTCAGATTTCCAACTAAAAAAATTACGTGTCGATTATTTTACGCTAAGGAATGCGAGAATAATTTTTCGTTGCAATCGATTTTTTCTTGTAAATCTGAAATGGAATAACCCTATATTTAGTGGTGAACGACCACAACCGCAACCACATCATTTAAAAAAAGTTAAGCTAATGTTTTAGATGAAACTTTTAAAAAAAAAATATCTGCACAAAAAAGTGAATATCAATATCCAAACGTTAAATTATACAAATCGTTGAAGCCTAATATTTCATATGCTTGAAAAATATATAATTATTTATTATTATTATAGGTACATTCTGTACACAGTACATAATTATTATACACATTCATTCCGCGACACTGTTCCGAACCAAATTGCTGATCAATCTCTCTAGCGATCACCTCAGACGAATATTTTCACAAAGTCACCATGTTTCATAAACTTACATAGTAAGATTTATACTCTATACTCTAATTGCTACTGGATGCAGTTCTCCACACAGACTCATCCGTGAATTATAATTTTCAATTCCTAAAGGAGTTTTAATGTATTTCCGAATACTTTGTTCACTCTTTGATATTAATAAAAACCGAGATGAATGGAATGCTATTGAATAGAATGGTATTCTCCCAAAGTTTCTGTATTAAACGATTCTTAAATATTGCATGCATGTTGATAATCTTCATCGGAAATTTCTTATTCATTCAATTTGGAATAAAATGCGCTTTTAGCTAGTAATTGCTGCTCATTTAATTTTTCCCAGTTGTCAGTAGTCACAAGGAAATACTCCTTTTCTGACTAATAGCTGAAATTCTTCGGAATTTCTACAATGTTCGAGAGTAATTTTTTTATCGCCATTTCCCAGATAAGAAGATAATTTTTCAAGACTTTTGTGCCAGCAACATATTCAGTAAATGAGATGTATTTTTCCTTATTAACAGGCAATAATTTAACTTTGCCTTCAAATCGTCTAGAGCTTTAATGAAAAAGTGAGAATAATATCACTCAGAGAAATTTACTTCCGTGAAAAAAGGATGTTCTATTTGTCTAAAAAATATATTCATTTCGTTCAGAACAAAACAGGTAAGAGGACGATGCTTTTGTTTTGAGACAACTTTTTCTCTGAGTGATCCTGATAAATTGTGAAAAGCGACCGGTATAGTGTTCGAATCTTTGTAATTTACATTACAGGTGTGATGACATGGACCACGGTACTTGCCAGTCAAACGGCAGTGGTCATGATGTCTTATGTCATCTTGTTTAAACGGGTTTTCACAGCTATGACAGTTTTGAGCAGACATAAACTGTATTATTTGCTCTGGAATAAGTTTCTCCATTGGCACAACATTAGTTAAATAAGAATCAATATTTTGAGAGATATCATGTAATTCTTTCGTGAACCACTCTATGCAATCTGTTCCGCGATAAATTTCGCACTTTGAAAGAGAATCATCAAAACCGCAATGTAAATAGTACGCAACACTCTGTGGTACACGCTTTTGATACGGTCCTATACCTGACTAAATATCGGGAGTTTGTTGCAAGAGACACTCAAGATCAGCAAAAAAAGCAAACGGAACTTCTTCCTTAAATCTGTAATTTTTAAATTTTTAAATTCTCTCATTGTCCTTAGGCAGTATCATTCGACATTGATTCATGTTCTCACAATCCAATCTATGATTGTATGAAGATTTTTCCAATTTCAAGTGACACAGACACCAATCACAAAAGAATATATGACGTTTTTCTTTGGATGATTGTAAACCAACTAATCGGGACGGATTTTTAATCCAAGCGAAATGGTATATTTGATTAATATTATTTAACTTATTTTCGTCAGAAGAGTCAGAGTAAAGATTTGAATTTTCAATCATTATAAGATGAATTGTAGGAAACCTTGACTTTTCCTTGCTTAGACAAAGAGGTGCAATTTCTCCCCCCTTGAATTTTTTATCATCTTCTATATCATATACGTTTATGCACAATTGATTCATTTTTTCAATTTTTGGAATATAATCAAGACTTATCAGAAACTGGATTCCATCATACTTCAGTTCTGAATCATAATGCGAATGAGTTGTAGCCCTATATGCGTTCTTTTTCACAGAATGAATAGCGGCCATTATCGACAACAGAAAACAATAAGCATCATTGTTCTGAGTATTAAAAACAGCTTTTTCATCTTTGATATATTTTGGTCAATCAATCAAAGTTGATGTAACAGAATTTATTGGTAAATATCTATTGAAATTCACAATCAGGTTCATAATTTCGGACAATGACCAACCGGAATCTGTTTTTTTTTAATATTCTTAATTCGTCGAACGATCATTGACTTTGCATCATCCAAAAAATGTTTGAGATCTTCACGCTTTAAGCTAATTAAACAACCTTTCCTTAACCTATTCAAATTATTACCAAGACCTTGTCCTTTCTTTTTCAATTGTTTTATTTTTTAACGTACGCTTTCAAAATTCCTATCCTCATCTGAATGTGTATTTTTTCTACAACAGATAAATTTTTATGATACTTAAAAATTTTGTAGAGCAATCTAATCTTCTCGGTACGAAAGTTTAACAGTTTTCCAATTTTATCAACTCTTAATTAATCTCCTAAAGTTTTATATGCCTCAATAATTTGAACAATTTGTTTACATTGTTCACGATTCATTTTTTGTTTAATGATAGACAAAGAAGTGCACACTATAACAATATAATTTTTCACACACACATTTTTCCTCATTCGTATAATTGTTTTTCACTTTGATGCTGACAATCGTTCACGAAACAAGTGCTTTGTTTTTTACCGACTATTAATCTCAAAATGTATAAATAATAAATCTGTTATGAAAATATTCTTGAAAATCACGCATTTTCATAATTAAAATCACACAAAACACTTTAAAAAAATATCGAGCTAACACAGTGTCGATCGGTGCTGATGCAGTGAAAAACTGAATTTGCAGTTGACAGTTAGCTACTGATGGAAGAGAAGAGCTGGCCTCCTTTCACAGACGCTTACCCATTTACCAAATTTCTGGAGACTATTGCACAATATTGCATAATATGATGCAATAAAAGTTCTAGATGTTTCTAAATCATAATCAACATGTCTGGATGTAACGTTTAGCAACGTAAAATGTAATGCGCAGTATAATTGGACTTCCAAATAATTTGCGTCTTAAATAAATAAGGTCAGGATATAATGTTTTTCAACGTAAAATGTAATGCATCATGAAAATCATACATAACCTTGAAGTTGTACATTAAAAAAAAATATTCTTTGACCTTCGTCAAATATTTTTAATCAACTTTATTTTAAATTCATCATTTATTATTCCTCAGGAATGTCAGTAATCTTTCCTTTTTCAGATTAATATTGGCAGACTTGTCCAATCTAAATTCCAAACTAATCTCTCCTGTGTACCCCAAGACGATATTTGAAGGAAGCTGAAGTTCGCTTGCACCAGCATCATAGATCTTTACTCTCTCTCTCTCTGTGTGGATGAACCTTCAAGATTTCTAACAGACAGATGATAAGCCTATGACAGGTTGAAATGAAAGCTTTCCGGTAGTCATTCCAGGCCATTGACAGGACGTGCTGATGGACTGTTGCGTCTTTGCAGACTTGTTAAAATCGCAAAATAACCATCTCATTGTCATTTTTTTTTTTAATATTCAATATACTTCATTAATTTTGTTTAAATTCTTAGTATAAAAACATGCCCAGGTGTAGGACTAGAAACGATTATCTATTGATCAGCAACTTTACGATCTGTTTCCGAAAAAACTGGGTGTTAGCGAAAGATTGAAGCTATGAGAACACATTGACTCTCTACTGTAATTACGAGTTACGTATAACATTTTGATCCTACTTCGGATCACAAACAATATTATACTTTAGTAATTTTTTTTATATTACATCAATGATATGGAGGAATATCGTTAACATTTACTATCCTAAAATTCTTTGTGATTGGATATAGTTTGCTTGTTGGAGCTTCTGCGCCTTCTTCTGGAGTCATATCTTCTACTGCACCGCTGATCATGTTCATTTTCACCCGTTTTGCAGTTTTCTTTCCCATTCCATATATTCCACGAAGATACCTTTTACCCACTAATATTGCAACGACGTCGCCATTGGATGTTGTCAGAACATTTTGTTCTTCTGTTGGCATGGGACCATGGGCATTTCCTTGTCCTTTTACTTGAATTTTTTTATCGGCAGGAAAAGTATATTTTCGAATTTCGAATCTCTGGTGCGGATTCTTGTTGGGAATAAGCCGAATAAGTGCAAGCTGTTCGAACTCAAATCTAACTGTGGTTAAAGAATGATGAGTGACAGGAGGAGACCAAAGAAGAGGCTCGGCACGAAAACGAGATCTTTCAGGAGAATGAGGTCTGGCCAGAGGAGACCTAGATCTGGAACGAAGAACATGCTCTGCAGGAGGAAGAGACTTTTCAGGAGAATAATGTCTGTCAGAAGGATAAGAAGTTCCGGAACGAGGAACACTAGGAATAGGATCGCCATTGGGTAAACACTCGAACTGAGAACTCAACTCTGCAACAAAAAAGAGAGGATTACATTTTTCTTAACGTAGAAGATCCTATGTTGGTATAGAATAAGCCCCTTGTGTCAATAGGATAAGGCCAGTTTAAAAACGGATTTGTGCTCTGTGAAACTTGTTACAGATAAACCACAAGCTTCTTACATTCTTTTTTCAATATTTTTGATACATATAGATAAAGAACAAGTATTATCCATAGAAATGCTTCTGATAAATTTAGAAATTTCATTTCCCAAAAAACTATATGAGATACGAAAAAAATTGTAAACCAAAATTGTTAAGCTTAAAGCATGAAAAAGAAGTCACGGATCGAAATACAGAAATTAATATAAGATACAGAGGGAAAATCAACAAATTACAAATGTTATTCATTTGATATTTAATTTTAAATGTTCTCTGCTCAACATGCGCATAGTTGTCAATTGTTTACATCATCCGAAGCAATGTAACATAGAGGAAAACTGATAATAAATTTAAAAAAATAGTGGAACAAAACATGAACAAAATTTCTTGAATTTTCATTTAAATGTCACTAATATTGTTAAAATTTTATTTAGAATACTCTTGAATATTCACCTCAACCTTTGTGAATGTAGATCAAATCGAGCAAATTTTTATTTGCGTATAGGTTGAAAAAATTTACCATAATTATAGAAATATTATATTATTATATTTACCAATAGAATCGAGGACAACCGCCAAGAACAAGACCAGTGTATACACAATCCTCATTTTTTCTTACTAGAGCAAAAAATTACTAAAATAATAATGTGTAATTTGATTAACACTGTAACTAATGAATATTCTAGTTCTTCATTAGATTTTATAGTACCTACATTACATAGTCGTTATCTTATAGATCATGAGAATCAAGCATGTCCTTCTATGATATGTACATTTCATTCGAATAAGTTTCAAGGCCAATAATTCACTTACCAAATTCGTTTAGACTGATATCAATATTTATGGAATTTTTTATGCTTGAGGGGAATTCGGCGTATGAATGTTTTACCATACCGACGAGTTGTATTATGATGATAGGAATTTTGAAATTGAGATGAAAGATATTTCAACATTTGAATTTGAGAATGGTTTGATTGTTAATGTATATCGTGTGAAGCGCATAAAAGTTGAGTAACAATATCAAATATTAGCAATGACGTAATGGCAAACATTGTCAAGCACATCTGCAATGAATCTAAATATGTTAGCAAAAAATGATGATTTTCGTAGCAAGAGTAAAAACATATATCGAAAAGATAATAATACAGTCGATCATTTTAAATGGCTGTGTAATAAATTTTTACGTTTCTTTAAAATGGTAGCTTTTATTGATGAAAATATATAGGTACTATAGCAGTAAGGAAGATCTAAATAAAGAAAATTTAAACCAAATCGAACTATACAAATATAACCACTTTACAAATAGCTTATGTTCACGTATCCATAGTACTTTTCCAACAGGATAAATATTTGGATGCATATAATCTGTCAGAAGTTCTCTTTGTCGCAGAAAATTCCCTTCAGTTCGATTTCAGTCACTCTCAGTGTTCAGGTTATGCACAAACATGTGTTACTTGGCGTTGCAAACATGTTGAAGAAAAACAAGAGGAAGCGTTTATTTTTCGAAGAGAAATATGAGATTTTAGACTAAGTAAAATCAAGTACCTCAAAACAGTCTATTTTACAGGAATGTGATATCGCTGAGAGCTCCTACAAGGCTGTGAGAGCTCGCAAATCTCTTTTAGGAAATAAGGTTGAAAGTTATGAATATGTAAGACAGAAGTCTCCCACAAGAAGTGACAATAAGTATTTGGATGCTGCTGTCTAAGAATAGTTTCAGCAAGCCAGAGGCAGAGGCGATCCTGTATCTGGGGCAATAGTTAAAGAGCAAGCTCTCATTTGAAACGAGAAGCTCAATGGTCCTAAAACGTTTTAAGTAAGTAAGCAAGCAAAACAATATTTCAACATGTAACAGCAAAATTTTGATTCTCATATCAGCGAAATATTTTGTTTACCTTTGTTTCGACATTTTGAATGCATATCATTCATAAAGTAGAAAAGTTTAGAATTTGTAAGGAAAAACCTTATTTTATCGACTTCTTCCAGACCATTTATTACAATTATTGTACACAAAAATGACGTTTAGGAATCAGACCGATTCCCTCATCAGATTATCTGTTATAAAAATTAAATAATTAGATACATGGACTAATGGATAAATGGTCTGGAAGAAGTCGATAAAATAAGGTTTTTCCTTACAAATTCTAAATTGTTATTCCCAGACGTTAAATCAAGAATAATTACATCACGGAAATTCTTTTCAGATCTTATACGTATTGACTGGTATTGCGTTCAACACAGCGATGTTTTTGAAAACAGTTTTTGAAAGGGACGGCCCGGAGGCCTTTTTTACTACTAAACAATGGATTAACGTTAACGAAGATATCAGGAGAGCTTCTACTAGGAAAGATTTTCTTATGGAATGTAGATTAGATAACCTTTATCCTCGCAACATCCTAAATAGCACTACCAACGTTGGATCTCTACACTTTTATAGCCTCTCATGTAAGAATAAACTTAACATTATTACTACAAATGTACAACGTCAGTTACGACAACTTGAAATTAGAAAATATTCACAATCATTTAAAATTTTTAACTAATTTATCCGAGAAGATTAGAACTAGATTAGCCGTTTTATTATCAGCTAAAGTCCTACAGAATGTAATCGAATATCAAGAAAAATTGGATTACAAATCTAAATTAATTGAAAATAGATTAAACAAAAAATTTGATAAATTGAAAATAACGATTTACCACAAAGTAATGATCCTTGGTTGATTACTTTAACTAGCACTGATATTCCAGAACCAGTAGCTGATATCATTCGATTAGGTGAAAAATTCAGTTCGAAATTTATATCTAAGAAACATAAACATGTTTTCGAAATTGTTAAAGATTTGGAATCTAACTTAGAAAAAATACCAGATAAGGCACAAGATGAAATCAGACACAAGATTTTAACCTTAACTTGTAATTATATTAAAAAACCTACACACATTTCCAACACTGATAGACTAATTGCTAAAAATATTACCTTAACTAATAATTTTTCAAATTCTAATAAAGACTTTTTAGTGACACGAGCGGACAAAGGGAATGTTACTTCAGTGATGCATAGACAGGAATACATAGACAAGGCTAATAACATGCTTGATGATCCAAACACTTATGAAAAGACAGATGTAGATCCTTTAAGAAAATTACAAAGAGACAGTTTTAAATTAATTAATGGATGGAGAATTAAAAAGTTTCTAAGACCTAATGTTAGAAGAAAGCATCTTATAACTGATAACACTAACATTGCTAGGTTTTATGGTCTTCCTAAGGTTCATAAACAAAATTATTCTCTCAGACCTGTTATTTCTTCTATTAATACTCTTACATATATTTTAGCCAGAACATTGAATAGGATCATTTCTGACTCCTTACCTATCTATGAATATTCCGTTAAAAATTCACTTACTTTTAAAGATTACTTTAAGAAAATTAAAATCCTGGATAATCATATCATGGCTTCTTTAGATGTCTCATCACTTTTCAGTAACGTTTCTTTAGATCTGGTTATTAAAGGCATAGAGAATAGGTGGCATCATATTAGTAAAAACACACAAATTCCATTAGAAGATTTTAAGACGGATATCATCTTCTTAATGGATTCCACTTACTTCAAATTTCTTAACCAATTTTATAGGCAGACGTTTGGCACCCCCATGGATCACCTATCTTCGCAATTCTGGCCGAGATTGTTATGCAAGATCTTGAAACGAGTGTCATGCAAAAATTGGATTTTCAAATTCCAGTATATTTTCGTTATGTGGATAATACCTTTCTTATCCTTCCTGAAGATAAAATTAATGTTATAGTAGCACAGTTTAATTCTTACCACAAGAGATTACAATTCACCTTTGATATTGAAAACAAAAAATCCATTAATTTTTTAAACTTACAAATTTGCCGAGACGATAATAACTGTATTATTACGAATTGGTTTAGAAAACCAACTTATTCCGGAAGACTCCTGAATTTTTTATCCAACCATCCTATTCAACATAAAATAGGGATAGTCGAAAACCTTGTTGATGCCGCTATTCTACTGTCTGATGACACTTTCCACTCAGATAATCTACAAATTGTTAAGAAATACTTATGGTATAACAACTATCCCAATGAGTTCGTACAGAAACATATAAATAAAAGACTTACTGAGTTAGATTTGAAGAAAACCCAACTTTTTAATAACAACCAAAATGTTGATGGTATTATTGACGTTAAACAGGAAATCATTTCCATTCCTTTCTTAGGGACAATTTCACAAAATTTCAAAAGGCTACTTAATAAATTTAAAATAAAAACTGTTTTCAGAGTTGAGTCCAAGCACAAAGAGTTTCACGTTTATCATGATATTATAAAACCAAAATAGCAAGAATGCAAACAAAATATTTTTTTGGGGACAAAACTCCAACAGAATTGGTTCTTAAAAGACATTCCTCTTCAACCTACTGCCCATCATACAACAAATTGTTTACAGAATACGGGTACTATCTGATGCTAGGAGAAGTCTAGAGCGGACGGAGAGTTCGGTCAGAGAAAATCGACAGTTTTTCTCTAACCCATCTCGACTTTTCCGAGACCCTCCAGGTTCTGTTGATCAGCTGCCCAAACCAGAGGAGTTTGCGGCATTATCTTAGCTTTATTCGTACGATCGGACCTGTGTAGATTTTGTTCATTTATTACTACAATTCTTTTGACACACAAAAAAAAAGGTTTTCGGCTACACATTGACATATATATATATATATATATATATATATATATATATATCAGACAAAATTGATTAATAAACATCAATTTTACCAGATTTCGTAATATCATTAACAAGCGAAATGAAGCTAACAAAGGCTTAGAGGATAAAAACGTTTATTTTTTCATTCTTTAATACAATAGGTTATTTCCAAATTCAGATTTTGGTAATAAATGTAACTTCGCAAAGTGTGTTTCCATATACGTCGGAAAAATATTTTTGGCACGTTATGTATGTCCAATGGAGATTGTCTGTGACGTCAACAGGATCGGATTTTCCGTTAATTGTAGCTTAGGTATCAGTTTGGATCATGAGCAGTTGAATGAAACTTGTACTTAAAAAAAAATCGAATTATTGGTTTACCTGTAGAGAATCGTTCTTTACAACCACTATGCTAAAATATTGATACATTGGGCGACGAGAGCCTACTGGAACTTCCATAACTTCGTCTTGGGTTAAATCCGTAATGCGGCCGCTTCCTATGTTTATTTTCGCTCGGGACTTAATTCCTCTGGAATGATATATTCCACTTAGAATACCGTCAGTCATTAATATTGCAAAAACGTCACCATTAGATGTTGCCAATACAAAGTGTTCTAGTATTGGCAATGGGCCGTATGAATTTTTGCTTAATAGCAGCTTCAATGGCAAAGTTGGATGAAAAGTGTATCTTCGGAATTCGAATCGTCGGTACGGATTACTGTAGGGAATAAGCCGAATGAGTCCAAGTTGTCCAAGTCCATATCCAAGTACCAGATAATCAGAATTTCTGGCAGAATGAGCCCTGGCAGCAGGATGCCTGTCAGACGGAGACCTCGCAGGAGGCTGCCTGTCAGATGGAGACCTCGTAGGAGGATGCCTGTCAGAAGGAGGCCTGTCAGAAGGAGGCCTGGCAGGAGGATGTCTGTCAGATGGAGACCTGGCAGGAGGATGCATGTCAGAAGGAGACCTGGCAGGAGGATGCCTGTCAGGAGACCTGGACCTGGAACGTCGAGGCGGCTCAGGCTCGGTAGGAGAATGAGGTGTGCGACGAAAGGAAGAAAAAGGCCGGCAACGACGAGGGCGGGGAGTATCAGCCCAATTACCATGAGGATTACAGCCCGACTGTAAACTTAATTCTGCAAGTAGAAATAGAGGATTAGTTTGTTCTTCAAGAACATTCTTGTTTATCCGAATATCATGATTTTTTTACGACAATATTATCGAAAGGTATTTTCTACAGAAAGTTACGCCTTTCCATCTAAACTTGCGGCGGAAATGCAGGAAAAGCACAAAATAAATAAATCCCAAACAAGTTAATTCGCGACTCTCCGTACACGATGTATATTAAAAATAACGCTCGTGTTTCTTGATTTTTGTATTAGGTTTTTGTATTTGTTTTTTTGTTATTTGGCAGACGATGTGCTTCTTTTTGGTTTTTAGACCTGAATGCCACATGTACACCTGGAATTTCGGTCGAAAATAGTGCTTTACACGAACACGTCAACACTTAACTGCCTTACCATGTATTCTGGCGCAAAATAAGTCATCAATGACGTCAAGGATGAATATTAGGGTTTTCTAAAAGTCGTAGAGATTGAAAAATGCAATGTACAAGAGGAAAGTCTTTTTTGTTCTTGAGCAAACAAAATTCCGCAAAAAATGTAATCCAATGGGCTAAAATCATGCACTTTCTTATAGAGGTCAAAAGTTGAACCCTTAATATAATCTTTACTTCGTGCTTACAAAAAAATGTTTAGAATAATAGGAGAATAATTTTTCATGATTTTATTAGTTCTGCTTAATTTTATTAAAATTTCTTCAAAGAATTTATCAGTTTCCGTCTATGAAAGATGAGAAACCTGTTTGCTGGTATGCATTTCCAAGCCAGATGTACACAAAACTAATTCAGTTGCGAATCATCTCTTACTCAGAATAAGATTCGAGATTCGAGTGAACTAATTTTCGAGTCTGAACGCAAGGAGCACAACGTCCACCTAGTTGAAAAACTAGCGAGCAAAATGTTTTTTTAACATGGAGAGCATTTTCTTCTTCGGTATGTAAATGCCGAGCTTAAAGGTTATTATTCTATTTTTATTTTCGCGTCATTTTATTACGACCTTCTAAACGCCTAATCCTACGATTAATTTTCCCCTCATACTTTCTCATTAAGTGCGGCTATTTATATGCTTTCCTGACTAGCTTTTGCTACATTTGCGCTTCGATGCTTGTGACTGACTGAAGAAGAGTACATCAGATATTCTTTTCCCTCTCGGTAAACTCTGTTTCTTTATTATCGGCTTCCTATATGTTACATTCCACAAGATGGAAGTTCTTAGATTACACCCTCCAGAAATATTATGTTATATAATTTATATTTTACGGTTTTTACATTGTTAGAGTAAACGGCAGTAATATTCTGGTCAAAATTCAACATCCATGAATCAATTAAGTCCTAAATAACTACGCAGTTGAGAAGCGGATTTGAGTAATTACATATGTTCACTGATAACTTTAGCTTCACCTTACAAACAACACACATCAAAATCACATGTAATTTCACACTCCCCAACCATATGGGTATGTATAAATTTCATCATGCACTATTAGGAGGGTACCATTTGTACACATCTAACTTTCGACATTAAGAGTTAGGAAAATTACGCATGTTTAAATGTGCTCCATGCCAAGACTTTTATAAAATTTCTTATAAAAAAGACATCCTAGATTCTCTCGGAATGAATTCAGAATAAATTCGTACTAATTGTGGACAACCACAGATAGAGTTTGAAATGAAATATTATTTGGAACTGAATTCGGATTAGATCGGGGAATTTTTTTTCTAAAGTCCCAAAATATGCTGAGCATAATTATAGATGTATTATATTATTATATTTACCAATAGAATTAAGAACAACCACTGAGAATAAGACTAGGGTATGAACGATCTTCATCCTTTCCAATTTTAGGAAATACTATAGTTAACAGTGTAACTACTGCGTATTCTGTTTCCTCATTAGAGTAAATGGCTGCTCAAGCTTATCTTTCCAAGATTATATTTAGACATTATTATCGTACAAGATTGTGTTTAGATTTCATGCGTCAGTTTCATGGAACAATATATTATGTACTAGTATATTTAAAACTGAAGTCAGAATGTACATAGCCTTGTTTGTTTTAGGGAAAGCCGGTGTTTACAAGAATAAGCGCGGAGGTGGAGTTCGATGAACTCAAGTGCGTGCCCAAAAGTGAATAAAAATCTCATTTATAGTTTCTCATCAAATGAGCACATAATTTTTTAAAATATTTTAATGTTTTTAAAATTCTAAATTAACGCGAAGGAAATTAACTTCACTGTAATGTTTACTATAAACGCGAGTAGGCCTGACCAAAAATCTATGTGCTTCGCATCTGGCATGATATAAGGTAGTTGTACCGGTCTCCGGCCAGTGGTCGGACAGTCTTGTATATTTTTTAATAAGAATAGTGCAATAAACTATAATTATGAAAAGTAAAAAGATGTTTGAATTCTGCATAACAATATTCTGTTTGAATAATGCTAAAAAGTTGCGGTATTTTCTAAAAATTTTAACTACCGTCCTCTTCTTACTAAGTGACGTAATAATTACGCAAGGTAACAAACACAATTGTTTAAAAAATTCATTTTTGGTTATAACTATATTCTCTTGGAGCAATGCTAGCAACTTGCGTTCTTCTGAAATAATAATTGGGACTATATGAAAGGAGTGGCTCTGCAAATAACCTGTGAAAATTTTGCTTTCAATTGCAAAACGAGGTTTCTTGAAGTGTCTAAACTAAAAATGTAGAACTGCAGAATCTTTAATATCAGTCCTCCTTGCCTTCAACTGAAGAAAAAAAGTTTCCATAGTTGATAATATATAGAAATAAACAAATTAAAGAGGCAAGTGATCAATATCTGTAATGTCTACTGTAAAATAAGAGGTAAAATAATCATTTTTAGGTTTTTATTTTTTTTTAAACCTTCAGAGTCCCTTTCGCATGATTAAATTGCCGTGCACACATCAAAAGGTGTTCCCTCAGAAAAGGTAAACTGTGAATTTTGACGTTTGTACACACCGACACCTTCACTGTGCCTTCCCTTTCTACCACATCGAAGAGGATAAAATCCAGGAATTTTTAGCTTGAAGAAGAAGATCTGACGCTCTGTTGTCCTCATGCACTGGTATCACTCTTCTGAAGTGTGTTCTTAAGTGCCTCTAATTCAGATCTTGATGAAACTCTAAATGAAGATTCCAGGTCAGGAAGCCTTATGTAAATACCCTCATTGCGAATCCATACATTTTTTGCTGGTACGTTTCACTGATTTAGACAAGCCCGAGTTTCCAAGTAGAGAGAGTAAGTTTCAGTCTCTCCAAAAGTTGAGTAAATCGCACAAGCTTCAAGGACTCAAAAAGATCTTTTGGCTGAGAAGATCTGGCCACGTACTGCTCTGCTTGCAAATCGAACAAGTACTGATCCCATAACCAATTAGGAAAACATTCGCTACATCTGCTGAATTGAATGAGAGGCTTAGAGTATTAACAATTGATTTTAAAAGTGGCAGTAGGTCTTCTTCAGGTATGACAGGAAGGCCTGCAATCTCGCTGTTCAAGCTTACTAACTTTACGTGTCTATTCGTCAAATTTAGCAATCAGATCAATAATTTCCTTTGTGTTGACGTTGGCAGCGGTTTGCTGACCTTTCTTCACTCTTTCCTCCAAAGCGTTCAATCGATTTTGCAAGTCATCACATTTTTCTTGCACTTCAGTTAATGCAGATGAGAGGTTGGTAGTCAGTTCACTTAAGGAGTTGATTTTTTGTGGAAAAGGAGCAATTTCACTACGCAGACTGTCAACTCTGCATTCTTTCAATTTCTCGTTGATTGATCCAAAAATGTTGATGACATCAAGTGGCCCCTTAAGACATGGATGTTATTATCTTCGAGATTTCATGATGCAGTTGATGGATGTGGGTCCCTTCCCCCTCTGGCCTTTCACGAGGCTGACGTTCTTAGTAGATTTAGTTTTGGTTGCTCTTTTGTCCTGTGATGAAGACAGCGTATGACGCAATTTTGTATTTCTGTTTCAATTTTTTTAAGGTATTCAAAACGCATGATGTCAGATCCAAACTAACCTGAGCTTGATGCAATTACTCTGGGAGTAATAAGGCATCACTTCGACCAGACATCCCTTCCACTACTCCTTAACCCCCTTTAGCTCACTATGGCGGTGACCCCTCGCCCGTGATTGTGTGCCTATGAAGAGCTGACGCCCTTCACTACACATGACCCTAATTATCTCACTCTAATGGTTGCATACATTCCCTCTCACCTGCGCTGGACCATGTCTGCAATGGAACAGTTCATAGATATACCTAGTGATGCGGAATCAGAAAATACCGAGAATAGTGAAGATGAGTATGATCCTGAAGATTTTTCTATAGAGGAGACACCTGATATATCCAGCGATATATTATATCCAGATCTTGAAGCAGTTGAGGATACTAACGAAGAGGATGACACTCCACTAAGTTCTCGACTTGAAAGGACAGACGGTATCTGGGAAGCACAAAAAATGAGCGTCTTTTGAACCTGGTTTTTTTGAACACGTAGGTCCAAAGAATCTCCCTGATAGTGCGAAAACTCGAGGAGATGTATTCTTATATTTGTTTTCAGAAAACTTGATTGAAATCATAGTAAAAGAGTCAAATCTTTATTGTACTCAGAAAAAATTTTGAACTTTCTATGAACTTTCAGATAAATGATCCGTACGTCTCTTCAATCTTGCCTGTGAAGCGATTTTCATTCCTCTTATCTAATTTACACTTGAATGATAATTCTCAGGAAACATCAAGGGGCGATCCCAATTTCGACAAACTGTACACAGTCAGACCATTGCTGGATAATATTTTTGGAACATTCAAAAATTTCTACAGTCCTGACAGACATCAAGCCATTGATGAAAGTATGATTAGGTTCCAAGGTAGGAATAGCATGAAGCAGTATCTGTCAATGAAACCTATCAAGCGGAACTATAAGGTTTGGGTTAGAGCTGAAAAATCTGGATATGTCTATGAATTCCTGATATATACCGGAAAAATGAACGGTAAGTCGGCAAAGTTCCTTGGTGAAAGAATAGTCAAAGATATGACTCACGATCTGATAGGAAAATATGATCTTTTTTTTTTAAATAATTATTTCACCACCGTTACATTGATGTCCGACTTGTTGTATTTGAAAATGTTGGCGTGTGGGACTGTCAGGAAAGATAGAAAGTATTTACCTGAATTACAGAAAAAAGAAAAAGAAATGTCAGTTGGTGATAGTGAATTCCGCTCCTCATATAAGGGAATCAGTTGGCTCAAATGGATAGATAAGAAACCTGTCCATGTCTTATCTAATTTCCATGATGCTTCTAAAATTTCTGAAGCCAGCAGGAGGCAAAAAGATGGATCTTTGAGAAAAGTAACTTGTGCACAAAGAGTCGTAGACTATAATGGTTTTATGGGTTGCGTTGATAAAGCTGATATGCTCAAGTCATATTATGAAATCAACAGGAAAAGTAAAAAGTGGTCGCAACATATTTTCTGGCACATTGTGCATGTTACATTGGTGGGCTCTTTTATAATTTACTCTAAACTTTTTCCTGAAAAAAAACATGAAACGCAAAGTCTTCCGTTTGTCAGTCGTATATACCTTGATCAAAATCCCGAACCGTGCAAAGAGAGGCCAGCCACCCACCACATCACCAATGCATCATCAGAGAAAATTACATATCAGCGACTCCGTAAGAATGACAAATGTTGATCATTTGCCAATTGCACGAAAAGAACGTCTTTGATGTCGCCTTTGCAGTACCAAAGAGAGGCAGCAATTGACTCAATTCTACTGTACAACTTGCAACTGTGGATTATGCATAAATGCAGATCGAAATTGTATCCAGTAATTCCATCAGCAATAAAAATGGATATGAAGAAAGATGTAATCTTATAGGATGAGCGTTTGTTCCGGGTGACGCAGAGAGCGGAGAACTGGAGAGGTTTTTTTTGTGGAATCACCTACCTCAAATCCGGAAGGATTGAATTAATATCAAACTGCTATAAAACTATTATGAATGTAACTATTTTGAATTCATTTGATCTATCCCCCTTATTTGCATTCGATTCTTATGTGAGAAACAACTTCAAAATAATTTTATACTTTTAATTCGAACTAAATATACCAATCTCCCTATTTTCGTGGCGGAAAAATAGGATGGAAAAGTCTGTCGTGTTTTATTTCGAAATCATTTGGCTTAAGTGATTTTATCTGATGACTGGAAAACTGACAAATTTCATATGCTATAGCCGTCATATCAGATTTGCTTCCTTGAATTATGACATTCTGATGTCTGGATACCTTAAAAAACTTGCTGATTTGAAATGCCATGGCCACCATATTGGATCCGCCATTTTGAATATTGAAATTCTGAATTCACATTCGTGATGAGCGACCTCGGAAATCCCCGTATACCTTTTCCCAAGTGAATTACTCAGCAAATCGCAATTCTAACTGAAATAGCCGCCAT
>CAKNXH010002190.1:22911-98713 GCA_932178445.1 Andricus quercusramuli | reverse complement strand
GCAGCTTGCTCCGCGGCTTTGTAAAGGAACGCCCCTTCGCCAATCATCTCGTGGTTTCTGACCATCTTTAGGAGAGGATCTCTGCCATTCGCAACGATGTAAGCTGTACTCAAAACAATTCGGTTATGAAGACACTGGAGATTCAGAAGTCCGCGTCCGCCTTGCTGGCGTGAAATGTATAATCGCGGAACTGACGAATTGATATGCAAGCTTTTATGCATATGCATGATCTTACGCGTGGTGACATCAAGGGCCTTAAGCTCGTTCTTCGTCCATTGAACCACCCCAAACGAGTAGAGTAGAACCGGGACGGCAAGCATGTTAGTCGCAGATACCTTGTTCAACGCCGACAGATTGGAAGACCAAATCTGTCGAAGAAGATGCTTGTATCTGCTTCGGAGAGACTCCTTCACTGATGTTACGTCCTGAATGCGGCTTTGAGGCACGCCCAGGTATGTATAGGTCTCTCCAGTGTTAAGATGTCTAATAACACTTATATCCACAAGCTCAGGGTCCTTGGGAACGCCAGTAATCTTTCCTTTCTTCAAATGAATTTTGGCACACTTGTCCAAACCAAAGTCCATCCCAATCTCTCCTGTGTAGTTCTTGACGATATTTAAAGCAGTTTGAAGTCTGCTTTTACCAGCGGCATAGATCTTCAGGTCATCCATATAGAATACATGAGTGACCTTATGCTCACGCTGATTAGTGTCGCCACAGAGGTATCCAGGAGAATTTCGTAGTGCAAGAGATAGAGGCAAAAGTGTGATGCAAAAAAGCAAAGGGCTCATACTATCCCCTTGAAAGACGCCCCTCTGGAAGGTGACGTTGTTCGTCGTCAGACGATAATTCCTAGATGAGATGGTAAATCTAGTTTTCCAAAGAGGCATCAATCTTTCTATGCATCTCACTATGTGTGGATGTACCTTCAAGCTTTCCAACAGACAGATGATAAGTCTATGAGAGGTTGAATCAAAAGCTTTCCGGTAGTCAATCCAGGCCATTGACAGGACGCGCTGATGGACTGTAGCGTCTTTACAGACACACCTGTCAATCAGCAGGTTCTCTCGACAGCCTGCTACACCTTTTTTCGAGCCACGTTGTTCGTACATCTCTCGCCATACAGGCTCAATTCGTCGAACAATCCTGTTGTTTAGGATAGCTGTAAAAATCTTATACAGTGTGTTCAAACAAGTTATTGGCCTGTAATTCTCTGGTTTGGATAAGTCGCCTTTTTTCGGTAGGAGTATAGTGCGTCCTAACACTAGCCACTGCGGAATGGGCATCTCCGACTTTAAATATGAGGTGAATATGCGGGCCAAATGTTGGTGTGTAGAAGTAAACTTCTTCCACCAAAAGTTCTTGATACAATCTGGTCCAGCACCGGAAAAGTTCTTCGTGCCTCTAAGTGCTTTTTTCACCTCTTCGGCAGTGACTGATGGGCACTCCTCCTCAGATTTTATGAGGCTGTCGCAAAACTCCTTGAAGCGGATGATATTGTCAGTATCTTCCTTCAACTCTAGTGTTTTCGGGATCTTGTACACCTCTCTCCAAAAAGTCTCTACCTCCTTGGGCTTGGGAGGATTTTTTACAAAAACAGGGGGATCACTGAAGAGGCGCGATGGGTCAGCGAGAAACTGTTGATTCTCTCTGATCCATCTCTCCCTCTTCTGTATCCTCCTCCTTGCGTCAGATAACAGCCTTATTTTGTCAAGAATATGCTGCTTGATTGTCAGCAGCTTTGACTTGTTTAGTGTGTGATTCAAGGTCCTTAGTTCTTGGGCGAACTTTCGAACCCTTTCCGTGAACGGTCTACCAGATGTTATGTAGTCAATCACACATTGAACACGGGACGCATTCTGTCTTGCCCATCCAATTTTCTTGTTCAGTTGATGCAAGCGTCTTCTTGTCTTTTGATCCATCGTCGGTTTGAGCCTTCGATTTGAATCAGCCAAAGCTCTCGCAGCACCATAAACTGAGTAATTGATGGTCCAGAGGTCGGACTCTTGTGAGATATCTCCACAAAGGGAGGCATCCATTTCAGCCAGATCTTGGGGCTTAAGAAGAACCTGCATGTTGATGTTCCTCCTTTTACTGAAATTGCCATCATCTTCAAGAAGGTGCCTACTTTCTGCGGTTGGTCTTAATGTCGTTTCATCTTCGTCTGCAGCTTGTTCAAGCAGCGGTTGAGGAAGCGCTCTGCGTACATATCCATTTTTGCGGAGGTAGTCGGCTTAATTTCGCAAAGACTGATGCGAAACGTGTTGAAGCTCTGGGTGTTTCTGGCACGACAGAGTATGCATACGCGCCATAAAGCCTCCACGAACAGGGATAATACTGGCATCGTAGCAGTCTAACACATCATTCTTAAGTTGATCCGTCCACTCAATGTGGGCGTTTCGCCGGTTCGTCGTTGTGTTTCCATCTAAATTATTTTCAACATTTTGGTGGTTTTTTGGTTTCATTGTTGTTCCCACGAGCAGCTAGGGAAAGGGTTCGTCCATCCTTGTAGAGCCCCGCGTGCAAGGATAAGGCTATTACTCTGAGACATCGCCCGATATCCCAGAGTCACCGTTAAAGACACCTCACCCAGGTGCCATGCAGCTTTCGGCACGGTTCGCACACCTTCGCTTAGGGGTTATTCCTTCGGGACCATCCCTGGACAATTGTCCGCGACTCCTTATTAATTATTGTATCCATATTCAGCAGAAACCCTCGGTACGGGGACCCTCTATCCGCAACCCAAGGACGCGTTCGGTGGCTTTGTCATAAGCCCTTCGGTTCTATTCCAAGGGAATCGAAACCGAAACCGAATATAATATATATATATATATATATATATATATATATATGTATATGTATATATATTATCATGATAATGAATTATTATATCATTATATTTACCAAGAGTATTGAGGATGACCGCCAGTGACAGAACTATTCTAGAAAGGATACTCATTTTTTCTAACTGAGGAGAATTCTTATAATCTTTTAATTTAGAATTTGATTAACAGTGTGAATACTGATTATTCCGGTCGCTTATGAAAGTATGTCATGATATACATATATAACATAGTCGTTATCTCGTGGATTGCATAATCTTCGAGCTAATATATGTTATAATATGCACAGCGTGTCCCAAAAATTCATCCCTGTCGAAGAAATAGTCTTCCGAATGATCATAAAGCTTTTGAAAACAACGCTGATAGTTCCGGGTCCATATCATCTCACATGCGGCAAGTCTCACAGGACTAATTGTCACATCTGCAGCAAGTCTCCTAAGAAAATTTTCTCACTAGTTCTAAAGATGGCAAAACTGCGGCCAGTCTCTCCGGCGAAATCACTTCCCCAATAAAATTTTCTGAGCAGTAGTAAAGATGGCAAAACTGCGGCAAGTCTCTCCAGCGACATCTCTCCACCAACAAAATTTTCTAAGCAGTTCTAAAGATGGCAAAACTTTTTGCAAATTTACTCTCTCATTTGGGTAGGGGCCCCTAGTTTTCTTATGAGGTGTGTTCGCCCCTGCATGAAATAATGTTGGTCATAGTGGGTGTTTCATTACCTGCAGACTTCAGTCATAGAAGATGGTAGTTTTTCCTTCTCTCGCTATGGCCGCCCAAAGGGAACTCCAGCGTGGCGGGCAAGTGACGAAAGCTCGACAACTACTTCCCATAATTTTAAAGATCACCTATTTTAAATTTCACCTGGTTTGACACCCCTATACACGCTTATTTCAGGTTGCGTAGTTTCGTCATCTCCCATCACGGTCCCTGTACGGGCCGTACGGTCACGCTCGCGTCAGTGCCTGACCAATTAAAAAGGAGGCCCAAAAAGCGCGAAGCCTTGAATTGAGTATTTTAGCATGACGTCATGAGAATGCAGACAACTTTTTAGAGAAAATATTCTCAACGTAAAAATAAGTCAGATCGATTTGATCAGGACCGGGTACTCTAACCTCAGATTTCAGATAGTTGATTGTATTTCGCGAAATATTAGGAAAACTTGAGGAATATTACTATTCAGCCCTTTATCACTTACTTTTACGTTCAGAATATTTTCTACGAAAAGGCGCATGCAGTTGCAGTTGTCTGCACTTCTATGTCACTCCTATGCTAACCTTTCTGACATTGCCACATATTCCAGCATGGCCATGACGTCATGCTAGAATACTCACTATTCCACTGAGTCATTTTTTAATTCCATTATTTTGATTTTCATTTGGCAACTTGTACTATTTCCAGGAAATGTCACATTTGTCACGCCGTGCATCAACAAAAACACTGGTTAACAGACGCACAGTGGAGCAAAATGGACCAAATTCTAATCTCGATCCAGTTCTCAACGAATTAAAAAAAATCGCTAAGGACTTGGAAGAGAGCCTACTGAACACATACAATTGCTTTAATCATGACATACTGAATCCTTCAAAAATGAAAAAGAAAAAAATAGGAACTTAGGTATTTTTTCCTTTAATTCCGTGAATTCCATGAATTTGGGAATGACGTGAATGTAGCGAATTACATGAATTTAACGAATTACATGAATTCCGTTAATTCCACAAAATCCGTGAATTCCATGAATTCCATAAATTCCATGAATTTCATGAATTCCATGAATACCATGAATTCCGTGAATTCCATGAGTTCCATGAATTCCATGAATTCCGTGAATTGCGTGAATTCTGTGAAATCCGTGAATTCGCAGAATTCCATGAATTCCATGATTCTATGAATTCCGTGAATTCCATGAATTCTAGAAGCTCATGGAATTCAAGTGACAAATGGAATTCTAGGAATTCATGAAATTCAAGGAAATTATGGAATTCAAGGAATACGTGGAATTCATGGAATTCATGAAATTCAAGGAATCATTTAATTCAAGAACTTCCAGCAATTTATGGAATTTATAGAATTCACAGAGTTCCAGGAATTCACGGGATTTCACGAAATTCATGGAATTCACGGAAATCACGGAACTCACGGAATTCACAAAAATTAATAAACTCACGGTATTTACGAAATTCAAGAAACTCATGGAATTGAAAGAATTAATGGAAATTTAGGACTTCATGTAATTCAAGAAAATGATGGAATTCAAGAAATATGTGGAAATCATGGAATTCACAAAATTCTTGGAAAGAGAGAAATTCATGAAATTGAAGGAATTCATGGAAATCTAGCACTTTATGGAATTCGAGAAAATCATAGAATTCAAGTGACTATTGGAATTCGAGGAATTCGTGAAATTCGAGGTAATCATGGAATTCAAGGAATACGTGGAATTCATGAAATTCAAGGAATCATGGAATTGAAGAACTTCCAGGAATTTATGGAATTTATAGAATTCACAGAGCTCAAGAAATTCACGGGATTTCACGGAATTCATGGAATTCACGGAAATCACGGAACTCACGGAATTGTCGAAAATCACGGAACTCACGGAATTCACGAAAATCAAGAAATTCACGGTATTCACGAAATTCAAGAAATTCATGGGATTCACGGAACTCACAAAATTCGTGAAAATAGTGGAATTCATGGAATCAGAGGAATTCATGGAATTAAAGGAATTCAAGAAAATGATGGAATTCAAGTGACTATTGGAATTCTAGGAATTCATGAAATTCAAGCCAATCATGGAATTCAAGAAATACGTGGAGTTCATGGAATTCGTAAAATTCAAAGAATACTGGAAATCCCGGATTCAACGCATTCACGGAATGCACAGAATTCGCCGAATTCACGGAATTCATAGAAATTTTAAGATTAATTGAAAATTTAAGTATTTTGTTGGAAATTTGTTTTTTGTTTGTTGAAAATCAGTTTTTTTTAACTGGTAATTCAACTTTTTTTTTAAGATAAATTTACTTTTAGATAAAAATTCAACTATTCGGTTAAAAATTCATAAATCCGAGTGGAAGATTCATTTTTTCTGAAAAATTCGATTTCTTAGCATGAAATCTCAACCCTTCAGTTGCAAATTTCTTCTCCCTTGGTAGAAAATAAATCTATTTTAAATGAAATTTTTTGTGTTCTATTCAGGGCGTTCCTCAAATGAAATTGAAGAAAATATTCTGACTTTGAAGGAAGGGTGTTGCATATTTGTGATGTCACAATGAGGGGTTCAAGGTTTTTGTGATGATATGTGACGAAGACGGGGACGGGTGGGAAAAGCGTTAAAATAGCCAGACTGACTTTTTAAACCGCCCTCAACGGCCATGATTTTTGAATACGTAATGATTGCAGTTTTAGGTGGTATATTAGAGTATGTTTTAGGAAGTGGAGCCGCTCAATATTTCCCTTCCCTTTACCAGTACTTTGCGAGACTAATACAAAATTTTGAATTACCAGTTCAATATATGAAGACTGGCTTCATAAAATTGATCGCAAATTCCAAAGAGAAAATCGAAAAGTTCCTTCATTTGTGGATAATTGTCCGGCTCATCCAAAAGTTCTGATGAGAACACTTGTAGCCGTAAGAGTGGTTTATTCGCCACCGAATTCGACCTCAAAATTACAACCAATGGATCAAGGAATTATCGAAAACCTAAAGTTAATTACTGAAAGAGAATCATAAAGATATTGCTCAAGGCTTCGGATGAGAAAAGGGGGGTACCTAATTTGAATTTGTTGGATGCCATTTTCGATTTGAACAAAGCTTGGACTGACGTCACTAGTGGAACAATTGCGAATTGCTGTCGGAAGGCTGGCTTCCTGAAGGCTGAAGCTGGAAATTCTGCGATGCAAGAAGAGGACGAACGTTCTGCGGATGGTATTTCTGAAGAGTGGACTGATCTACAAAGGAGATTAGGATTCACAGATATAAATTTTGAAGATTTTGTTGATGTGGACACTCATTTGATTACTGCTACAGAACCTACAGATAGTGAGAAATTGGATAGCGTAGAGGAACAGGAACCTGTGATACCTGATGACGAGAATGATGCCGAGGATCAGGGTGTAACACCACCAACGAAATTCAGAGATGCTGAATTTGGTTTAGCAATTTCTCGTAGGTTTGTTTCTGAACAGAGTGATGTGCCAGATACTATCTTCGCTGCTTTAGACCTAATTGAAAACTTCTTCGAGGAAAGAAGTTGCTTCGAACAGAAGAAAATTACTGATTTTATTCATTAATCTGTTATTTACAGCATGCCAAATAGCCCTTTTTAGGGCCAACAAATTTATTTTACGAAGGATTACTAAATACGAACGAACGGATACGTTTAGTGTACGATAGCATTCAATTTCTTCACATTAACAGCTCCTATGATCTTCTCTTGTTACCTTCGCTACATTCATTTGTTCCTACATTCAGTTGTTTTTCCTTTATTAGCTACAAATGAAAGTGTATACGTGTGTTAGGGTGGCATTCACTTTTTTACGTCAACATCTCCTGCGATCTTCAATTGTTTCCTTCGCTGCATTCATTTGTTTCTACATTCAGTTGTTTTTCTCTATTAGTTACAAATGAGAGCGCATACGTGTGAGACAGTAGCATTCATTTTTTTACGCCAACATCTCCTGTGATCTCCACTTGTTTCCTTCGCTGCTGAGGAATTAGTATTCTCGATATTTACTTATTGTGTTCCTTTCCTACATATTTTTGTTTTTCCTTTGAAAGTATAGTTTTCGCGTGATATTCTTTGCTTGCCGTGATCTGTCATAGCAAGAAATGTCTGCGAGAAATAAAAACCCAAGATGTGTTGGCTGTAACAGGTTTTCGTTTAAAATACATGGAGAAAAGAAAAAAATTGAAACTGAAGATGAAGCAACGAACTACTCAAACAAACTTTAACAAACGATTGTTCTTAACGATATCTTATGTTCAAAATGCCGATCTGTCCAATTTAAGAAGAAGAAGCTTGACGTTGATTGGGTGATTCCTGAAAACAAGGCCGGTGAATCACAATGATCTTCCGATGATGCAGGAATCATTTTTCGACTTCAACCTAAAATGGATTTATCAGATATTGAGAGAATTGATGTTCCTATTCAAATAACTATTTCGAATCATAAATACTGTGGTCTTTGTTCTGCCACAACGAATCTCACACTTACTTCAGAAGAAGCTCGAATGCAGTCTTAAATCAAGATAAAAATCTATTTATCAGCACGAAACCGATGCTGTCGAACTCACTTAATCAAATGTCGATTTGACGACGAAGATCTGTCTGCTTTGAAGGTGTTCTCTAATTTGTCAAGTGTAAGGCCTTCAGAATTATCGAAAATAATGGGAAGTCTCACAATCAAAAGTGATTCCACCTTCTGTGATAAGCTTGGAGATTATAGTCTTTCCAAGGAGAAACTTCTCATCTTTCCAGGATTAAACTGGAAAAATATTATGTTTTCGAAAGACATGATAACTTCGATGCGAAATAAAAAAATGTGTATTGTGACACAGGCACTCGTAGTATTTATTTTTAAACTTCGCACTGGACTTTCTAATAAAATTCTTGCTTCCATTTTGCAACTAGAAAATGAGCAAGTTATCTCAGAATATTCATCAGCTATAATTAAGGCATTTGAAGAAGACACCTCGCCCTTCATTTCGGAATAAATTCTCCCAACTGAAATGATCTTATCCATAATGATAAGACTGAACTTACCAAAAGTTCATTTGCTAGTGACGAAAAGCTAATGTTAATCTGCGATCGGGCGAAGGTCCCACTTTGCAAACCTTTCACCATTTGCACAACTGACGGCTACGTGGTCGATATGCTAGGACCATATCCTGCTAATGTAAACGACGCAGAGATCCTAAAAATCTCCTGCAAGGCCCAAAAAGCTTGTGCAACTTGTTGAAAGAGCATGACTATGCAGTTCTAGATCGTGGATTCCGAGATATCAAGGCCGAATTAGAACTTAAGGAGCTCAAAGTGTTGATGCCTGCATTGAAAGGAAAACGAAAGCAGTTGACTACAAATGAATGGAACGAGTCTCGCTAGGTAACGAAAATTCGGCGGGCAGCAGGAGCTGTCCACGGAATACTGAAACAAAAAAACTGTCTGCTTGACCATGAGTTAGATAACAAAATGCTCCCGAAAGCTGAAACCTATTTTCGAATTGCATCTTATCTGAATGATCAATTCGGGAAAAGGTTGAAATCGGACGCAGATATTTCAGATGCAATTTTGGTAAGGATGGAATCCCGGAGATATATGGAAAATACTTTAGCTGGTGAGACCGAGGAAAAAGGTTGGTTACGTAGAAAAGTAATGATCCAAAGTATGTCATCATAAGATCTCTTAGATTTGTAGATTCGTAGCATTTCGTATAAAAAGGGAACCTTGTCAAATTCGATTCTTTATAACGCACGCGTTCTGTATTCCCTCAGATTAAATTCATACTCATTTTGGACAAACTCAAATAGTGTTCGGAAAGAAAACCTTGAAGATAAAACGCAAATTGCGTTGTACAAATTGTTACTGTTAGAAAACTTAAAAACGTTTTCAAAAATACATAAATATTATTATAATAAATTATTATATTATTATATTCACCAAGAGAATTAAAGATGACCGCCAGTGATAGAGCCAGAGTAGGAAGGATCATCATTTTTTCTAACTGAAGAAAACCTTAACAATGTTTAAATGCAGAATTTGATTAACACTGTAACTAATGATTATTCTGCTTATTTATTAATGTGTGTAGTATGTGAATAAATATCTATGAATAAATATCATAGTCCTTATCTCATAAATTATATAAGCCTCGAATTATCATAATTTAGAAATACATACTTTATAAATCATGTCAAGGTTTGAACGAACTTCTAGGACTTCAAAGATTTCGGAAGATTTTAATGTATTTCCAGGATTTTAAGAGATTGTAGAGGATGAATTGTTAAAATAATTACTCCACATTCAGAAATAGGAATTACAGCGTCAGCTAATTTTACTAATTTAAAATAGACGTGTTTCTGTTGATAAGGCACATATCGGAAGTTAAGAGGAAAATTTCACGAATATCAGCCCGGCTAGCGGATGATAGATCGTCTATTTACGTAAGATAAGATTTGTGCCTCAAACATTTAACTATATTATTACAAATTCATCTTCTTCAGTCGAAAATTATTCATCTGTTCTTTCAATAGAAAGATAATTTCCTTGTTCGCAAGTCAGTTTTTTCTATATTGGAAATCAATTTGTTCAATTGAAAGTTTAACTATTTCGTTTTTTGTAGAAGATTCATCTTTTTTGACACAACTTTAATCTTCTTGGATGAAAACTTATCTGACTCGCTGATTGCGAAAATGATAGTGAAAATAATCGCAAATTTGTTTTTCAGGATCGAAGCTTCAAAAAACTATAGAAATATCCCGTTTTTTCTGAAAAAATAATGGATTAAGGTAATAAATATGACAAAAAAACGTAATTTTTCGAGGGCCACAACTTTAATTAAAACTTTTTCTTCTCCAACCAATATTTATGCAAATATAGTGAAAAAATGAAGAATAAAAACGTTTTTTGGTATTTTGACCATGAAAATCAAATTTTCGGGAATTTTTACGATAATATTTGTTGTCAGCGAGTAAAAATATTTGGGTATACGCAGTATTAAATCTATCGGATGTAAATACTTTCCGAAACTGCACCCAAAGAATAATTTTTTTGTTTTGAAAATTTAACTATTTCCTTGAAAATTTATTTTAATTCGTTAAAAATTAATACTTTCATTTCCAATTTAACTTTTTTATTTTTGATTAAAAATTCTTTTCTTTTGTTAAAAATCGAAGTATTTTGTTAAAAGAAAAAAAAATTTCGAAGAATCGTCATTTTAGTTGAAGTATTTCTTCAGTTAAAAATTTTTTTTTTCAGTAGAAAATTTATTTTTTTTCGCCAAATGTAATTAGCATCATTTTTGTTTGAGAATTAATTTTTTTGAGTAATTTATGTAATTCACGGAATTAATGGAATTCAATGGAATTCATGGCATTCAAAGGAATTCATGGAATTCAAAGGAATTCATAGAATTTAAAGGAATTCATGGAATTTAAAGGAATTCATGGAATTCAAAGGCATTCATGGAATTCAAAGGAATTCATGGAATTCGAAGGAATTCATGGAATTCAAAGGCATTCATGGAATTCAAAGGAATTCGTGGAATTCAAAGGAATTAATGGAATTCGTGGAATTCATGGAATTCGTGGAATTCATGGAATTCGTGGAATTGACGGAATTCAAGGAATTTAAAAAATTTATGGAATTCTAGAAGTCTGCGAAATATGAGAAATTCATGGAATTCGTAGAATTTAAGAAATGTAGGGTTTCTAGGTATTCTAGGAATTTATGGAATTCAAGAAATTCATGCAGAAATCCTACGAATTCATGGAATTCGAGAAATTCCTGGATTCCTTAAATTCCTTGAATTCCATGAATTCATGGAATTCACGGAATTCCAGCAATTTATGGACTTCATATAATTCACTAAATTCATGAAATTCACGAAATTCATGGAATTCAAGGAAATTTGTTTGGTTTTTTTGTTTAAAAACAGTTTTTTAACTAAAATTCAACTATTCTTCTCTTGGTTGACAATTAATGTACTTTTAAATGAAAATTTAGTATTCGAAACATTTTGTTCTAGCGGTGAATTCTTGATGCTGATTTTTTGTGATGATGGTGGGGAAATTTGAGGTGTGTGGATTATAGATATGTGTAGGGGGTATCGTTTGTAAGATATTGATTGAGAAATTGAAAGATTGACAAGGGGCTGAGGAGATTTTTGGGGATCAAGACAGATTTTTTCGGAAGTTGAGGCTAGGTGGGTTTGAGGTTTTTGACAGGGTGGGATGACCAGGCTGGTCGTAGCAGGGCAGGGTAGAGTAGGAGAAAGGCAAGGTAGGTAAACGCGACGATAGAGACAGAGAGCGACAGAAGTAATGGCGATGTATGAAGAAAAACAAGAGGAAAGGGTAGAGAAAATGAGGAAAGAAATTAGGCGGGAAATGGCCAAACTCAGAAAAGAAATGAGGAAATGAGAAGTCAGGAAGAAGATAGAGAAAAGGATGCAGACGTTGGAGCAAATGATAGAAAAGAAGAAAGAGACTGATAAAAAGGTAGAAGAGTTGGGAGGTAGAATGCGAAGAAATTGAAAGATTAAACCGAGAGTTTGGAGGTGGGGAGAGTGGGAATAAGGAGAAGGAAAGGCTGAGAAAAATAGAACAAAGAATAGTGCGGAATGTAGGAAGGGAAGAGCGAAGAGAGGAGGGAATGGTACTTGTGAAACTAAAGAAAAAAGAGCATAATAGGGAAATGATGACGAAGAAAAAGGTGTTATATGGAAGCTCGGAGAGAATAGAAGATGATTTGCCATGGACAGAAAGAAAGATGCAGTATAAGTTAAGGAAAATAGTGGAAGAGGGAAGAAAAAAAGGGCGAAGAGCATGGGTTGTGTATGTGAGAATATAGATAGGAGGTGTATGGTGGAATTGTGACGAGGACAGGGAGGAGTTAGTGGAAAATGAGATGTCGGGAAACCAGGAGAAAAAGGAACCGGAGATGAAGAAGTAAGAAATAGTAAGTAACAAAAAGAGAGGAAAACCCAAAGAAGGGAACATTGGAGGATAAGCTACTGGAATATAGCACTCTTAGAAAGAAAGAATAGGAAGTTCATGAGAAGTTTGACACAACGGGATGTACTAGTAATGATGGAGACGCGACTAGATGAAAAGGGATAAGAAAGAGTAAGGGAAGTTTACCAGAAGGTTACAAATCGCAGGTTCAAAATGCAAAGAGGAAGAATGAAAAAGGTAGAGCAATAGGAGGAATGGTGTTGGAAGTAAGGAACGAATGTATAACAGAGAAGATTAGAAAAGAGTTGAAAGAACGTTAAGAAGGAATAATAGTACAAGAGATAAATATCGGAGGAGAGAGGCGGAAGATAGGGGGTTTATGTGAATGGTGATATGCAGGAGAAATAAGAGGAGCTGAGAAAACTGATGGGAGAAAATAAGCAAGAGAGATGAGGAAGAAGAATATAAACGTTCAGGAGGAAAGAAGGGAACGGTAATTGATTATGCGGTAGCGAAAGACGAAGTAAGAGAGAAGGTTAAGAAACTAGAGGTAGAGAATTATGAAGATTTGGATCACTTTCCAATAATAGTGATAGTAGAGGGAGAAATGAGTAGTAACAATAAGGCTAAAAAGGAAGCAAAATAAAAAGAGCAGGATGAGGGGATCGGTCAGTGGAAGGTAAAGAACCATTAAGAGAAAAAGTCAGGAATATCAAAATGTGGGAAGGAAATGTCAACGTGGAAATGGGAATAATGATAGGAGGAATAAAAAGAGTATTAGAGTGTACAACCAAAAAGAAGTTAGTGAAGGAGGGGATAGAAGTGGATTGGAAGAAAAATATAAACAGAATAAGAAAGTGAGAAGAGAATTAAAAACATGGAGAAAAGGGACAAGTAGTAAAGAAGAATATAGGAGGAAAAAGAAGGTGTATACTGAGTTGTGTGATCAAAGAAAAGAGGAGGAGCATAAAAGGTTCGAAGAAGAAGCGGAGAAGGCTAGGACGGAAGAAGAGGTTTGGAAGGTGGTAAGAGGAAGAAGGACGAAGGAAGAGGGAAAGAGTAAACCAGGATATTGAGATGGTAAAATGGAGAAAATATTTCATGGAATTACTAATAGGGGAAGAGAGGAAAGTGAGAAAAGGAGGAAAAGACGGTAGGGAAACATATGAGGTGGAGGACATTACAAGGGAGTAAATAGTAAAGGTATTAGGGAAGATGAAAGATGGAAAGGCACCTGGTATAAATGAGATTCCAAATAAAGCCAGGAAGTATGGGCAGACAGAATTAAAGGAATGGGCATGGGTAATGTACAATGGAGTATGGAGAGGAGATGGGTGGCCAGACTTAACGAAAGAAGGAGTAGTGATACCAATAGTGAAGAAAGGAAAAGGGGAGGAGATTGAAGATTACAGAAGAGTGACACTAATGCCAACACCCTATAAAGTATATGTGACTGTTTCATCGGAGTAATTAAGAAAAGAAGTTGTGGAAAGAAGATTGATTCACCAAATCAGACTGGCTTTAGAAAAAGGCGGTGTTAGTTTTAAGGCGGCGTTTGACTCATAATATAGACGCGAGATAGAAAAAGTTATGGTGGAAAAGGGGATATAAGAGGGATTAATAAAGAAAGTATCGGAAAATTTTTAGAGGCAAAAAGCAAGCTAAAGGATATATCAATCTCAGATTATGGTCCGTATGGAGTATGGTCCGGTATTCAGGGGCCCCACGGTCCATACTCGGTTTTATACTCGAGATTTCTTTCTTGCTTTCCGATAGTTACCAAGGAAGCATCTGAACGCTCCAAGCCAAACCAAAAATAGAAACAATCAGCCCTTCTCTGAACCACCAATTGTTTAACGAAGGTTGTTCTTTTCATCATGTAGGTATCATTTTTTCCAAACTTCAGGGAATTTCCCAAGAAATGGGTAGCTGATCAACCGAAATTCAAGAAAGTTCTTTAAAATATTAGGGAAAATGTATTTACCCAAGAAAATTGTGATTTGATCCCCAACGAATTGCAGGGAAGTTTCCCAAAGTTCTTCAAAGTGGACATTTACTTTTTCACATTTTATGAGCGTTGCTGTCTTTGTGAGTTTTTTGCCTGAAGATTATAACTGAGTCTCTTTGGGTTACCCTAAATATTACATGCTTAGTCATTATGTTGCAACCAAAACTCCAAACCAAATCAGTCGAGGTGAAAAAATCGATAATTGATTTGAAAAGTCGATAAAATCATTAGTTATTGTTTCACTTCATTTAGATGTAAAATAAAACAGAAAATTTATTATAATCAAACACCATTTTCAATAAACAAATGAATAATCTAAGTCGAGGCCAGTTTTAGGTGGTATATTAGAGAATAGTCCAGAAAGTGAAGGCGAACAATATTTTCTTAATCATTCAGAATGGCAGCTATTTAAATTGCGGTTTACATGTGGCCTACCCGTTCTACTCGAAAATATAGAATGATTGGGCGTCGGGCACCTACTGGAATTACATTAATTTCTGCTTGGGTCAATAGGGTAACAGTGCTGCTTTCCATATTTATTTTTGCCCGTCTTGTTCTGCGATTATGATATGTATATATTCCAGCAAGAGAATCACTTGTCTCCAATAGTGCAAAGACTTCACCATCAGACGATGATAAAACAATTTGCTCTTGGGTTGGCATAGGCCCATAGTTTTCGTTGTTTATTTTCAATTGAATTGGTATACCGGCAGGAAAAGTGTATCTTCGAAGTTCGAATACTTTGAGCGGATTCGAGTAGGAAATAAACCGGATAAATCTAAATTGTTCAAGTCCATATTCAAATCCGTCAGAAGAAAAAAGCCTGGTAGGAGGACAGATTTTCTGAGTAAGCCTGGTAGAAGGATGTCTGGCAAGAGGAGATCTGGACCTGGACCTGGACCTGACAGGAGGAGATGACCTATCAGGAGAATCTTGTTTGCCTGAAGAAGAAGGGACGTCACGTGATACCCAAGGAATAGGTTCGCCATTAGGTAAGCAATCGAACTGGGAACCTAATTCTGCAAGGTGAAACAGAGGATTAATATTTTTTAAAGTGCGTCAGTATTTTAAAAACCCCGTGCCAGATGAAAATTCCATTCTAACAAGGGAATCTGTTCAAGCGAGGGTTTCCAGAGCCTATCGAGAGGGCCTTCAAAAATAATGTAGTTCCCTAATTGTATGAGTGTATAAACGGTATGACAAGGTCCTTCAGGTGACACGTCTTGTATTGATTACTCGGCTATGAAGATGACATCCTGGCATCCTTACAGTTTCGAAAGCCCCTCGCGAGCGTCTTAAGAACATCCCTGATCATCAATTCCTTTGCTTTATTCGCTTTTCTATTTATCCCTATCGACACGCAGAAAAAGCACCCGTATAATTCAGTTACTTATAAATACAAATTATTTCACGTCATGGTCAACTATTAATTCAGAACTTTCAATGTTCGAAGCCGTGTTTCTATGCACGCATCCAAAAGGTACGAAAATGACTTTTAGAGCAGCTGCGCGTCAGATTTAAAAGTCAAGTGACTTTGTAAAGAAGTGGGTGAAGCGGTATAAAGAGGTTAAAACGTTGACGACTTGCAAGACAGGGGTAAGACGTGTGTGACAACGAAAAAGGAGGGTATGATGATTATCAAGCTTTTTGAGAAGCACCCCATCTACATTTGACATCGCCCATTTTACATGTTTAAGTTATCCCCTTTCGTCCCCAGACGGTGGGTGTGGGTTGATTTTCTTCGGGGTCGCCCTCCTCCCCGCGAAAATGAAAAGTTTTTATCTGGGACATTTTTTCCGTTAGATACGTATTTCCTTAGATATTTCGATGTCTCAAGATAAAAAAATCACACTGTATATGACGATAAACGGGACAGTATTGCGAAGCAAAGTAAATAATCAAACAAAAAAAGAAGCTGTGAATAAAGGAAAAAATGTTCTAATATATTTGAAATTATATTTTTTGGGCAAACATCAAGGAACATAATTACGGGCCACGTTGACTCTGGTGGCTTATCGCTAAAAGAATCTAATCACAATATGATGAAATTTGAGAGGTCTTCTCCATTATTTTGCCAAAAATATTGACGTACAATTAATTGAACATATTACACTTTCAGGCAATAATGCAATGTATATTAGTCCGAAAATTGAAACTGAAGCTATTGAATTATGTGGAAAGTATGTTTAAAATAAAGTTATGTACCTAATTAGAAAAGCAAGATCTTACGCCGCTTTAGCTTTAAATGAATCTCGTGATATTAAAGATACTGAACAGATAGCTTTCTGCGCTAAGATCATTGACGAAAATTTAATATTGTTTCACGAAGATCTTGTCACTTTTGTTCGTGTGAAGGATTCAAGTATAAAAGGCTTGGCAAATACTTTGAAAGAAATTCTTTAATTCCTAGGTATTGATTTAACTCTCATGCTAGAACAGGACTACGATGGCATAGAGGCTAAATTGAGTTCGTACTCATTTTGGACAAACTCGAGTAGAGTTTGAGAAAAACAATAGCGATAGAACGCGAATTACGTCAGATAAATTGTTATTCGCAGAAATCTTGAAAATGTTTGAAAAAATACATATATACATATTGTTATAATTACCAAGGGAATTAAAGATGACCACTAATGAGGTAACGAGAGTTAAAAACATCCTCATTTTTTCTAAATGTGGAAAATCTTATCAATGTATTGATCCAGAATTTGAATGACAGTGTAACCAATGATTATTATGCTCCTCTATTAAAGTATTTCATAAATAAATACATACTGTAGTCGTAATCTCATGGGTTATATATTACTCGACTTTATCCTGTTGTGATATTAATATTTTATAAATCAGGTCAAGGAACAGAATCCCCAAGATTTCAAGATTTTAACAATTTAATTTTATTATAATTTCAAAAAATATCGTAAGACTTCACTTCAAAGTATTTCGCAGATTATTCAGATGAGAATGAATCATTAAATTAATCATCGCAGATTTATGTATAACAATTGAAGCGTCAGCTCATCTTAAATGAACTATGAACGAGTTGTGTATAAGCGGTTCAAACCACTTCTAAATTATAAAAATACACCTTCGATTTTTTTTAATTAGTGTACTATAACATGTCTGATTTTTATCTGTTTTCTTTTTAGGAATGATGGAAAAACTTTTAAGGGCAATCGGGAGTGTCAAAACTTCCCGAACGTATGGGATTTCCACATACAGAAAACCGCCATCCTTCCTTTTTTGGGAGAGATCCTTTCGAAAACCACTTTCGCATTACTTCAGGGGGTTGCCTTTTTCTTGCCTTCTAGGGCCCCTCCTGCCTTCTGTTTCCTAATCTGCCTCTGCCGATATGTCAGTCGAGGTGTTTCTCTCGATGTGGGTTATAGAGGCTACGCCTTTAGACTGCATCTCTTAACGCCGCATAGCCAATTTCCTCCGGATGGTAGCTCCATTCGCCTCGACGCCGCATCTCCAACAACAGCTCGTTGGACACAGTCGATTTTGATGTAGGCTCCGCCCTTTATCCACTTCGACGTAGACAATCTTTAATCCCCTAAAGGGTTTCCGAGACATCCAGAACCTCGCGTACAACGGCGAGTCACCAATAAAGAACCTTCTTAGAGCTTCCATTACTTCACCAGTCTCGTTGGTGTGGCAGAAATGCAACACCTCCATCTCGATCTTGAGGACGAGATGATGTGCCACCCCGCTCTTCCCAATAGCTGCTGCGACCCGTGTGGGGTTGCTGGTCCTCCATCTGGCGCCTCCCCAGGTTGCGGATAGGGGAACGCCTCCCAGATATGGGTGGTACCGGGGAAATGAAATACCCCGGGGTGGACAAAAACCAGCTAGGGGAAGGAACCCCGAATTCAAACCAATCATGAGTGAGTATGTGAAAAAAGACATACCCCAAGGGAGCAGAAATCTCCCCACTGATTCTGATCGGGTGAAAGCCCCGGTGGTCAGTGTCGGTCCCATGGATTTGGGGGGGGGGATCAAACATACTTGGAGAGGAGTGTTTGCGAGGAGTTAGGTGGTCCTTTGGACGTGACGGAGGAGGTGGAAGTGTCGATGAACAAGATGGACATAGCAGAAATGGATGCTAAACTCTCAGAAACGTATGCTCTCTTTGAAGAGTTACGAGGCACCACAAAAGAAATGGTGGACTTTAGCAGCACAAAGAGGAATATGTGGCTGCCAATTAGGGATGGACTGGAACGAGCAGAGCGGCTCATAAACGAACTGCGCGATCACTCTATGATAACCGAAGGGCTTCATAGGGATTTGATCGAGAACGTTGGATGAACTGCCCGAACGAGAGCCATGATCCGAAAGGAGAAGGTAAAGAAGAAGACAGACGAAAGCTGGACTCAGACTGAGGAAGCCGTGGCAGCTCCCACTCCCCGCGATAGGAAGCGAGAGAAGGAGTCCACCCTGAGTCCAGTAGAGATGAGTCCTTCCAAGCCGAGAAGCAAGAAGCCGGGGACACGTAATGCTCCAGCGCCAACGACCTCGCAACCGAAAAAGGTGGAAAAAAAGTGAGAGTATGCGCCAAAACGGAAGAAGAGGCAGATGAGAGCTAGAACTGAGACGGTCCTTATCAAACCAACCGAGGGACTTAGCTACGCGACGGTCCTCAAGGACCTTAAGAAGAAGGTGAAACCTGATGCCCTTGGCGTAAAAATCAAGGGGTTCAGGCAAACGTTTCATATTAAACCGATTGCATATAACCCGACTTGCCTTCATTTGCGTTTCTCCATTTTCTTCATTTCTTTCTCACTTCGTCCTTTCTTTTCCGTACGGTCCTCATCTCATCTACTTCTACCGCCTCCTTTACTGACCCTTTTTTCCCTTTGCCCTCTAACACTCCTTTTTATTTCACCTATCTCTTCATTCCCCGCTTGTTTCAAACATTATCAAAAGTTAAGGGGAAATTTCCTAGAAAAATGTTGGTGTCAATCCATTTCAAAAATTTCAGGAAATTTCCCTAAATTATTCTGGCTAATTACTCGCAATTCAGCAAAGTTTTCTAAAATATTCGGAAAAATTTATCTACCCACCGAAATTGTGGAATAATCCCTAACCAATTTGTAGCGAAATTTCCCAAACTTGTTTACAGTGTACATTAACATTTTCTCATTTTGTGAGCATTGCTGTGTTTGCGAATATTTAGCCTGAAAATTATAATTGAGTGTCTTGGAATTAACATAAATATTACATTCATAGTCATTATGTTACAATAAAAATTCTAACGCATATCAGTCGAAGTAAAAAAATCGATAATTGATTAATTTTAATTCCATAATTGTTTGAGGTACAATTTCTTGAATCCGTTTCGACTAATTTTGTGCTTTCGGGATACTGGACAGAAAGGTGACAGGATTTAGGTTAATTTAGGTTTCTGGAACTTTCTCGAAGAGCCTTTTCAAATATCATTATTTATAACGCACATGTTCTGGATTTCCTCATATTAAGTTCGTACGCATTTCGGACAAACTCAAATAGAGTTCGGATGGAAAAAATTAAGGATAAAACGCGGAATACGTCGGACAAAGTGTTGTATTTAGAAAGCTTGGAAATGTTTGTGAAAATACATATATATCATTATAATAATAAATTATTAAATAATTACATTTACCAAGAGAATTAAGAATGACCGCCAGTGACAAAACCAGTGCAGAAAGGATGCTCATTTTTTTCTAACTGAGGGAAATCTTAATAATGTGTTCATGTAGAACTTGGTTAACTGTGTAAATATTGATGATTATAATATACACAGTGTGTCCCAACACTTCTTGAACTTTCAATAAATCTCACCATGTAATTCAATATGAACAATATTTTGCTTGAAGTTATTAAAAATTCATCTCTGTCAAAGAAATACAGTCTTTAGAATGATCGTAAATGCATTTGTGAGCCAGAGCATTGTCGTGGATTAGCGAATAGCTTTCTTGCGCTTTGTATTAAAGTCGAACTACGCTAACTCTCCTGACATTTCCACATATCCCAGCACAGCCGTGACCTCATGCTAGAAAACTCACTATTCCGCGAAACATTTGAGTCTTTTTTTGATTTTTATTCGGCAACTCGTACTATTTCGAGGAAATGTTATATTCGTTACGTCGACGACAACAAAAACACTAGCCAACGGACCGCAACTGTTTCAACTGCGCCAAACTGCGCAATAATTCGGGACCGTCTGAACCGTTTTCACTTGTAATGCATCATATTGCGCAATATACTTGACTGAGTGCTCGCCCACTGCCCGCCGGGACAGCCAATCGTATACGTTTAAAGGACGTTAAAATAAGGGAAAGTTTACTGTAATGTCACTCTTTCTAGTATGCTAACTTAACAATGAATTGAAACATAATAAAACTTTCAAGGAATTCATGGAATTCACGGAATTCGAGGAATTTATGGCATTCACAAATTACCTATAAAATAATGTCCACTCTTGGCAACTGTTATAAAACCTGCTCATTCCCTACACTCAGAAATATGATCGAATCTGGACAAGTTATAGATAAAACGGATGCAGGCATTGAGAGGATGTTCAAGTTTGCAATTAAGGTCATCAGAGATTCCATCATATACTACACACACAGTAAGTTGTTACAAGTAGCTTGTGAGTTAAAAGTGGCTATTACATTAGATGGAATCGCAGGGCGAGAAGCAGTATAATTTTCAGATCTGAGCCTGTATACAGTTGTCAGATCCTCCATAGTGAAGGGTATCTGCAAGCTAGAAGCGATTTGACAGATGTTAGCTGAAAGTTCATCCCATTACTTTGCTGGCAAACCATGGAACTCTAAAGTCTCGCAGAGAGCAGCTTGCTCTAGATTATTGCATTCGAGGAGTTTAGGCTTCTACTTCAGATTCCAGCATCGATTGTCTATCCTGCAAATTCTCTGACGATGCAAGAATTTTATTGACGTCGGACACATTTCATGCAGTTGTTTTCTCCAATACAAAAATGCGCTCGGCACTGTTAATGATGTTATACATCATTCCCTTGATAGAAGTGTCAAGAGATTTATTGAAGGTGGTGTGAGCATACTCAAATTCTTCAAACAAAGCTTTGATCTGCGACAGACCCGCCTCATGACATTTCGTCACCGCATCGACACTAGCTGTAATTCGACGAAGCATCGTATTTGGAGGTTCGAACGTTTGACAACATTTTGATTGCTGAGCTGCCTTGATATAATCATTTCTCAATAAAGCGCAAATAATCGTCGCCGTAATCATTCGATTCTGGTTTTTCGGTTTGATTGAGTTGACATTGCTGAAGATTCGCTTGCATTGAGAATTTGAATGGAGAATGGATAACGCCTCCAGGGCAAACTTCGGCAGTATGTGCAATTGTGCAGATAAGGCTCAACTGTCGAATCTTCGTACCTGGAAACCTGAAACATGAATGTGAATAGTAGTAAAGAAATGAGTAATATCATAAGTCCTTACTCAGCCAGGTCTTTTTTTACCTGTTCAAACGCGGCTTCCAACTCGACTCTGCATTCCATTGGACTTCGCGTTTGTCGTTTCTACGCGAATCGTGTAAATATTCATTTAGCGAAGCATGTGTCTCATCGGCATGAGGAATTGCTCTACGGTAGTAGTTGACCATGCCCAAGAATCATCGCAGTTCGAATATTTTTACAAATCGTAATTACTCTGAGAAAATAACAAATTACATTAAGCCCACTTTGTCCCAAAAAAGTTGACTTCGGTTTCTGCAGATATTTCGCCCGAAAATTCCATCAGCGTCATCGACGGGAGGAACCCTTGGTAGTTTTATCGTTAGAGGAATTATAGAAGCTGTCAAATGTCTCTCTGACGAGGACAAAGCTCGTTCTGGCGTCAACAACGCTATCGAAGTCAGCGATGAGATCGGGCTGGCGTACGACTTCTTCATTTTCCATTTGCTTCATTACTCCTACACCCAAGTAGAGGTTCTAGATCGGTATGAACTCTTTCGAAGCCACGACGATTCTCGTATACATGCTTGTAACAACGACAATTTCAGATTGCAAGTATTTTTTGAGGTTTGTAATCTTAGGCAGGGCCCAATGTGAGAAGAGGTAGTATGCTTTCACAAAAGGATTATGCAGCTGTTTGTGAATCTCCTCAGCGGCCATTAACCTATCGTTGAGGTGCTCGTTATCAAAGAAATGCCACAAGGCAACCCACTGTTCGATGATTCGGTCTACGATGGGTCCGAGTGACAACCAGTGGGTCTGTAACAGCCGCAGCATTTTATAAGCTTCGAGATTCGAAAACATTTAACATTGAACAAGCTTGCACTGAAGCTTCGAACTGTTTTGGAAAAAGTAATAGATGTTTCGAGCTAGGTCTTCACATAATAACGATTCCGAGGAACATCTCGCAAAATCGAGAGACCACAGAATGTGCACTGCCTATCATCGTGTTACATCCGTCTGAGCCGAAGCCGATTATATTCTCTCGAGGAATATGGTGATTGGCGAATGATTCCATAATTATGGCAGACAAGTGCTTTGCGGTAGCACCGATATTCGTATCTGCCGACGTTGGGTTATCGCCGCCGAACACTTGCACCAAACCTCAAAATGGACTGACCATACGTCCTGCCTCTTCATCGTGAAATCGGACAACAATGCACGTCGTTTTTATTGTCCCGATATCAGTTGAGTTGTCACTCAAAATCGAGAATTCATGCTGCTTGAGTTTCTCGATTAGTTGCTCTTTTTGAGTCTCTCCAATGACGTTCGTAACAACTCCTGGGGCCTTTGTACTTTTGAGCTTCAACGATTGTGCAATTTTTGAGTCACTGAACGAATTCTTCAAGACATTGCAGAGGTGATCCATGACGGAAAACGAAATATTATGGGACACTAAAAATCCGCATGAATTGATCTCAGCCCGTTGAACCTTATGATCAACAGGAGCGACAAATTCCTTAACTGTTTTCTGAACTTCTGTGCGGACGTCAGTATAGCGTTCCATGTGTTTTGCGCTTTCCTCATTGTTACGGAATTAATGACGGACTGGCGTGGGGCAGCGAAGGAATCACGTTTGGTCATGTTAAAATCGACGAAAAGGAAGCAAGACAACTTATCACCATTATTAATGAGAACTTGGAAATACCTATTATCGAGTTAATCCAAAATACTGATCCCTGAGCCTATCCAGCAAGGCACTCTTTTTGCACCCAAAATTGGTTTTGGGTTGCTTAAGAAAATTGGCACAGATGTAGCCTCCGGAAGCTACGACCACGATCGTTCACCGAACGATCGATCCCGATGCAACCGGAAGTAATACGTCATCCGACTCGTCACTTCCCACAACACCAGGAGACGATCGAGTCGGGAATCATTGCACATGTAATCAACAAATGAAAGACGACACTGAATTTAACTCAACAAGGCTCAGACACCTGAATAGACTCGAAGGAGTACACTGGAATTTGAGTCGTTGCAATAACCGAGAGTGGCTGCACTCGCCGACACCTTGATAGGAACAGAAAAGCCAGGAAAAAAGGTACAAGACCTCAACAAAGGAGCTTCACGCCACTACCTGAGTCCCTACTTCGACGAAAAGGAAAGCGCCTGAAACTTAAAGGACAGATAGATAGCCTTTAAGGAGAAAGGGCATTAGGCGAAACCAGTTGATTACCAATGAAACCTTGAAGGTCACTCAAACAAGAATAACAACATCAAATAAATTATTAACACTCATGTTGTTTCATCATGGCGAGTTCAGATTTTAGCGTTACGTCGCCAAGCCGGTGAATCGCTCTGAATGGGCTAGAAGTATCGGGGACCAGTCATCGACGAAACTCCAGAATTTTGCCTGCTGTGATCGGTGTTTTGCCTTCGATATCGTTTTACGAGACTTTTTATTTTTTTCTGAGACTTGTTATTGTGATAGTAACGATTCTTCGCCGAAACAGGGTCAACCTCGCATTCCTCGTCGCCCGAGATATCCGACTCGGAAGTTTTGCTGCCCATATCCTCTGAATCCAGCGCTATTGTTATCGAAAATCACCTAAGGTAACGAATTATCATAATTGCACTGTAATCCTGACATAGGTATGTAACAAAGTACAGAGTCGACTGTTCTCAGGTCTCATAGCCTTATTATCAAGAAAACGAGGTGCGATCGAAGTCGAAACGATAGTTTCGAAAACTCTCTTTCTATCGTAAATGGCAGACTGAGAGGGTCTGATGGTGTTTCAACGACAAATAACACTTATCGTTTCAAGACGATGAGTACAAGGAGACGTGAAAGTTTGCGAATTCGAATGGAACTCTCTTTCTATCGTGAAGTGTTAAAACGAGAGGTCTCTTCGATTTCGAAAAATTTCACGGCACGGCGCCTTTCTGACAACTAATAGGATATTGACATTACCAACGAATACTAATGTAGTGGCGTATTTGTAGTGGCGAGTCGTGCGAGGTATTATACAAGCTCCACCACTAAACTTATCATGAAAGAATAAGATCGTACTTCATCGAAATTTCAGTACAATTATCGTACTTTGTTGTACGGTAATCATGAGTTGTACATTACTAAAAATTACCGTACATGTACGGAAATTACCATACGTCTGGCAACACTGAGTGGAATATCTGCTAGCACTTTTCGATTGGCGGGTTATTCATGATTCAAATTTACCGCCAACAAGCCACCAATCAAAAACCTCTCGCAGATATTCCACTCAAAACGAGGCGATCTCCTTTACAATTCAAGGTACGTCCTCCCCCAAACTATGTCCGAAAATTCGGGGTTCATTTTTCATTCACACGCGTATTGTCTTTTGGTGTCCTTACTATTCCTCCATGATGTAACAGAAGTTTCTCACATTGTAACCGTTTGGAAGATTAAAATGTATAATTCAATTTGTCAAGAAGCAAATAATTAATTTATTCATAGAATTTCATGTTTCAGATACGTGTATCATTAATATTATTTACCTTGAGAAACTCTCATTATTTTAGGATTAAATAGGATTCAGATCGTAATTTCATGAAATTTGATGTTAGCACAGTTTTATTGTATATGTACGCTTTACTTTATTGTATAAGTACTTTGCCTCTGCAGCTTCGATCTCTGCCTTAGAAACGGAAACGTGTTCATCATAAATTACCAAGATTGGCTGACGCTTTAATTTTTTGTATTTTCGTATGAGATAATTATTTTAATGACTCATTTTCATATGAAGCAATATTTACAATACCTTTAAATTATCTGCAAAATACTTTTAAAGAAACACAAATTAATTAAAATCTTTGCATTCTCTTGAAATCCTTTAACATTTCTGACACCCTCTGAAATCTTCTGAAATCCCGTACAATACTTCAAAATCGCTTTAAATTCTTTGAAATGCCTTGAAATATCTGAAATACCATGATATCATTCAAAATCTCTTGAAATCCTGAAAAAATATTAAAATCCCTTAAAATCTTTAAAATCCTATAAAATCTATTGAAATGTCTTAAAGTCCTGCGAAATTTTTTCAAATTATAATAAAACTAAATTTCGAAAAAATGAGGATCCTTTCTACTCTGATTCTCTCATTAGCGGCCATCTTCAATTTCCTTGGTGAATATATAAATATGTATATATGTATTTTTGAAAACTATTTTAAGCTTTCTAAGAATAACAATTTGTCCGACGTAATTCGTAACTTATCGTTATTGTTCTTTCTTAAAACTCTACGCGAGCATGTCCAAAATGAGTAAAAACTTCATTTATCCACTACGCCATCGTAAGCCTGTTCTTGCATGGCTTTCAAATCAATACTGAGGGAGTGAAGAATGTCTTTCTCACTATTTCAAAGACCCTCGCGAGAGCCTTTTGTAACTGGAGGGATGTCAGGATGCAATCTACAGGTTTCGCAATTTGAGTAAAAATGAGCCAAACTAATAAATAGATGGGTAAACGTTCATTTTTCTACCTGCTGGCCTTAAAAAATTGACTCGCTTACACTCCCATTTTTTACCGAATTTTCTTAAAACAAACTGTTAAAAACTAACGTTCATCCATACTTGATATCTGAGACAGCAAGCTTCTATTGCCGGACCAGATAGTATGCTGGATAGGAAGCATGCTATGCCACACAGTGATACTTGTAACGAATTATAATTTTATGTAACAGTGCTACTTTTTTAGTTTTCTGCAAAAAAACTAACCTAAAAAAATATTAACTTGCCAAGGTAGCTAAACCACGAAATTTCGAAACTTTGAAAACCATGAAATCGGTAATATCTTTACACAAAAACCTCAAACTCACAAACCCCAAATCCACGAACCTCAAACCCCCAAACCCGTAAACCCACAAACCTCAAACCCACAAAAGTTATACCTGAAACCCACAAACTTCGAACCCACAAACCTGAAACCCACAAACTTCAAACCCCCAAACCGTAAACCCACAAACCTCAAACGCACAAATTTCAAATCCACAAACTTAAAACCCCCCAGCCCGTAAACCTACAAACCTCAAACTCAAAAATCCATAAACCTAAAACCCCAAATCAACAAACCTCAAACACATACACCTAAAACCACAAATCTACAAACCCACAAAGAGCAAAGCCAGGAACCTTAAACGCACAAACCTCAATCCCACAAACCTCCAACCCCCAACCCGTTAACCCATAAAACCCACGAACCTTAAACCAACAAACCCCCAAACCCGTAAACCTACAAACCTCAAAGCAACAAACCTCAAACCCGTAAGCCCACAAACCGCAAACCAACAAACATCAAACCCGTAAACCCACAAACATAAAAACCCCAAGCCCATAAACCTACAAACCTCAAACTCACAAATCCATTAACCTAAAACCCCAAAACCACAAACCTCAAACACATAAACCTAAAACCACAAATCCACAAACCCACAAACAGCAAGCCCACAAACATCAAACCCACAAACTTGAACTAATCCGCATGATGTACTTATATGTTGAGTTTTATGTACATGGGGTTTGATATTTGTGGGTTTGAGGTTCGTGGGTTTGAGGTTTGTGGGTGTACGGGTTTGGGGGTTCGAGGTTTGTGGGTTTGAGGTTTGTGGGTGTGAGGTTTGTGGGTTTGCTGTTTTTGGGTTTGTGGTTTTAGGTTTATGTGTTTGAGGTTTGTGGGTTTGGGGTTTTAGGTTTATGGATTTGTGAATTTGAGGTTTGTAGGTTTATGGGCTTGGGGGTTTCACGTTTGTGGATTTGAGGTTTTTGGGTTTGAGGTTTGTGGGTTCACGGGTTTGGGGGTTTGAGTTTCGAGGGTTTGAGGTTTGTGGGTTTACGGGTTTGGGGGTTTGAGGTTTTTGGGGTTTGAGGTTCGTGAGTTTGAGGTTCTTGGTTTGAGGTTCGGGGGTTTGAGGTTTTTGAGTTTGTGTGAGTTTGTGAGGTTTGTGTGTGAAGTTATTACCGATTTCACGGTTTTGAAAGTTTCGAAATTTCGTGTTTCAGCTACCTTGGTAAGTTCATATTTTTTTAGGTTAGTTTTTTTGCAGAAAACTACAAAAGTAGCAGTGATACATGAAATTATAATTCGTTACGAGTATTTAAGAAAAAATTTATTATAATCGGTCAAAAATTGAGCATTCAGCAAAATTTTGAATACAATTTTGTAAAAAGCTCACTGTGCGCCGGAGCACAGTGAGCATTGCACAAATGAGCACTGCTGTATTTGCGAGTATTTCGCCTGAAGCTTATGATTGAGTCTCTTAGAATTAACATAAATATTACATACTTGGTCATTATGTAACAACTAAAATTCTAACTCATAACAGTCAAGGTGGAAAAATCGATGATTGATGAAGACATTTATTTAAATCGTCAGTTATCGTTTTGCTTCATTTAGATGTTGAATAAAGAAATAATTTTAATATAATCGCACTTTATTTTCAATGAACAAATGAGGAATATAAATCAATTGCAGTTTCAGGTGGTATATTAGAGAATCTTTCAGAAAGCGGAACCACTCAATATTTTCCTCACGATTCAGAATAGCGGCTATTTAAAATTATTACAGCTCACACGTGTTTTACCCGTTCTACCCGGAAATACTGTAGGATTGGGCGTCGGGAACCTACTGGAGTTTCACGTTTTTCTTCCTGGGTCAATAGGGAAATCGTGCCACTTTCCATGTTTATTTTTGCCCGTCTTCTTCTACGATTATTATATGTATATATTCCAGCAAGAGAATTACAAGTCTCCAATATTGCAAAGACTTCACCATCAGATGTTGATAAAACAATTTGTTCTTGGGTTGGCATAGGCCCATAGGTTTCGTTCTCTAATCTCAACTCAATTGGTTTATCGGTATGAAAAGTGTATCTCCGAAGTTCGAATATCTTGAGCGGATTAGGACAGGAAATAAGCCGGATAAATCTAAGTTGTTCAAGTCCATATTCAAGTCCGTCAAAAGAAGGAAGCCTGGTAGGAGGATGCATGACAGAAGGAAGCCTGGTATTAGGACACCTGGTAGGAGGATGCCTGGCAAGAGGAGACCTGGACCTCAACCTGACAGGAGGAGATGACCTATCAGGAGAATGTTGTATGTCTGGAAATAAAGGGACGTCACGTGATACTCCAGGAATAGGTTCGCCATTGGGTAAGCAATCGAACTGGAAACCTGATTCTGCAAGATGAAACAAAGGACGATTTTTTTAAGTACGTTGGTATTTCATAAACCCCATCCCAGGTGAAAATTTCTTACTAACAAGTTAATCTGTTCAAGCGAGGATTTCCAGAGCCTATCGCGAGGGCCTTTCGAATAAATAACATCGTCACGTGAAAATTTTAATACCATTAATGTTTAAATTAGAATTTCTCGAATCAGTTTCGTTTTTGTTTGAGATCCATTCAAGCCACTAGATGTTCGTTAATTTTGCGATCCGAATTCATCTATTAGAAATTTATCAATTGGATATAAATCAATTTATTTATTGCAAGGTTCATTTGAACAATATTCCAGTACTATATCTAATTGTAGGTATGTTTTTGTTTGTCAGATTTCTTTAACTTTCTAGAAAAACCTTCTCAAATTCCATTCTTTATAACGCACACGCTCTGGATTCCCTCAGATTAAGTTCGTACTCCTTTCGGACAAACTTGAATAGAGTTTGAATAAAAAACATTGAGGATAAAATGCGAATTGCGTCAGACAAATTGTTATTTTCAGAAAACTCGAGAATTTTTCTGGAAATACATATATATTATTATAATAATGAATTATTATATTATTATATTCACCAATAGAATTAAGGATGATTGCCAGTGACAGAACTTGTGGAGAAATGATCCTCATCCTTCCTAACTTAGGAAAATCCTAATAATGTATTTACAGAAAAAACAAAATTTTTTCTCTCCAGCGATTTCAGGGTAATCGTGGCTCGCAACAAAAATTCACTTGAGTTTTTTCTGTGTTAATGTAGAATTTGGTTAGCAGTGCAACGAGTGAATATTCCGATCGCTTATGAACGTGTCTGATGATATTCATAGATACCATAGTCGTTATCTCATGGATCATATAAGCCTCGAGCTATTATATGTTACAATATACACAGTGTGTCTCAAAAGTTCCCAAAGTTTCAATAAATTCCACTTTGTAATTTAATACTAACAGTTTTTTGAAGATTCTCCTCTTTTGGTTGAATCGAACCGGTTGAACATCCGTCTGTTTTGCTGTCAATTCAACTATTTTTGTGAAAATTCAGCTTTTTGATAGACAAGTAATGTCATTAGTTGGAAGTTCATCTCTTTGGTTAAAAATTGATTTTTTCACTTGAAAATCAAACTTTTTCCTGAAAAATTTATTTGAATTGGTTAAAAATTAATTTTTTCAGTTAAAATTTAACTGTTCTATTTGTTGTCTATTTTTATCATTCCTTTCTCACTTCCTTCATTTTTTCTTTACTTACCTCATCACATTCACTTCGACCCCCTCCTTCTCTAACTTCTTTCTTACTTGTGCCCTATAATACTCTTTACCCCTATTCATGAACAAAAAGGACTGAATAACCTTAGCATTAGCCTTAGCCTGCAATGTACAGCTCCCCTATGTTTCTCCTTATCATTCTTATTGTTAATACTACTTCTAATGTCACTATCATGGGAAAATGATCCGAAAGTATAGGATCATCTATTTCTAGCTTTTTACATTTTCTCTTACTCGTTATCCACTATCAATTACCGTCGCTTTTCCTTTTCCTAAGTTTTGATATTCTTCTTTATCACCTCCTCTGTTTCCATTCAAGATGACCCTTTTCATCCCCTCCAAGCTCTTCAAGATTTTCTCCCCCTCCTCATTCAGTAGCTTACCTTTGAATTTCCTTACTCGCTGTCCTCCCATTCCTTCTGATTTCTCGCACGTATCTCTGTTAACCTACAGCTTCAATATCGTACACATCTCTCCTTCCATCTTTAGTTTTTCTACTATTAATTCTCCTTTTTTTCTTTCATCTCTTTCCTATCCATCCCTGTTGCGCATTCCTTTCTTACTTCCATCACCATTCAACCCACTGCTTTGCCTTCTTCAGTCATTCTGTTTACATTTTTCACTTGTGTCCTGTGACCTCTTCGTAACGTTGCCCTTACTCTTTCCCAATTCTTTTCTCCTAACCACGTCTGCATTATTACTGCCACCTCCCGCTATTCAAAATTAATTATAATTTCCCTGTCCTTTCTTTCCAAGTCAGATACATTCCAGTAGCACATCCAAAAATGTAAGCAATTCTTTGTGCACTGTTGATTCCTACTATTTCTTGTGTTCCTCTCTCACGTTTCTTTTTCTTCTAGTCACCCGTCGCCTAACTCTTTATGAACTCTTTTCTTTTCTCGCTCCAGTATCTGTATTTTACCATAATTAACCCTCCTTCTTTTTGCGTTCTTTCTTTTCCCTTCTGCTATTTTCCTTAACTTATACTGCACATTCCTTTCTACTAATGTCGAATCATCCTCTTTTCCTCTCGAGCTTCCATATAACGTCCTCTTCTTTGTCACCTGTACCCTCTTATATTCCCATTTTTTTAGTTACAACAGTGCCAATTTCTGTATACTTCTCTCTTTCTTTCCTACACTTATCACTACTTCTACCTCTACCTCATTTCTCTAGTCTTAACCTTGTCTTTTTTCCCCCTCTTTGTTGTCACTTTCTTCGTTCCACATTAAACCGATTGCATATAACCCGCCTTCTCTTCTTCCCAATTCCTCCATTTTCTTCATTTCCTTCTGACTGCACCCCTCCCTGCACGTTTCTCATCTCAGCTACTTCTACCCCCTTCTTTACTGATCTTTTTTTGCCTCTGCCTTCTAATATACTTTTTATTTCTTCTATTCAGAAGTTCCATCTCTTCGGCTATATTTGGCTCTCCCATTTTGTATTCTTTACCTTTTTCTTAAACTGTTCTTCTTCTTTTGACAAATCCACTCTTCATGTTCTTTTAGCCTTGACTCATTTTTTATCCTTATTGCTTTCCTCATTTTAATGTAAGTATTACGGAAAAGTGATCCGAATCTATATAGGGGAATGTGGCAGGGAATATTCTTCAATTTATTCAGACATTATCAAAAGTTTAGGGGAAATTTCCTGAAAAATTGAAGGTCTCATTTGATTTCCAAAATTTTAGGAGGTTCCCCAAAATTATTTTGACTGATTATTCGAAATTTAGGAAAGTTCTCTAAAATATTAGAAAAATGTGTTTATCCAACGAAATTGTGGTTCAATCCCTAACTAATTGTAGGGGAATTTCTCAAACATGTTTACAGTGTACATTTACTTTTTCTCATTTCATGAGCCTTGCGGTGTTTCAAGTATTTTTCATGAAGATTATAATTGAGTCTGTTAGAATTAACATAAATATTACATACTTAGTCATTATGTTACAAGTAAAGTTCTAACGCATATCACTCAAGGTTATTGTTTGCTTTATTTAGATGTTGAATAAACAAATAATTTTAATATAATCAAAATTAATTTTCAATGAACAATAAACAATATTTTCTGTAGGATTCAGAATAGCGGCTAATTAAAATTGCGGTTTACACTTGGCTCACCTGCTCTACTTGAAAATACCGTGTGATTGGGCGTTGGACACCCACTGGAGTTTCATTAATTTCTTCTTGGGTCAATAGGGTGACAGTGCCACTTTCCATGTTTATTTTTGCCCGTCTTGTTCTGCGATTATTATATGTATATATTCCAGCAAGAGAATCACTAGTCTCCAATATTGCAAAGACTTCACCATCAGACGTTGATAAAACAATTTGCTCTTGGGTTGGCATAGGCCCATAGGTTTCTTTTCCAATTCTGAACTGAATTTGTTTATCGGCAGGAAAAGTGTATCTTCGCAGTTCGAATATCCTGAGCGGATTAGGGCAGGAAATAAGCCGGATAAATCTAAGTTGTTCATGTCCATATTCAAGTCCGTCAGAAGAAAAAAGCCTGGTGAGAGGAAACATTTGATGAGGAATCCTGTCAAGAGGATGCCTGCCATGAGGAGACCTGGACCTGGGCCTGACAGGAGGAGATGACCTATCGGGAGAATGTTCTCTGCCTGAAGAAGAAGGGACGTCACGTGATATCCCAGGAATAGGTTCGCCATTAGGTAAGCAATCGAACTGGAAACCTAATTCTGCAAGATGAAACAGAGGACTATTTTTTTTTAAGTACGTCGGTATTTCATAAACCCCATCCCATGTGAGAATTTCTTCCTAACGAGGGTTCTATTCTAGCAAGGGTACTGAAGCAAAATTTACGCATACTTGGTTTATATTGAGTAATACAAATATTGAATACAATTAAATGACATATTTTCAAGTTTTTACATTCATTAAGAGAGTTAACATAACTGAGGTTCAAAATGATTTTGTTAACGCTGAAGGAGCTTCAGCAAAAGAGAATTCAGAATCACTAAATTACAGTTGTCGATGCTTGACAAATATGTTATTAAGCGCGAAGCGCAAAATTCAACAGACGTGCGCTCTGGGTGCGCTCAAACTTGCAACACCTTCCGAATAAATAACATCGTCACGTCTAAATTTTAATTCCATTGATGTTTAAAGTACAATTTCTCGAATCAGTTTCGTTTTTGTTTTGAGATCCATTCAAGCCGCTAGATGTTCATTAATTTTGCGATTCGAATTCATCTTTCAGAAATTTATCAATTGGATATGAACCGATTAATTTATAGCAAGCTTTATTTTAACAATATTCCAGTATTATATAATAATGAATTAGTATATTATTATATTCACCAAGAGAATTAAGGATGATTGCCAGTGACAGAACCAGAGTACAAATGATCCTCATTCTTTCTGAGGAAAATCCTAATAATGTATTCAAAGTAAAAACAAAATGTAATCTCTCCAGCGATTTTAGGGTAATCGTTGCTCGCAACAAAAATTCACTTCTGTTTTTTCTGTTTTAATGTAGAATTTAGTTACGAGTGCAACGAACGATTATTCCGGTCGCTTATTAACGTATCTGATGATATGTATATATACCATAGTCGTTATCTAATGGATTGTATAAGCATCGGGCTATTATATGTTATAACATACGCAGTGTGTCCCAAAAGTTCCCAAAGTTTTAATCATCCCACTTTGTAATTTAATAATTACAATTTTTTTAAGATTCTCCTTTTTGGGTTGAATCGAACTGTTTTTGGCTCAAAATTGAAATATTTTTTGATAAAAATATGGACAATTACATTCTTCCTCGAGAATTCATATTTTCTGGTTGAAAATCCATCTGTTTTTTTGTCAATTGAACTACTTTTGTGAAAATTCGCCTTTTTGATAGACAAGTAATCTCATTAGTTGAAACTTCATCTCTTTGGTTAAAAATTAATTTCTTTAGTTGAAAATGTATATTTCATAAATCCTTTGGTGTGTGCATGCGTATGTGTACACATTTCAAAGTATTTCCACATATTACTTGAAGGTACATAAAAAGATTTTATCAAATAAGAATAAATTATTGAATTATTAATCACATATTCAGATATAAATAGTAAGGCTTAAGCTAAAATTATAAATTGACAATGATCATGTTTCTCATGCTAAGGCAGATTTTGGAAATATGGAGGACAATTATGCAAATTTTGTGTACTTATACAATTAAACTGCGCTGACGTCAAATTTTATAAAATTTTAATCTGAATCCTGTGCAGGCCTATAATGATCAGAATTTCTTACAGTAATTGTTTAAAGGAAGGGGGGGATTTGGAGCGTCGAGATCTCCTTTCCTTGTTCCGTATTTGTTAAACATCCCAACTTTTTCTTCCAATAATGTCCTGCTTCTGATCTTTCGAAATTCCTCTCTCATTTCTTTCTCTGATCTCTTTCTTTTGTCTTCCTCTTCTGTTCTTTTTCTTCTTTTTTTTCTGGATTTTCGGTAAGGGAAGGTTGGCATCTATTCTTAATTAATTTTTCTTTTCCTATCAATTCCTCCAAACACTCCTTGCATTTCACTGCCATTCTTGAGCTCATCTTTCTGTAAATAAATTTTTTCTCTGTTTTTGTTGTTTTTTTTTTTTTGTAGGTGTAAGTGTTTCTGTCACTCTTGTCGGTATCAGAGGTGTAAAATTTTAAGCTATTTACATGCATGCCATTTCAATGAAAAACCATTTCAATCTATTTTCTAATGTTGAATTTGTTAATGTCTTAAACGTTCCAATTACCTAATGATTTTCGGTTCTTTGTTTTTATTTCGTAAATTGTTGGTGAAATCTTTGCCTTAATGAAAAATGGTCCTTTGAAATTGTTTTCTAATTTTTTAGCTATCCCTTCCCCATTATTAGATAACATTTTATTACTTCTTAAAACTTTCTCGCCAATTTCAAAACTTATTGGCCTACGTCTGAGATGGTAATATCTAGATTGCGTTTCATTTGCGGTATCTAAATTTGTAACTACTTCTTCTCTAATTATTTTTAATTATCGCATTCTGTCAGCCCATATTTCGGACTCTTGAAATTTAATTTCACTTTTGTTATATAAATCTTCATTTAACGCTTGGATTGGTTGGAGTTCTCTACCTATATATAAAAAAGCTGTTGTGAAACCTGTTGAAGAATGTTTACTTGTATTCAATGCAAATTGTGAATCATCTAAATTTTCGTCCCATGTTTTATGACCTTTCTCTAAATACGCTTTTATTGCCGTTTTAATTGACCTGTTGCATCTTTCGATGGGACTTGCTTGTGCGTGATATTTAGGAGTTTTTGAATGTCTAATACAAATTTTTTTATTTAAATTAATAATTGATTCATTTATGTACTCTTTGCTGTTATCTGTAAATAAGATTCTAGGAGTTCTCCATTTTGACATTATACGTTTGTGAAATTCTTCTTCAATTGTTGCTGCTAATTTATTCTTAAACGGAATTATTTCTACATATTTAGTAAACATGTCAACAAAACTAGAATATATTGATTTCTTGACTTTGTCATCGGTAGTGGGCCCATCATAGCAGATACTACCACTGTCCACGGTCCTTCAATTATTCTCTTTCCCATCAAGCCTATTTGATTATTTACCTTTGGTTTTATTCTTTAGCTTTCCCATTCTTTTACATATTTTAATGTTTCGGAGTACATTCCGGGCCAAAAATAATTTTCTTCTGGCTTTTTTTTCAATATGTAGCATTTTACTTTTGTATCAATTATCCTCAATTTCTTTAAAATCTTTTTCGTTATTTTCTACGATGCTTGGTAAAATACTAGAAACTTTAATTTCATTTTCATTCGACCTTGATAACGCATCCGGGACATGGTTCAAACTTCCTTTTCTATACATTATTTCATAATCGTACTCTGACAATTCTGAAGCCTATCTTGCTAATCGGCCGGTCGGATTTTTCAAATTATGAAGCCATTTTGAGGTAATGTGATCTGTAATCACTTTGAAAGAATATTCCTCTAAATACGGTCTTAATTTCCTCATTGCCCAGACTACTGCTAAAAATTCTTTTTCTAAAGCAGAGTATTTTCATTCTGCACCATTAAGACCCCTACCTGCAAACGCTATTACGACATTTTCACCATTTATGTTTTGCGTTTATACGGATCCTAATCCTGTCACGCTAGCATCGGTTTCAAGTTGGAATTGACTTCCAAAATCAGGGCAGGCAAGAATTGGTGCTGTTGTTAGTAGGTGTTTGATTGTCGAAAATGCCTGTTCCTGTTTGTCAGTCCATTCCCACGTTACTTCCTTTTTTGATAGCTTCTGCACAGGTTCTATAATTTCTGCAAATTTCGGAATAAATTTCCTATACCATGAAGCTATTCCTAATAATCTCTGAATTTGTTTAACCGTATTTTTTAGCCTTGATAAATTTAAAACAGGTTCAATTTTATCCTCATCCTCGTCCTGCATTTTTAATTTTTCCTGAAGCAATTTCCAAATATTTTAAATGTTCTTCGAAATTTGTTGAAACTATAATTATATCATCGAGACAAAAAAATACGTGTGGTTTCAATTCTGGTGATATTATTTTTACAAGTCCTTCTTGGTTATTTTATTTACTTTTCTAAAATCTAAACAAAATCTATATTTTCCATTTGGTATTTCATCATGACTATTGGTGTAACGAAATTACAAGCACCTCGGTAAGATACGACTCTGTGGGCTTAGAACCAGGAGTGGGGAGAGGTCCAGCAGGTCCCACCACTGATTGTAAGTGACACAATAAACCACCCGGTTCAATTAAATGTTTTAAAAATCTGTGACTTCACCTAGCTTCTCGACGCTCCAAATCCCTCCTACCCCTTAATTTGCGAGATCCCTCACATTGGATTTGACCAGTCGCTGTTTGATGATTCTATTATTTTTTCTTCTAAATTCTATCTACTTCCTCATACATAAATTTTCTTATTTTTCGGGATACATAATAATATTTTTGTTTAAGTGGCTCATGTCCCTGAACATCTATTTTATGACTAGTTACTGGCGCCGCTTTCTTTCTCTAGCTTTCGTACTTTTCATTCAAAATTCTTCTAGTTTTTTCCTACTAGTAAATTATATTCTTTCGCTTTTCTTTTTCAGAATTCATTTCTATTTTCACCTATCCGTCTCATTGTTATTTTTTGGTTTAATTTTTTATTATTGAACCACTCCCTTGTGCAATCCGTCTACATGGAGTACACACAAGGCATTTATATTTTCAGGATATTTTTATTTTTATTGAAGGTGGCAGGGCTTGCGAGCGCGCGAAGTATACCGAGTATTTTTTTAAAGGACATATATATATATATATACAGTCTACCCGCACTTTTTCGACTAAATTTCATACTCTACCCGCACTTCTTTAAAAATGTCAAGATACACTTTTCATATTCAATTTTCACCAAGAATGTTCCCTGCTTAAATATTTCGTCACCAAAAATTCAGAAGAAAAACAAATTTTTTAATGGTACACATGCAGAAAATTTTTAGTTCATAATTCATCATTTTGTGACTTCGTTCTCGACTTGGAAGGGAGTTTTGGTGGGAATTGTGGATTTTTTTGAGAAGGGCACCAAATTTTTTTGAGAAGGGCGCCGTTCGCGAATACTACTGCATGCTGTTAGCGTCGTGGGTGTGGTGAGCCCACGCTTTTAGTTATTCACTACAAGAAACTATTCACCTAGAAACGCGGAATTCACGGAACACATGTAATTCACGAAACTCACGGAAGACATGAAATTCATGAAATTCAGAGAATTCATAGAATTTACGGAGTTCATAAAATTGAAGAAATCCATGGAATTCCAGGAATTCATGGAATGCACGGAACTCACGGAATTTGTGAAATTCACAAAATTCAGGGAATTCATAGAATTTACGGAATTCGTGAAATTCAAGATATTCATGGAATTCAAGGAATTCATTGAATTCATGAAAGTCAAGGAATTCCTGGAATTCATGAAATTCATGGAATTCCTGGAATTCATTGAAAAAAAATTTTATTTTTTCAATTATAAGCTCAACGCTTTCGTTGAAAATTCATCTCTTTCGGTACAAAATAGATCTCTTTTGATTGAAAATTTAACTATTTTTTTTAAATTGCAATATATTTCGACTTTAAATCTTAGTGCTTCGTATTTAATTGAACGTAATACCTATACAATAATTCATAATAATAAACAATAATATATTAATTTCATAATAAATAATAATAAATACCTGTTATCGACGGACGAACCCATCTACCTGAGTCCCGAACCTATTGCTATTATTGTAAACAAACTCCCAGAAGTCTTTGTGAACGATGCAATGTAATTAAGGGAAAGCGTTACTATTGGCCTCATGAGATTCATGGTGCAAAACTAACTGAGGATGGCAGCACCGAGCCGAGTACTAGACCCTCTGTCGATGAGAGACGGAAAAAACATGGTGCTAGGTGTACGGTTACTTATAATTAAGTATATGAGGGTAACCAATCTTTAAATATATATTTAGTGCTTATATACGGAGGAAATTTATACCTTGAGTGAAAATTATACACACGCTAGGATATACGGTGAACTATAGTAAACTTAACCTCACTGCTACCTAAGATTAGTTTTGCATCATGAACCTCATTGTGGCGGAAACCCAGATGTCTTCACAGATCTAGTGCTAAAGAAAATCACAAAAGAAGAAGAAGAACCTCATTGTGACTGTATGGAGTCTAAGAGTGTGGTGTAGAGTTGAGTAGTAGTTTCGGGGCAGACATATTTCCGTGTTCGAAGCGCGCGGTTGTATTGTGATCGCGCGGAGGCCGACAGAAACGTAGAGGTTGTGAAGCCCGTTGGCGACGGCAGTGTGTGCAGTCGTGAGGTGTCTGACGGAGTGTTGTAGCCTCCAGGACGCGTGTTGATGTGGTGGTCGTGTGGTGGTTGTGTCATGGACGACAGTGGTGTAGCAGTGGTCAGGTGCCCGACTGGGTGATCATGATCGCGTTATGGTCTGATGCTACTGCGTGGACTGTCGTCGTTGTGAAAGGACGTGAGCCTGAAATTGGAGGATGAAAAAATCCCGAACTCCAACGAATAACCTGGTCAGGCTAGGAGGTTGAGGATTCAATACCTTCATAATTGTGACGGGAGGAGTTTGGAGAGCACCTCGATGCCGCAAGATAGTGTGAAGGAGGTCCGGATCAGCGAATACCATGACCAGACAGGACGACGTTGCTGAAAGATGAGAGTGTTTGTGCTCGCGAATGATCTTTCCCGACATGAATGAAAACCAACGTAAGGATTATGAATCATTGGAATAACGGACACCGTCGTACATTTTTTTAACTCAAAAGTGGTCTTATAATTTGTCCACCCCGTCTCTCATTCGTTTTTCGAAAGTGGAACCGTCGTGAATGGTAACAATACCAATGAAGTGTGACGTGCGCCGAAGAAAAGCGGCTTACTCTGAAAAGTGAGACTTTTCAAGGCGAGCGGTTGAAGTCGACCGGATAGACGCGACTTTTAGAAGAGAGGGAGGACTCACGAAATCTTCCCTCTCTACTTACGACTATATTCTCACGAGGAAAGAGATGGGCCGTAGACGCGGTTCATGGACGGGTATAGATGAGACGCGGAGATGTAGTGGTGAGTGGTGGGAGGTGTTTCACGGGACCTCTAGTTCTCGATAGGAAGCCTAATACGTCGGGTAACTAACAACTCAATTATTAGGAGTAATAACGCTCGACATTTTTTTTGTGGTTTCATTAAAAAGAGCAACTCAAAAACTATCGAAAGGTGTAAAAAGCTCGATTTAGATTTTTTTAGAGTAAGCCCTTTCTTCGGTGCACGTCACAAATAAGTGAAAATAATAATGAATATTTTTTTGTTTTTTATTTTTAGGCATTTTGCAAATGCAATCAAAGAAAAAGGTTTGACTTAAAAGGAAGAGGTTACGTATTTGTGACGTCACAATGGGAGGGGAGGTTGAAGGTTTTTGTGATGATCTTCGATGAAGGAGATGGGTAGGAAAAGTGTTAAAATATCATTACGTAGTTTTTGAACCGCCCTGAAGAGACATGACCTTTAAATACGTAATGTACGTTTTTACTTTATTTAAATTTTGAATGAACAAATAATTGTAATATAATCAAACGATATTTTTAAATGAACTCAATATTTCTCGTGGGCTGTTTAAAATTGCGGTTTACACTTAGTTTACCCGCTCTACTCGAAAATACCGCGTGATCGGTCGTTGGGTACCTACTGGAGTTTCATTGATTTCTTCTTGGGTCAATGATGTAACAGTGCCGCTTTCCATGTTTATTTTTTCTCGTCTTTTCTTCTGCTTGCTATTATATGCATACATTCCTGCCAGAGAATTACAAGTCTCCAATATTGCAAAGATTTCACCATCATATGTTGATAAAACAATTTGTTCTTGGGTTGGCATAGGCCCATAGGTTTCCTTTTTTATTTTCAGTTGAATTGCTTTATCATCAGGAAAAGTGTATCTTCGAAGTTCAAATACTTTGAGCGGATTCAAGCAGGAAATAAGCCGAATAAATCTTAGTTCTTCAAGTTCATATTCAAGTCCGTCAGCAGGATAAAGCCTGGCTGGAGGAAACATTTCATGAGAAGTCCTTTCAAGAGGATGCCTGTCACCAGGAGACCTGGACCTGGACCTGCCAGTAGGAGATAGCCTGTCAGGAGAGTTTTGTTTGCCTGATGAAGAAGGACCTTCACGTGATACCCCAGGAATAGGTTCGCCATTAGGTAAGCAATCGAACTGGGAACCTAATTCTGCAAGGTGAAACACAGGATTAATGTTTTTCAAAGTACATATTGTATTTCATAAACCCCGTCCCAGTTGGGAATTTCATTATCACGAGGGTTCTGTTCAAGCGAGGGATTCCAGAGTCTCTCGTGAGGTCAAGGCCCCCCAGTCTTGTATTGATTACTTGTCTTTATTATGAAGATTACCGAGTCGATAGAATATGTGATGATAGAGCTTGGATAAGCAAAAGGGAAATCCTGGCAGATCACGCTGAAGTACACACATTACTGTTGATTTAATTTTAATTATAAGCAATTTTATATTAGTTTGACTCATCTTTACTTAAATCGCGAAACCTGTAGATTGCATCCTGACATCGCTCCAGTTACAAAAGCCTCTCTCAATTTGTTGTCTTCACATTTTTTGATAGGTTATATATTCAGAACTATCTTATAAAAATTTTACAAACAAATTCGGAGTCTTTCTATACTTTTGAGAGCTTGGAGCAAAAGCGCGTAGAGAGCTGAGTGCTTGTAAACATCGTAGCGTTTTTTCATTTTGCGCAGTTTCGTTCAGTGAAAATGTTAGATATAGATTTCTGATCAAGTGTAAGTAACATTTTCTTACAATTTTTATGTTCCGAAAACTTAAAACGCGCTTTCTCGCAACAATGTTCTTGCGTTCTGCGCGCACGATTTCTCAAAAAGTTTTCGAACGATTACTTTCAAATTTTTTATGTTCATTCTAAATATAAATATCTACAGAGTGACGAAGCGGTTTTTGAAATTTTGATCTTTATCATAGTTAAATTAACAAAAAAAAGAGCAGAAAAACACGATTTTTGTAAATTTGTTGTTCAAACTGCCGCCGTTTTGTTATTTAGCGAAATAAAAAAATCCGCTCCATCACTCCAGAGCTATGGTCATACTAATAAAGAAAATTTCTGATTCATTTGTTTCAGATGATGCTGACTGGAAATATCGTCCGCGCAGTGGAGCTGCCTTTTTTCAGAAACATCGTTTATTGTTAAATAATACCTAAACTAAATGATAATTTTATGTGAAAAGATTGTTCTTGTAAACTTTGAGACTTATAGATCATATTATTATATTCACCAAGGGAATTAAAGATGACCGCCAATGACAGAAAAAGAGTAGAAGGGATCCTCATTTTTTCTAACTGAGGAAAATCTCAATAATGTGTTGATTTAGAATTTCTTTGACAGTGTAACCAATTATCATGCTGTTTTATTAAAGTGTGTAATACATAATTATATACTATAGTCGTAATCTCGTGGATTACATATGCCTCGACCTTATCCTGGTGAGATATTTATATTTTATAAATCAGGTCAAGGAACAACATTTTCAAGATTTCAAGATTTTAACAATTTAATTTCATCTTAATTTCAAAAAATGTTGCAGGACCTTAAGAGATTTGAATCAATTTTATAGGATTGCACAATTTTAAGAGATTTTGATATATATTTTGAGGATTTCAAAAGATTTTCAATGATATCGCGGTATTTCAAATATTGTAAGGTATTGGCCCCCTTTGTCCTCTAGAATATACAAGAAGATGGAGGCCATGAAATGCTACCGCTGCCAAGGCTACGCCCATCCTGGAAGCGGAGTGCGAGGATCCTGACCGGACCGGATTTTACTGGAAATGCGGCAAAGAGGGTCATAGGGCTGCTGAGTACGAAAGTGCGCAACAGTGCTACCTCAGCGCCGCAAAGGAGAGAGGGCCCCAGTCCAACCATCTACCGGAGACGAAGAGATGACCGTCATTTAGGAAGGCCGTCCCACTGAGGCAGCTACAGGAGTGCCAATGCCAGCCGAGGGAGCCTAAAAAAATGTCGAAGACCTACGAGCCCGCAGCGCGATGCCGTCGCGCTCCTGAGGATGATGCGTACATCTTGGTTGGGTGGGAGAGTCGACAAAGCATAGGTCGACATAAACAGCAGGACGACGAAGTGCGGCGTAGAATGCCTATAAGCGTGGTACATGGAAGTGCCACCACTATGAGCAATGCATTTTCACCGCCATCTTGAGCTCAGAGTTTTCCTGCACGAAATCCAAAAGAGCACAATGAAACCCCTTTGTCATAAGACCCCTATGGATTTTGAGCAATATTCGCATGTTTGAACCATTTTGAAGACGGCCACAATGGAACCGCCATCTTGCTCCGAAAACTCTTATGTACAAATGCTTACTGAAAAACAAGCCAGAAGTTTCTAAAATATATGTGGAGGATATTTGTAGAGGCTTTCCGTGTTCACGCAGTAAAATGATCTGATCTTCCCTGAACTGATGTTCCCAATACTCCAGAATGAAATAAATATCACTATCCCCCTTAAAATAGATCAAAAACAATTTTATGATGCGTATTCACTTTACACTCGTACGCCCAAATTTTTTAACAGAAGTGTATTTGAAAATTAGTTTTCATTTTTGAAAAACATTAAATGAAATATTAACATCGATATAAAAAAAAATTACCGATTTTATTATTTCATCAGATGCTGCTTTTCTTATACTAGCACTACTAGCGTAATAGTCGTTTGTTATAAGACAGTACAACTTCAAATTCACATTTACGTTTATTTTCAAAGCTTTTTGCTTTGATGCTGCTGCGTGGACTATCGTCGTTGTGAAAGGACGTGAGTCTGAAATTGGAGGATAAAATGATCCCGACCTCCAACAAATACCCTGGTCAGGTTAGGAGGTGAAGGATTGAATATCTTTATAGATTTGACAAAAGGAGCTCGGAGAGCATCTATATGACGCAATAAGGGGTGAAGGAGGTCATGATCAGCGAACACCATGTGATCCAAGAACAGACAGGACGACGTTGTTTAAAGATCAGAGTGTTTGTTCGCGCGGATGATCTTTCCCGACGTGAATGATAACCAGCGTAAGGATTGTGAATTATTGGAATAAAGGACATCGTCATACAGTTCTAAACTCAAAGGTGATGTTGTAATTTGTCTAGCCCGTCTCTCATTCGATTTTCGAGAGTAGAACCGTCCTGGTTGGTACCGATCCGAATAAAATAAGTAAAAATAATTATTAATAATTTTTTTGTTTTTTATTTTCAGGCGTCTTCTAAAAGAAATCAAAGAAAAAGGTTTGAATCAAATCACAAGGGGGGTTCAAGGTTTGTGTAATGATCTGTGATATAATGTACGTAATTTACTTTTTACTTTATTGAAATGTAGAATGCATAAATAAATATAATGTAGTCAAACTTGATTTTCAATAAACGCATCAATAATCTGAATCGATTGTAGTTTTAGGTCGTATATCAGAGTATGTTTTAGGAAGTGGAGCCACTCAATATTTCCCTCCGGCTATTCAAAATTGTGGTTTACATCTAGTTTACCCGCTCTACTCGAAAATACTGCGCGATCGGCCGTTGGGCACCTACTGGAGTTACATTGATTTCTTCTTGGGTCAATGACGTAACAGTGCCGCTTTCCATGTTTATTTTTGCTCGTCTTTTCTTCTGCTTGCTATTATATGCATACATTCCTGCCAGAGAAATACTATTCTCCAATATTGCAAAGATTTCACCATCAAATGTTGATAAAACAATTTGCTCTTGGGTTGGCATAGGCCCATAGGTTTCCCTTCCTATTAACAATTGAATTGGTTTGTCGGCAGGAAAAATGTATCTTCGAAGTTCGAATACCTTGAGCGGATTCTGGGAGGAAATAAGCCGAATAAATTCAAGTTGTTCAAGTCCATATACAAGTCCATCAGAAAAATAAAGCCTGGCAGGAGGACACATTTGATGAGAATTCCTGTAAGGAGGATGCCTGCCATGAGGAGACCTGGACCTGTACCTGACAGGAGGAGATGACCTATCAGGAGATTGCTGTCTGCCTGAAGAGGACGAGACGTCACGCGATACCCCAGGGATAGGTTCGCCATTAGGTAAGCAATCAAACTGAGAACCTAATTCTGCAAGGTGAAACACAGGATTAATGTTTTTTAAAGTACGTTTGTATTTCGTAAACCCCAGCCCAGTTTGGAATTTCATTCTAACGAGGGTTCTGTTCAAGCGAGGGAATCTAGAGTCTCTCGTGAGGGCCTCTCAGAGCATATGTGATAATAGAGCTTGGATAAGCAAAAGAGACAGCCTAGCAGACCACTTTGAAGTACACACGTTACTGCAATATTTTCATTTTGCTTAATTTCTTATTTACAGTTTGGAGAAGCTTTTAATTAATTTCGCTATTTAGGAAGCTGCACGATATCTCGAGACATGGGCAACCATTAATTTAGAACATTCAATTTTAAAAACTAATTTCATATGTAATTTCCACTATTTCTTGTAAATTCTGTTTCAGACAATGAAAAATGATAAGAGAAATATGGGCTGTAAAACTTTTAAGTATATACAACGATAAGCGGAATAGTATGGAGATATAAGTAAATAGGCAAACAAAAGAAGAAGCTGCAAATAATGGAAAAAAAGGTTCTAATATATTTGAAAATGTATTCTTTTGCAGACGTCAAGAAATTGAATTACGGGGACACGTTGACTCAGGTGGCTTATTGATAAAAGAATCTAATTACAAAATAATGGCAATTTTTGAGCTCTTCTTCGTTATTGTCCCAAAATGTGGACGTACAATTAAGTAAACATTTCAAACTTTCAGGAAATAATGCAATGTATAGTAATCCTCAAATTAAAACTGAAGCTATTGAATTATGTGCGAAGTATGTTTAAAATAAAAATATAAACCGTATTATGAAAGCAAGATTCTACATCGTTTAAGCAAATCATTCTAGTGATATTGAAGGCACTGAACTATTTTCTTTCTACGCTGGATTCGTTGACGAATATTCAATAGTGTTTCGTGAAGATCTTCTCACTTTTGTTTGTGTCACGGATTCAAGTGTAAACAATAACGATAAAATGCGAATTACGTCGGAAAAATAGTTATTTTCATAAAGCTCAAAAATGTTTTCAAAATTACATATATGCATATTATTATATTATTATATTCACCAAGGGAATTGAAGATTGCCGCCAATGAGAGAATCAGAGTAGGAAGGATCCTCATTTTTTCTAAATGAGGAAAATCTAATTAATGTATTAATTTAGAATTCGGTTGACAGTGGAGCCAATTATTATCGTCCTTTATCAGAGTATGTAATACATACTATAGTCGTAATCTCATGGATTATTATATATGCCTTGACTTTATCTTTGTGAGGTATTTATATTTTATAAATTAGGTCAAGGAATCACATTTTTAAGATTTCAAGATTCTAAAAATTTAATTTTATCTTAATTTAAAAAATTTTTTGTAGCACCTCAAGAGATTTGAATAGATTTTATAGGATTGCTAAGATTTCAAGAGATTTTGATATATATTTTAAGGATTTCAAGAGACTTTGAATAATATCACGGTATTTCAAATATTTTAAGGTATTTCAGAAAATTCAAAGCGATTCGGAAGTATTTTAGAGGATTTTAGAAGACTTCAAAAGGTTTTAAACATTTGAAGAGATTTCAAAAGAAATCATAGATTTTAGTTAATTCAAGGGTTTTAAAAGTATCTCGCAGATTATTTCAAGGTATTGGAAAATATTTCTTGAGATGAGAATGAATCATCAGCATAATTATCCATAATAAGACACGTATCAAAAACACGTGATTCTTCAATTCAATTAATTATTACCTTCTCAAAGCATAAAATGAAATATTTTTATATTTTGAGCGGTTATAATATAAGAAACTGCAGTTCACTTCTTCAGGGCTGACATGAAGCTGGAGTTTCAGGTTATGTTGTTCTTATATATGTATTCTCGACGATTCCTGTGATTGGCCAGAGCGCCCTGTGGTGAGGTCTGGTCGAACTTGATTGGCCAATCAAGTCTCTTTTTAAAAACCTTAGAGGACGGAAAGCCAAATCGGATTGGTATTACATCCATTGTCCCTATTGTTGTTATTAGGATTGTTTTAAGATTTCGATTGCTTCTCTATGTTTTCTTGGAAAAATATTGTACGTTTTTGCGATCATGGTTGTTCTCTCAAATAAGATGCTATGTCCTGTTTTTATATGATGCTCAGCTAGTGCTGATTGCGTGAAATGCTTTAGCCTTAGTTTACTGTCATGTTCCTTTGCACGTTGGCTTACCGCTCTCCTGGTTTCTTCAAAATTGACTTTTCCACGAGAACAAGGGATTTTATATACTCCCGGATCGCTGAGAGGAGCCTTTTTATCTTTAGGGTTGTTTAGATGTTGTCCTATTTTCACAGGTGACTTGAATATAGTTTGGATATTGTGTTTGTTGAGAATTCTTCCTATTTGTTCTGTGATACGTGGAATTTATGGTAGGATGATGGTCGTTTTTCTCTCTCTCTTTCTGTGGTAGGTCGTCTTGCCTTGTTTTTTGGAGTGTATTTTCTTATTGCCTTATCAATTTGTTTGTTTGTATAATCGTTTTGTATCAGGATTTGTTCAACATTTTGTAGTTCCTCTTCTAAGGTATCTTTATCTGTTTTGGAGACAGCTCTGTATGTAAGGGAGTGTAAAGGAACATGAGAGTAAAGTCAGGCTAAAACATCTTAAAACACCCTAATAACATCAATAGGGACAATGGATATAATAACAATCCGATTTGGCTTTCCGTCCTCCCGGGTGTTTGAAAAAAGACTTGATTGGCCAATCAAGCTCGACCAGACCCCACCATGAGCCGTTTTGTCTAATCATAGGCATAGTAGAGAATACATTTATAAGAACAACATAACCTGAAACTTCAGTTTCATGTCAGTCCCGAAGTACGGGGTACCGGTGCCGGCTTTGCTTACACAACCTTTTAAATACTGTAAATTGCTCCAAATTCTCCGGAATTCTCCGAATTTCGTTACAATCATTGCAGTATTTCTAATTCTTTCAAAATTAGTCTAGTTGGTCTACTGCTGAGCTAGCAGTGAAGGAAAATGTACTTGTCAAGTGAATCCCGCAGAATTCTCTCAAATTTTGTAGAATTCACTTCAAGATGTTTTTTTATCAATTTAAAGAGTTTTTAATACTTTTCAACCTATGAGAATGCAGATTAAATTTTTCGAAATTGAAAGATTTTCAAATTTTCCAAATTCTTTTGAATTCGTTGAATTCTACCAAATCCATCGCAACTTTCGTAATATTTACCCAATAAGTCAGGTTAATTCGATGGTCTAGCTACCAGTGAATGAACATTTACTCGTCTTTTGGGATTCGCAAAGTTGTCTTGAATTCTGTGAAATACCTTCCAAAACTTCAGAATTAATTAAAATAATTCTATATAATTTTCACGCTATGGAAATACGCCATCAATAGTTTAGAAGATGTGGAAAGACTTATAAATCCTATAAATTTTTCCAAATTTTTCTGAATACTAATAAAATCATAGCACTTTTCCTAATTATTTCCCAATTAGTCAAGTTAGAGAGTCAGCGTAGGTAGACTGAAGGAAGGTGTACCCTTTATTTGAATTCCACACAATTCCATCAAATTCCATACAAATACATTCGATACATTTGAATTTATCAAAACATTTTTGAACACCTTTCAAGCTACAATAATACTTATTGAATTATTTATAATGGAGAGGCTCATAAATTTTACAAATCCCTCTAAATTCTTCAGGATTCTACGAAAATCATAGCACTATTCCTAATTCTTTCCAAATTATTTAAGTTATTTCGACGGCTTAGCTACCACTGAAATTTGAATTCTTGCTGTCATAAATTCCTGCTCCTAACACTCCCTCTCCCCTGGAGCAATCCGTATACCAGATTTCCCCCTGGAGAAGCGGGTTTCCATTTTGTTGCCACAGATCCCTGCTTGGGATACAGACGCGGAAAGCTTTGGTGAAGTTGAAGCGTTTTGTTATTTTATCTTGCCTCATCTGTAGAATCGGCAGTGTGCTGATATCACTTGGGAGTCTAGTCTAGTGTGGTGCAAATTAATCTTGCATAATGGAGATTCCCGTCACAACCATTAAGAGGCTACTTCGGGGCATCTCCGGACGCTTCTAGGACCCATGCGGATCTCAGTTGGGTCACCCGGAAGGGCTGCACCATCTTCACTATTTTGCACCACCTCTGATGGGTTGCCCCCTACGGAGCCTCCCACTTTTGGCGGTGGTTTGGGAGAGGGACCCAAAGAGGATCCCTCATCGTTTGTGCTTTGTTTTTCTGAATTATGGGGTAACATTTCTGTCCCACGAGAAGCCAGGGAAATAAGAAACACCCCCCACAGAGCCCCGCTTGCAGGGAGCGGGTCTACATACTATGGGATTCGACCTGATGTCCCAAAGTCCCCGTTAAGGCATCTCCTCCGAGACCCCTACCTGTCCACATCGTCTGAGGGGGGTAGGCCGGGATGTCAAAGGATTTTTTAACCCTAGTACCATTCAGCTCTCGACAAGGCGATCACATCTTAGCTTGGGAGCATGAGAACTCGCGCTCTCGATATTCCAGTGGGCTTTGCCATTAACCCCTGGAAGGACCGCTCCTTAGTTTGAGTCACACCGACCACAGTCCGTCAGTTCTCCAGAGTAGCCACACCTCGCGATATAGCCCCTCAGGTTCATCTATTCCAGATCTGTGGTCAATGAGCTCCGTGAGCCCTCCCGCCATCTACAAGGTCCCGCGATCTCTAGGGAGGGAAGAGGTAGGGGTTTGATCAACATTATTTCTGTGACCAGACATAGCACTGCCCTTCCGCCCATATGAATTGTTGGAAAGGACACAGGGGCGCTCTCCCGACCCCTCGAAGTCTTGGGAAGATGTAGGTGTTTGACCAACATTATTTCTCATTTATATAATAATAATTTTAGACAAATGTCTACACCTTGGCAACACTTCGTGGAAGCGGGGAGGCAGCCCTGTGTCTGGTCAAAGAAATAATGTTGGTCAAGCCCCTACCTCTTTCCAACACATCGTAGGGGCGGGAAGACACCTCTGTGACTGATCAAAGGAAGAATGTTCCTAATCCCTAAATTGATCTCATCCGTGAATTACATGAATTCCGTTAATTCTGTGAATTCCGTGATTTCCATGAATACCTTGAGTTTCATGAATTCCTTAAATTCAAAAATGTTCAGGGTAATTGAAAAATGTTAAAGTCATTATTTCTACAGAACTCGGGAGAATTCTGCGGAATGCTAACAATCTGAACTTGTATTCTCACACACTCTTAGCGATGGCACATGGACTGTCGGCTATCACACGAATTTTTTCGATTGGTTAATCCTTAATTGCTAATTACTCGATAATTATGCATTTATTAAAGTTTTTCATTGATCATTTCCTATTCAGTTTTTCATAAGGATTCTGAAAATATAAATATGTATTTTGAATACTTGGACACCCTGTATATGTATATATCAACTGGAGTCTTGAAAAGTTGTCTGAGTTTAATTTAAAATTTTTTCGGTTTAGTTCCTAGGAGTAGTTAAATTTCACTGTGGAGATAGGTATATTGACTACAGTCTTCGAAAGTTATCTGGGGTGATTATTTTTAATTTGAAATTTTTTGGCAGTTTTAGCTGTAGGCAGCAGACACGTGGTTTGTTAAATATGATAGGAGTCTTAATGGTTGTTGACTATTACTATGGAGTTGAGGATATGAAAAAAAGTTTTGGAAAGTGTTCGTGATCATTATTCTTAACTTGAAATGTTTATCGATTTTTTAGTTGAAGGCAGCCGAGAAGGGTTTGGTTACATGTACCAGGGATGTTTTCTTGTTGGTTTTTGATAATCGCTGTGGAGTTGTGGGTATAGTTCAGAGTTTTGCGAAATGTCTAGTATGATTTTTCTTCATTTGGGAATTTTACGGCAGTGTTTTGTGAACCCCGCAAAATCAGTAGCTTTTGATTGATATTTTTTTGTTTTTTTGTATTGTCTATATTTTCAATTCGGGCAGGTGTCATTGTTATGTGTTGTTTTCGGACAATTTAATTTGTTATTTTCAGTGAGCCCAAAAATAGCCCGGAATTCAGATATGCTTACATTTAGGCTGGGAGCGTAAGTTATTTTAAGGGTAATTTTTAGGAGACAGTGGTTGTTTTTAAAAATTAATTTTTGTATTTTTGTAGAGCCTAAACAAAGCCCAAGATTCTAGTGCTGTTGATTTTGGCAATTTTCCAAATTTTCTGTAGTGGAGGTGCCAGCTGCCAGCACCTTCACCACAAAAGTCCGTTTTTTTTTTGTTTTTTTTTTTTTGAAACAAATAAGAGTGCCCAAAAATCGTTACTGGTGCCCATGGAGAGCAGAAAAAATCCGACAATTCTGATATGCTTGCATTTGGTTTGAGTGCCTCTTTCTTTAAGGGTTGTTTTTAGGAAATGGGGTTTGTCTTCTGTGAACTAATTCTTGCATTTTTAGAGAACCCAAAAAAGTCCAAAATTCTGGCGCTGCTGATTTTTTGAATTTTGCAAATTTGATGTAGTGGAGGTGCTAGCTACCCGCACGTTCACCCAAATGTCCCGTTTTTTGAGAAAAATCACAGAGCCCGAAAATCGGGATTGGTGCCCAAGAAGAGCCCAAAAAGCCCAAAATGCTGATATGCTTACATTCAGTTTGAACGAATATTTTATTTTGAGGGTAGTTTTTAGGTGATAGGGTTCTTTTGAAAATTAATTTTTGCAGTTTTGGTGAGCCCTAAAAAAGTGTACCTCTTCGAGCTTCTCCTTGTGAGATATTTATATTTTATAAGTGCTTTTGTGTGTGCGTGCGTATGTGTACACATTTAAAAGTATTTCCACAGGTTACTTGAAGGCTTCTAAAAAGATTTTATCAGATGAGAATAAGTTATTAAAATAATAATCGCATATTCGGATATAAAAGATAAGGCTTAAGCTAAAATTATGAATTTACAATGATCACGTTTCTCTTGCTAAGGCAGATTTTGAAAATTTAGGGGAAAATGACGCAAATGTTGTGTACTCATACAATGTAACCTGCTGACGTCAAATTTTATAAAATTTTAATCTGAATCCTATGCAGTCCTAAAATGATTAGAATTTCTCACTGTAATTAGTTTTTGTCGATGAAATGACGCTTTTTGATCTATATATTCTAAACCAGAATGGGTTTCTTCATTTTTTATGTACTTTGCCTCATCTTTTTCTCTTCCATATTTTCCTTCTCTCCTAACATTCTTCTCTCCCTTCCTAGCAAATCCATGGATTTGATTTTCCATTGTACCATCTCAGTATCCAGGTTCACTCATTTATTTCCATTTCTCTTTCTAATCACAACCTTCCCAACCTCTTCTTCCGTCCTTTCTCCACCTCCTCTTCACACCTCTTATTTTTCTCCTTTTTTTATCACTCACCTCAGTGTTCTCATTCTTTCCTCTCCTATATTCTTCTCTACTACTTTTCCTTTTTTCTACTTTTAAAATTCCTTTCTCACTTCCTTCTTTCTCCCTTTGCATTCCTAATCACATTCAACTTCTTCGGATATGATCTATTGATGCTTTGCTCAGGATGATTCAAGGTGGGCTTCCTGACTCTCTTCTCATACTATCGTTGGGGAGTTTCCCCGCATTCATAGCAAGGAACGTTCCTGGAACATTCCGCGGGAAACTTCGGAACGTTTCAGGAACATTGCATTGGGACCTTAGGAAAACCTTCCGTTATTGTTATTTGCAACAGCAATTATCTCGTACACCATAAGAGGTAGGTAAAAATGGATGTCATTTTCTAGTTTTGAGTACCGTATATACAACACTATAATAAGTCTGGGCCCCCTTTATTCTGTAGAATATACAAGAAGATGGAGGCCATGAAATGCTACCGCTGCCAAGGCTACGCCCACTGTTACTGCATACTTACTTTTTCTCAACTCATGAACGTTGCTGTGTTTGCGAGTATTTTACCTGAAGATTATAATTAGGTCTCTTAAAATTAACATAAATATTACACATTTAGTCATTATGTTATCATTAGTTATTTTTTCACTTTATTTAAATGTTGAATAAACAAATAATTTTAATATAATCAATCTTTTATTTCAATAAACACATCAATAATTCGAATCGATTGCAGTTTTAAGTGGTATATTAGAAAATTTTTCAGGAAGTAGAGCCACTCAATATTTCCCTTCGGCTATTTAAAATTGCGGTTTACACGTCGTTTGCCAGCACTACTCGAAAATACCGTGTGATTGGGCGTTGGGCACCCACTGGAGTTTCAATAATTTCTTCTTGCGTCAATGGGGCGACGGTGCCGCTTCCCATGTTTATTTTTGCCCGCCTTATTTTGCGTTTATTATATGTATATATTCCAGCAAGAGTATGACTAGTTTCCAATATAGCAAAGACTTCACCATCAGATGTTGATAGAACAATTTGTTCTTGGGTGGGCATAGGCCCATAGGTGTCCCTTACTATTTTCAATTGAATTAATTTATCAGCGGGAAAAGTGTACCTTCGAAGTTCGAATATGTTAACCGGATTCCAGAAGGAAAAAATCCGAATAAATTCAAGTTGTTCAAGTCCATATACAAGTCCATCAGAAGAATGAAGCTTGGTAGGAGGACACATTTGATGAGAATCCCTGTTATGAGGATACCTGCCATGAGGAGACCTGGACCTGGACCTGACAGGAGGAGATGACCTACCAGGAGAATGCTGCCTGCCTGAAGAAGACGGGACGTCACGTGATACCCCAGGGATAGGTTCGCCATTAGGTAAGCAATCGAACTGGAAACCTAATTCTGAAAGATGAAACATGGGACGATTTTTTTTAATTGCGTTGGTATTTCATAACCCCCATCCCAAATGGAACTTTCATTCTAACGAGGATTCTAATCTATCAAGGGTTATTAGAGTCTCTCGCGAAGGCCTTCAGAGCCTGTCAATAGTGTACTGGAACAACATTGACTCATACTTGGTTCTGTTTGAGCAATACGAATAATAAAAACAATTAATTTTTTCTTAAGTTTTGACATTGATTAATAGATCACTAGATGTTTATTAATTTCGCGATCCGACTTCATCTATTAGCCTCAACGTTGATCATATCAAAATGTTGACAACATAATTGAAATGTGTTGTTTTTTTATAAGGCTGTAAAGACCAGAAAATTTGATCACTTGGATTTAAACTCAAATAGAGTTTGGATGAAAAACATTAAGAATAAAATGCGGATTGCGTCAGACGACTTGTTATTTTTAGAAAGCTGCAAAATGTTTCAAAAAATACATATATATCATTATAATAATACATTTTTATATTATTATATTCACCAAGACAATTAAGGATGACCGCCAGTGACAGAACCAGTGTAGAAAGGATCCTCATTTTTCCTAACTGAGGAAAATCCTAATCATGTATTCACAGAAAAAAAATGTACTCTTTACAGCGATTTTACAGAAATCTTTATCCGCAACAAAAATTCACTATTGGTTTTCTGTGTTGATGTAGAATTTGGTTAGCAGTGTCAATAATGATTATTCTGGTCGTTTATGAAAGTATATATAGATATACATATATACCATAATCATTATCTTATCGATTATGTAACTCTCGAGCTAATATATGTTATAATATACACAGTGTGTCTCAAAATTTCTCGCACTCTTAATAAATCTCACATTGCACTTCAATACTAACCATATTTTGCTCATAGTTAATAAAAATACATCCCTCACGAGGAAATACAGTCTATAGAATCCACCCCCTGAGGGGCATCGCGAGGTGTGGTTACTCTGGGGAATTGACGGACTCTGGTCGGTGAGACTTAAACTAAGGAGCGATCCTTCCAGGGGGTAATGGCAAAGCCCAACTGGAATATCGAGAGCGCGAGTTCTGATGCTCCCAAGCTAAGATGTAATCACCGTATCGAGAGCTGAATGGTACCAGGGTTAACAAATCCTTTGACATTTCGGTCTGCCCCCCTCAGCAGTGGCGGACAGGTAGGGGTCGCGCAGGAGGTGCCCTAACGGGGACTTTGGGACACCAGGTCAAATCCCATAGTACATAGACCCGCCCCCTGCAAGCGGGGCTCTGTGGGGGGGGGGGGGGGTGTTTCTTGTTTTCCTAGCTTCTCGTGGGACAGAAATGTTACCCAACAAACTTAAAAAACAAAACGCAAATGATAAGGGATCCATTTCGGGTCCCTCGCCCAAACCACAGCCAAAAGTGGGAGGCTCTGTAGGGGGCGAGCCACCAGAGGTGGTGCAAAATAGTGAAGATGGTGGAGACAATAATGTCGAAGCCGTGGAAGTGCAGCTAATGGAACTCTCCGTAGAGAAGAGGCGCCGTAGCGGAGCACAAAGAAGGAGAACCCGTAATATACGGCTCGCAAACAGCAGCCAAGTTTCCTCACAGGGGCAGTGGCTGCGGAAACTTTACCCGGAGCAACTCCTCAGGCTTATTCTATAGGCAAGAGGAAGAAGGGCTCCGGAGAAACTCCCCCAAACAGGGAGATGAAACGGCAGAAGGCTCTGGTAACACAGGGTCTTAATTTCGCGCAGATGGCCAACAACGCCCTGGTGAGAGTTGTTGTTGCGTCAGGTTATCCTGATAACTGTCTGACTCTCGAGGTTTTGGACAGTTTTAGGGATGAAATCTCAAAAGGGATTGACGAGTTACCTCGCGAGGGATGCGCCCGCAGATTCAACGACATCTTCACAAGGTTGTTGTGGACGCGGCGGACATCTGGGCGCGAGACTGGACTGTGCAGAAAAACCCAACGTTCAGGCTTGAAGAATGTCTGAACTTGGAAGTCAAGGGGACGTAGTGCCTGCAAAGGTACCGCAGAGCGACCGTATTGATTCCCGGCAACCCCGAGAGTCCGGCGACCGTTCTGGGGCACATGAGCTTCCAGAACCCATCCCTACTAACTGATTCGTGGAAGGTGTTTTCCGACGGGCAGGGATCCAGGCCAAAGGGGAGAGCCCGGATCCTAGTCGTTGGTCTTCCAGAATCTTCGATCAGAGCCTTCGCGGCTATAAATTATTGTCCCTATCTAGGGGCGAGTAAGGTTACCTTCCGGGTGACCCAACTCGGATCCGCAGGGGTCCCAAAAGCGTCCGGTGGTGCCTCGAACTAGCCTCTCAATGGCTGAGACGGCGAATCTCTATTACGCAGATTAATTTGCACCACAGCAAAGGCGCCTCGGCGGTTGTAGCCAGACGCATGTCTGTGGTGCAGACAGGGCTCGCCCTAATCCAAGATCTCTGGTTATACAGAAAAAGGATTTTTGGCTTATCAGGATGTGGCTTCATATATATGGGGCCACCCGAAAAAACGCCAAGGGCATTCATAGCCGTCAAGGGTATGGATGCAATCTTGGTTCCTAAATTCTGCTCTAGAGATCTCACCATTATTGAGGTGAGACTCAGGAGCATTAGCGGAGAAAGGCTAGAGGTATCTATTGCCTCGGCTCACTTCCCTGGCGATGCCGGGGGACCCCCGCCGCCCAGAGAGGTGGAGGCTCTAATACGGTATTGTCAAGAGAACAAGATTCCCCTGCTGTTGGGCTCTGATGCAAACTCTTACCACACGGTGTGGGGAAGCACAAACATCAATGACAGAGGGAGGGATCTAATTGAATACATAGCGGGCACAGGGCTGGAGATTCTGAATCGGGGTGTTACTCCCACATTCCAGAGTAAAAACAGAAGTGAGGTTCTCGATTTGACTCTATATTCAGGTGCACTGAGGAGCAGGGTAGTGGGTTGGAGAGTCTCCGATGAGGAGTGTCTTTCGGACCACAAACACATCGTGTTTCGATTAACCCTAGGAAAACCGATGGTTTCTAATATCAGAAGCCCCAGAAATACAATTTGAGGCTCATATCAAGAGTATCTCAAAGGGACGCTTGCGGAATTCCCCACAAGCTATGGTACTCTTGATGAGTTGGAACACGCCACGGATTTTCTGCGAAGGGCTCTGACAAAATCACCCACCTGGAGAGACTCCGCAGAAAGACAAGAATGTTGTGCAATAGGGCAAATAGAACTAAATTGCCTTCGGACTGGGACATCTAGAAGAGGGTCCAGTGTGAATACAATAAAAATATAAGGAAGTATAAGCAGAAAGATTGGAGGGGCTTCTGCGAGGATTCAATAAACATTTCGGAAAAAGCGAGGCTCCACAAGATCCTGGCGAAAAATCCGGAAGCTCGCCACGGGCTCATAAGGCTCGATAATGATGAGTTCGCCGAAGATGAAGAAGCAACGCTGAATCACCTGTTGGAAGTTCACTTCCCGCGTTTTCAGTGAATCCGAACTGACCAAGAAGAGGAAGGCCGGGGCCAGGTGGTGGAAAGGGCCGACTGGAATTTCAACGCTAGAGTCGCTGATGACAAAAAGGTGAAATGGGTCATAGGGTCCTTTTTCCCCTTCAAATCACCAGAGGCGGATGACATTTATCCAGCGCTTTTACAAAAAGGCATGGATATAGTCGTCCCTCCTCTGACGAAATTATTTAGGGCAAGTATAGCCCTTAAGCACGTGCCATCGGCATGGAAGGATGGCAGAGTGGCCTTCATACTGAATCCTGGGAGGGAGGGTTACATTGCTGCCAAAGATTTCCGGCCAATCAGCCTAACATCATTTATCCTGAAGAAAAACGAAAAATCCGTCCGTGTAGTCCATTGTCGTGGAGATTTCTTGTTTTTAGAGTCGATTGTCCTTTCAGTCTGTTTTTTGTTTTGCTTGAGAGTCGATTGTCCTTTGAGTCTGTTTTTATTTGAGTTCAATTGTTATTTCATTTAGAGAAGACTGTTACTTCAGTCTGGTATTAGGAGTTAAAATGCTGTTATCTTCCAAATTATTTGTTAGAGTCGTTTTACAGTATTTGTGTTGAGAGTGTTGTTTATAGTTTCTCGAGTTCATTTGTGTCGCTAATGTCATTGATCCAGTGACATTTTTGCCTAAATATACACTTTTGTCTAAATATTCTGACATAAACTCGTTAATTTTTTCCACGGCTATGTGCCATTATCTGTGTTTACATTCTCTAATTTAAAACCATTCATATCCTATTCTCCAATGCTTTTTCCTTTTAGGTTTTTCGATTCGTAAATCGTTGGGGAAATTTTCTTTTTGATTTTAAAAGGACTTTCATACTGGTCGTAAAGTTTACTTGCCTTTTTTGTTTGATAGTTTGGTTACGCTTTATAAAACCTTATCTCCTATTTTAAATTCCAGGGGTCTTCTTCTTAAGTTATAATTGCTAGCTTGTCTGTTATTTGGCTGGTCTAAATTTTTCTGGACTTTCTCTTTAATGATTTTTAACTTTCTCAGTCTGTCTGTCCATTTATCTACGCTTTGGAACTCCATTTCGCTATCGTTTTCAATATTTTTTCTGAGTGATTGAATTGGTTTTAATTCGCGACTTCGATTAAAAAATGCTGGGGTTAATTGAGTCAAGGAATTTTTGCTAGTGTTTATCGCGAACTGCAAATCGTATGTGTTTGTCCCAGGTGGAGTGATCATGGTCTATGTATATATAAGATGTTATGGTGTTGACCAGGGTGTAGAATATACTATTGAACATGGAAAGTAATGTAGATTACTGGTCAAATTTTATTTTGATTCACGTCTGAGAGACTCTCAGATCGTAAACTATTACTATTACTTTATTTTTATATTCGAAAGAGCTATACGCCTGTAGGATACCTTTGTAACTTTGACAACAGAGCCATCTGAAACGCGAACTGTTGGGTATCTGGAAGTTATTTGGGCAATGTTTATGAAAAAAAGCAGTGAATATCAATTCATTTCGGTCAAAAATATTTAATCTTTGGTTTCAAATTAATCTTTTACTATAAGATTTTCCGTTAATATTGAATTGAAATTCAAATTCCTTCCCAATAGTTCCAAATTGGTGGCGCTGTCGTAGCTACCCAACAGGCGTATTAGCGGATAGGTCGAGTCTAAACTTTAAATTTTTTGTCCTTCCTTCCCTTTCTTTAAAGAACCTTTCCTTTTGTTGATTCGCGAATTCGTTAAACTCTACGCTTTCTACAAGTTTGTCGGTTTCTTAAATAAACCAGTGTGTTGTTTTCCAAGAAACGAATCGTATACAAAAGTTGCGTTGTTTATTTGTTTTTGATTATTTCTTCTAATTGACGGGTTTATTGTGGGTATATGTTCGTTGTCCCAAAAGAAAGTATAGTTTCTTGGTTCGAAGGTTCTGCTAGGGATTTGAGCCAAGTCATGGAGTGGAGGTTGGTTGTTTGTCGTATGAGTTGTTTCTAAGTTGAATGGAAGCTTCTAATGTGTCCCCTAAGGATTCACATTTTTCTTGTATCTCTTTCCTATTCCTGCACACACCCCCCACACACTTACTTGGTGGTGGGAGGGGGACCTACAGTTTAAGGTGGGTTCCGAACCACCAAGAGCAACAGCCTTAAGTACTTAGAGAACCTTTTTCTCTAGAGGTACCGGTCCCACGACTCTCCGGAGATGAACAACTCCCATGCTAGGCAAGTGTTCACCGCATGGGCCACCGAGGCTCTTCCAGAGTGCGAGGCGGGAATCGAACCCGCAAGCCGACGGAGTGGGTCCAAAACCTATGCCTTAACCCCCACGACCAACGTCCCACTGAGTTATTTCTAAGTGTTTCACTAAATTTAATCTGTCTTGGTTCGAACTATTGTTATTTATTGGGGTTTCTGTATTTTTTCTAACGAAACCTCTGCCGCGACCCATTGATCTGTTTATTGTTTTTGGGATTGCTACCAAATTTCGAGGTGTGATCGAGACCATTTTTCTAATTGCTGGTTTTGTCGCGGCGTTACTCAAATCCTTACTTTGAGTCGGTAGTGCAGCGGCAACTTCCCAATCCAAATTATCGTGGTCATTTTCTGTTATCAATGGGTTGTGCATTTTATTTTTTATTTCACCTGACCTAAGTTTCATTTCAGGTTTCTTTCAGGTTTGTAATAATGTGACACCCTATGCTAAGTTCCCATAATGGGTTTCTACATTTTATTTTAATTTCGATGAGGATATTTAGATTTATTTCGGAATATTCTGATTAAGACTTTAATTAGATATTAACTTGTCAGCGAGTTCGAAAATATGTTCATTTTCCTCGACGGATCCTTTGTTTGGGAGTTACGTCACGTGTCCTTGTCACGACTCGCGGAGACAGCTCGCTGCACGTGCGAACTTGTTTGCGCGCTTGAAGGATTCGTTTCACTCGGCGATTGAAATATTCAATGAGAATCAAAATTTTCTATGTTTCATTTCTTCCAGGTTTCCTTATTTCTTTTTAAATAATTTTTCGTTCCTTTCTTATAATTACATTTTTATTTTTCAAACACTGAATTTCTACTTTCCAACAAAAAAAGTATAATGATTTTTTCGAATCTATTTTTTTTCTGTTTCATAAATCGATTATAGAACTAGCCACATCTTCAATCCCATAAGTTTATAAAATGCTGGTACTTATACCACTCATCTACATGATTTAAGCGTCTTGACCTACTTAGTTCCATGCAACGGACACCAGCATCTTCGATACAAAACCAATAAATATCTGAATCAAGATGACAGCTGTAGGAGGGTAAGCCTCTGAAAAAATAACACAAGCAAACTTTATGCCCTTCTACGCATTAGAATATCTCAGCCTTTGTCATCTAGGAAGGGATACTATATATTTTGGTAACTGCCCCATTCTCCATATTTGGACACATCCCGATTCCTCACTGCTGATTGGCTATCCTAGCAATTAACCCTTTGGACTAGGAAGGGATATAATGCATTATAGCTACTGTGACACTTTCTCTATATGGGCATACATATAATTCGCAATGCCCATTAGATGAATAAAGCCCTTCCACTCTTCTACATAATTAATTATTATCGCCGATTGGAACCAAGATGAATCTCTATTTCTAATACCATTCACCCCTACGGGAATCTTAGGAGGGATCTCGTGTATAAATACAGCAGATGTGGAAGCAGAAGATCAGTTTAGGCAATTCAGGAAGTGCATCAGTTTAGTTAGAACAAGTCAGTACAACAAAGAGTCATTGGAACCCTAAACTCCGGTCCAAGATACTTGGCCCGTCAACACAGTAGCTTTGGTGCATCATCAGTCTTTCTAAAGTTTAACTTCTGTGCGGTAACATCAAGTCCGATTTCAAAAGAGCACCTGCCACAAAGGGACAACAGGGCCACATTCACTGACCTGGTCACCTCAGCCTGCATTCATCGCTGCTCACCCCCTACGGGTCCCACATAAGCTCCGTAGCAGTGACACCCACTTTGGCATGTAGAGTTCTTCTTCTTCTTCTTCTTTGGTGTTTTTTCTTAGCGCTAGGTCTGTCAGTATGTCCAGGTTTCCGCGTTGGACATTCCGTGCTGATAATAGCGAGATCTGTCCGGCCATAGCAAGCATTTTATAATGATCTAGACTTCTAAATATGTATTTTCGTGGATAGAGTATAGATGGAGTAGTAGTTGCTTAGCAGCGCTTAGTGTGCAATAGGCGGGTAGTTAAGTTTTCAAAGAATTTGCAGATTTTCCAGGGGACACCCAGCTCTTGCATGTCATTAATTAGAATATTAGGAACTACCCTATCGTAAGCCGTCTCTACATCGAGAAACAATGCTGATGTGTAGGAATCTTTTGCGAAGGAGGTATGAATTTCTGTGGATAGAATGACAAGACTATCACTGCAAGATCGATTCTTTCTGAATCCGAACTGAGAGTTGTGGATAAGCATCTGGTTTTCAAGCCACAAATTTAAACAATTAGTAATAAGTCTCTCCAAAAGTTTCAAAAAACAGGAAACAAGAGCAATAGGGTGGAATTTATGTGAGTTCGGTTTCGGGATTAGGAAAACGAGGTAATTACTCCAAGATTCAGGAAAGAAACCTTCGTTCAGGATTAAATTGTAGACTCTTAGAAGCTGATTGAGGATATTATCTGGGAGATTTTGTATTACTTCATAGTTAATTTTATCCAGGCCGGGAGAGGATTTGGTTTTAGTGTTTTTCACAGCATTTTTTATTTCTTGGAGTCTGAATGGTGCAGAAAGATGGTTTGAAGTTATGGTAGCAACGTAAGGAGGTGGGGAATTATTAAGAGGAGGAATAGGAGGTAGGTCATTTGGGGGTGCACTGACTTGGTGGAATCTTTCTATGAAATCCTTCATTTTTGTTACCGTTTCTGTGCTGGCAGTGGAAGTGGTAGGTGAAGGAGGAGGTAATACTCTGTGTCTGAAGCCTCGGATTTCATTCCAAACGTTAGAAATCTTAGACGTTGAAGATAAGGATTCACAATAAGATCTAAACCCTAGTATTTTGGTATTTTTAAAAGTTCGTTTAGTAGCGGCTTCAAATTTTTGAAGGTTCAGAAAGTAGGCGCACCTATGGCGATATCTGCCAAGTTTGGCCTTTCTTTGTCTTTCGAGTTTGGTGCATTTCTCAATCCACCAAGGTGGGGAATTTGGATGATCTCGGGAGGGTTTGTTTTCAATTTTTGGACCTGCTATGTGGAGGGCATTATCAATTAGGTCAAAGACGTTATAGTATGTTTGAAGTGCTAAGAAAGGAGTTGGAGGAACGTGAGGGAGTGCGTCTTCGAATTGCACATCTATTAACGTTTTATGAAAGGTGCTCCAACAGACCTTTTTCAGATTGTATTTGTGGGAGAAAAACTCAAAGAAAGAGCAAGCAATTCCAACAGTGGTGGAGATCGGGAAATGTTCGCTGCCCATTTTGTCTTGGTCAACCTTCCAGTCACTCAGGGGGAATAGGTTACTTGAAAGAATAGTGAGGTCTATAGCTGATTTAGCTTCGGAGGGACGAGTGAAACGAGTAGCAGAACCATCATTGAGAATGCTAAAAGTAGAATTCCCAACGGCCTCTAATCATTTGTTTCCACATGAAGAGGATAGATCGCACCCCCACGATTGATGGTGGCATTTGAAGTCTCCTCCAATAAATATGGAGGGGAAACGTCCCGAAAAGGAATTGATGAAAGTGTTCCAGTCAATAGAGCTATTGGGGGCTCTATGATTTCTGTAAACGTTAATTATAGTGAGTTCCCCCCAATTAGAGGGAATAGAGATAGCCAGTGTGTCAAAATGATCCGGAACTTCATAAACCGAAGTTTGAGTAAATGGAATGGCTTTCCTGATTGCTATTATTAAACCGCCTCGCATGTACATGGCGCGATTTTTTCGAATAACATTAAAGTTTTTTAGAAAGAAGTTATTTTTGTTTTTAAGTTAAGTTTTATTCAACAATACAACATCATAATTATGTAAAATTCTTTCCAAGTTACCTTTTTTATTTTTGATACCTCTACAATTCCACTGGATAATTCTTAACTTAGTTAAATTTTTCATAACCGCAGAAATTTAACGTGTTATTGAGTGGTAATAGTATATAATATTAGAAAATCCGATATCTATGTGAGGGTTTGGGTTTTCATACAATCGAAGGATTTTACGATTTGATCAAGTCCCCCACTTTGGAAGAGGGAGATGATTGGTGAGAAAAGTTTGAGTAAATCCATTAAGGATGAAATCATATTTATGAGGTTTTCATTATTTACGGAAGCTGAGGGGGGAGGGGTAGGAGATCTAGATGGAGAGCTAAGGGGTCGATTTTGTAAAAGAATTCCATTACCAGAAGGGCTTGGTTCTCTCGAGTAAAGGTAGGAGAAGGGTTGAGTAGGTTGAGATTGTGATTGGGATGGATTAGTGTTTTATCGTTGAGGGAGTGGAGAGGAGGAGGGGATATAGGAACGGTTGATTGGAGAAGAGGGTTTTCTCAGAGCATTGCTATAGTGCTGGTCTGTACAATTCTGGTTATAATTTTGATTCAACTGCTCAAGATTAATATCTCCTAATTCAGGAAAGTTAGAGAAGTCAAAGTGAGGGGTCGTTAGGTTTTGTGATGAATTTTAATGGGGTAAAGGTCGATGAAGAAGGTTGGAATTGTCTCCAGGATTTAGTTTGCCGTGATTGTGCAGAAAAGCTGCACTTTTTATACCGATATTTTTATATGCAGCGATTTTCCTAATTTCTTTTTCTTCAACGTATTTCCGACAAGATTTATCAATGGCCAAATGGGGTCCATCACAATTCAGACATTTAGGATTGTCAGAAACTTTGGGGCGGATCTGACCTATATCGTAGGGGGTTTGCACCACAGTATAAGGAGCGCGGGTTTTTGCAAATGCTTTTCACATGCCCATGTCTGTGACATGAGTAGCATACCTTTGGTTGAGAGACGTAAGGTTCAACACGAAGGAAAAGGAAGAAAAGTTTGATGTCTTGTGGTAAAATTTGCCCATCGAAAGTTAGGAGGACGGTGGAACCTAGGGTTGGATTCCCCTCTTTGTCTTTCCATTCAAAGCGTTTGACTTGAACAATAGGAGCAGAACTGATGGTATGTTCTTTGATTTCTTCTACCGCAAAATCAACAGGCACATTCCTTATAATGCCTAAACGAGCGACTCTAAAGTTAGGGATGTGGGCTTTGAGATTAGGGTTTATTTTGTCTAAATTTTCGACTATTTTATTGGCTCTAGGGCTGGATTTGCAAAGCACAGTAAATCTTGACGACCCCTTCTTTTTGCATTCTGTAACTATATCCCTAAAGTTTTTGTGTAGGATTTTGCCTCGAGACACAACTTGGATGGGATTATTGGTAGTACAATCGATTTCAACCGTAAATGGGCCCTTATTATTTTTGCTTTGTTTATCGCCAAATTAGGACTTTGATCAGAAGGATTCCCGGTTTCCTTGGGTTTAAGATTAGGAGCTACGATGATTGAAGATTTTATGGGGGTAGTTGTATCCATTTCGGAGTCTGTATTCGGAAAAGATAGGTTAGGTTGAACCATTACTTGGGAGGTTGAGTTTTGAGGATCCTGTGTGGATACAATTCCTTGCATTAGAGCTTCGCGGATTAGATTTGCATTAGTTTCGTAAAATTCGTCCAACTCTTCATCTGGCTGACCATTATCCCGAGTATGCATCCCCATGCTTAGAATAAATCACGCTGACCCGGAGGCCGGCGCTCTGATGAACACCCACCTGCCTTTCCTGTAGAGTAGCTCAGAAGATGGATCTTTTTATGATCAGCGGATTCTTTATAATAGGTTCTCTTGTAATCCAAAAGAGAACGAAGAAATGTGTAAGGAATCGGAGAAATCTGCCTGGATTGCTAATCTAGCTCTCTATCACCTTTCACTTAGCCATTTTTCGCATGTAGAGGTACTACGCTTGCGCTAGCTACGCATGAGAGGAACACGGTGCAACTTATTATTGCCATGGTAACGGGTTGTCGCGTCGTGTTCCTTTCAAGCGTTCTAGCGCAAGCGCAGTACGTCTACATGCCAAGGTTGGGATCGCTGCTCCATAGATCGAAGGACGAGCCACTTTTCCTTTCAACCAGCGAGAGGGTAAATACACATGACAGAAAAATAAACACGTAAGTATCAAATCACCTCACAGATCTTTACTCTATTGTTTGATTAACTCGTCATCCCTACTTAAGGTGGACTAAAACCAAACAAAAAGTGGTAATCGCAGAAAGAGCACTCCAGCTGCATAATTTTGATCTTTCAACTTAACTATGTATTTTATCTCAATCAATTTGCAATTGTTCAAATAAACCTCAAATAATTTATTATAATGTTTAATCAATTTATTTCTGTAATCAGTAGTTATCCTCATCTCAGTTTTCTAGTTAATATTTAATCAGAATCTAAAACAAGTAACCATCATTTATATTAATAAAATATAAGGTTAGTTATGTTTTTTGAGAGGTAACATAAGATCACAGAAAAAAAAGATTTGCTGGTACAACAAAGCTATTTGCTGACCCAACATATCTGGCATTGTTAATATAGACACAACCAATTTGATTTGTTGGGTCAGCAAACGTTGCGATGTTGGTAAAGATCTGTCGTTACAGCATGTTAACTATGTTGTTACAACTGAGCTGATAAGTTGTGGGAGTTAGTTCCGGTTTGCTGTAATACTCAATCTTTAAACGAATGTGTTGATGCAGCAAACCCAAACTTGCTACGATAGCATGTCGATTTGTTGCCACAGGTAACAAATCTCCTAGCATGTAGGTTGATTATATCACTCAACCTGATATGCTGAGGCAGCAAAGCTATGAAATGATGGACAAAAATTTCAGAAAATTATAGATTTTATTGTACGTTAAATTACAAAAGTCGTATCATTTTTATATTTCATTACGTAAAATAACATACTTTCGACCTTCTGAACAACAGTTCAGGCTTAAAGTAATAAACGGATCTGTTACATCGCTTAAATTGATCATATTTTTGTTGCCTGTCAAAAGTATTTCGTACGCTAAAACGTGATCGTTGTAACCTAGATTTTGTAGCGTTTGATATGAAAAAATCACGTTTTCCTTACAAGTAAAAATTTCTTCAATGAGACCAAAAACAGGTAAAAAATAAGCGTCGAAATCGATTATAAGAATCATATCTTTATGAAATTTTATTCCTTTGCAATCAATCCAATGAGGATTATAAAAGAAAGAAGCATCGCAATTTCGTACATTTGCAGGTAAAAAGTCGCGTAACTTATCAATATCTTTTTCGTGAACTTCTGTACCAGGCCCAATAAGGGTTAATGGATTGATTGGAATAGATGACATAAATCTGTAACACATGTGCAATTGATGCTTTACAGCTACTGAATATGCTAAATTTTTTCTACACGCGTTTACTGTAGCATATTTCTTTAGAAATTTAAGTTTCTCTTCAAACTTGAAGCATGAATATTGACTGACAGGCCCTGATTCCTTGATAAAATTACTGTAATGAATCAAATTATGGGTTTTAGGTTTCAGAAACTCTTTTGTTATTTTTACGTATAAACTGTTATGTTCAAATACAAGCGTGTTCAAGACCTTATAATGATTTTTATTTATGGTCTTTGCTAAGATAATACTGAGAATTTTGCGTAATAGTTTATAAAGTTGCCAAAAAGTATCTTCAATAGGTACTAAGTCTCCAACTAAAAGGCCAAAATACTTTATGAAGCATAACATTTGAGAAGCATACATTTTAAGACGTGAACCCTTCAGATCATTTTCTGTAATTAGAGGAGGCTTTGACGAAACATCAATTGGACCATAATCAAAATTTGCGATTCTGTCATTCAATTTGCAAAGATCGAAGTATTTACACTTTATGCAGTTATTGATAATTGGAATCATGTCACTATGTCCAACTCCCTCAGCACAATCATGCATAGAGTCTAATGTCGAATTTCGAGTCACGTGAAAATTATGAATGTTATTAAAAATGCTTCTTTCTTTTATGCCTGTTGATTTATAATCACGTAATGCCAAATCTACTTCGTAGTTTTCGGGGTTTCGTCGAAGTGACAAATCATTGGCATATTGAATTTGCATTTTCTCCTTAGAATTTCTGCAAAATCTGCAATAATGGAGTGCGTTGAAACTTTCCACGTATCCGAAAATTCCATTAAGGCCTAAATTGTCACCAGTGCCGAATTCAGTTGCAAAGTATATTTTTCTTATTTCTCCATTTCCAATATTTACTGTAATACCATTTTTCGCTAGGAAATTTACCTCTTTAATAAACGGAGCAAAAACTCTGTCATTTCCATAAAGTTGTCGCAAATAACTTTCAAACAAAAGAAGAAGAAAAATATTGTCAGATGAAAATTGAGATTCCGGTGGAAGACTTAGTATAGAAACGTATAATGCTCCAAGTTTTCCAGAATTAGGACCAGAGGGATTATTTGGTTCAAAGTCGTCAAAAAAAAACATTAATGGAATTACTATGTCATCTGGTAGATATCGCATCAGAGTTGTTTTCCACGCTTCTGTTTGTATGTAATTACAAATACGATCAGTCGGATTTTCCAATAATGACTTCATGTAAGAGACAACACACTCCAGATTGCCAGGAATTTCAAAAAATAATGTTAACATTTTTTTTAATGAAATCATTTGCCCCGTCTCCCCACAGGCATGAACTTCGGTACCACGCGGAATACCATATGCGATTGGAGGTACATAGAAGTTACTTTTTTTGAAGAAATTTGAGCGTCTATGTTCAGTTGAAAAAATTTCCAACGATTCCTTGTACTCTTTACAAATAGAATGTATGTCTTCTTTCAAGTCATTATTATTTGCATCGGAAGTCAAGCTTACTCGATTTTCAATGTCACCAATCAATCCATCAAAAAAAAATGTCTTAATTTCTTCGTACATATTTTGGGCTTCATTTCGACACAAGTTAAACTTTCCTGATATTTTGGCAAAAAACAAACCGACTTTATGAGATATTGGAACTTCTTTATTGTGACTATTGTTTCCTGTGATGTCCAATCCATCAACAGTTGTAAATAAATCATCAGAATGTTCTGTTAAATTTTCGCTTTCTGTAGAAACTGTTTCATTGTTATCAACTGATGTGCATTTTCGTTTTTTGACTGCAGGAGGCGAAGTTTCGTGATGCAAATAATAATGTCTTTTTAAAGAACGAAAAGTGTCAAATTGTCTCGTCAAACAGTCACATTCTATACACTTGTAATCAATTCTCTCAAGGAAATGCTCTGTTTCGAAATGTTTACCCAAAGCTTTTATATTAACAACATTTTTTTTACAGACGCAACAAATAGGCATTTTGATCAGAAATGAAAATCGCGAACCTAGTATAAGAAAAATTTTAGAACTTATCGAAATTTTAATGTTTTTTTAATCTGTTGCCTTGAAGGAATCGTATTCTCTAAACATCGTGCTCACTGCGGTACATTTTTTGTCCCACTTTGTAGAGAATCTGTAGATCGCTCGTTGTAAAAACAAAAAAACTTGCCCCACTTCTTTTGGGTAATCTGCATGGAGGCTGTGGATTATCTTGAAGGCTATGTCGATAGCTTTCAATGGTGACTCGACTTCGTACAGTATGGTGTCGACGAGCACCAAATACTGCTGTTTGACGACGCTTTTGGAATTTCCAATTATCAAGGCCTGTGGTTGCAGAGTCAGTTTCAGTTTTCGTAGTTGGTCTCTGCGAAGTTGAATTTCATTTTGCAATTCGTTACGACTCTGTAATTTTAAATTACAAATTTAAACATGTGTATATTCCTGCAGTGAAAAAAATGATTTCAGACGAATTTTTACAAAAATACTCACTTCAATTTGCCACAAGAAAGCGTTTCGCCGTTCAATTTTTGACGGGCGCCAAGTAATTCCTTGTTTGTTTGCTACAACCGTCGTGACAGGAAACAAGCTTGGAAGCATTGATAGAAGTTGAATCGTCTGCAAATCTACAGCATTAAGATGAAATTGTAATCATTGAAACAATTTGTCTAATTTTAGCAACTTTGGCAAAACGCTTATGTACTTATTTTACTTCTCACACTACCCGAAGAAATATAAAATGAAATTTTACCCCGTTAGTATGAAAAACTTGTTGGAAACTCAAAAAACGGGGTGAAATCAGAAAAAAATTAGAGAAACAAAAATTGAGAACAGAAAGGAAACTCTAAACAGCAGTAATCGAAGAATAACCTGACTAAAAGCAAATAAAAACCCTAAAAAAGAAAATACACAGAAAACTGGTAATAACAAAATTGAAACTTTTTTGATTACTTTGTCCGTATAATCACCATTGTCTAATATACGCGTACCTTCGTCAGAATGTCTCTCGAAATGCGGATCTGTTTCTTTTACTTTTTCTTCAATGAAAGATGATAATTTGGACCAAGCTCGATACAGTGCTAAGCGGGAATCGGGGTAAATATGTTCAAAATCAATCTCCAACTAGAAAAAAAATAAAACTGGTGGAATGAAAATCAAAGATTACAAAATGATTGCAATTAAATCGAGATACTCACCAAAGTATATCCTTGTGGCTCCTTTAAAGGCTTATACAGGGCAGTGTACTGTTGAATGTTTACGTTACCATCTCGCAATAAACGCAATCGCGCTACCACGGTCTTTTTCCACGCTTCTACTACACGATTCCAGGGCGTTGAATTGTTCTTCAACCAAATGTCTTCTTCGACGGTTCCATCAGCTGTAAATGACGAGTTAATGGTGTCATGCAAATTGTATAGACGCGATGAAATCAATAAACGAAAGAACGAAAAGAAAATAATGAATTCCAATAGTAATTAAATGTACACAAAGAAACAATTAACGTAATGAAGCAAAAAATAATAGAAAATCAATGCAGGCACCATTGTCGTCTTCTTCGTCGACGCACTCGTTGGATTTTTGTTTCTGCTTAGAGATGGTTCCCGCGTTGATGAGAGTTCTTCGCACTGTCTGGTACTTCACTATGATGCGTCCCTTCGCAATTGACTTCCCTTTCTTTGTTTTTTCCACGATGATCCACTCGTCCTACAAAATGAATGTCGCAATAAATATTTATTGAAAGGTGATGATTGGAAATCTTGTAATAACAACAAGTATACGTACTTGGTCTTCTGACGGAAAAAGATCGAGAATCTTCTGTGTAAGAATGCGTGCTCGGTTTGTCGAAATTCTATGCGAGGAATCATTATTTATATAATAAAGTTAAATTGTTCTTTCATCTACTGTTTATTCATAATCTCATTTGCTACTTTACCTCGCATCAGCATTTCCTTTCAAATCATTTCTGACAATGAAGTCAGCTAGGAGATTTCGAGCCCCGTCGTCTAATTTTTTTTTCTTCTCGTATAATGACAATATTACTTTTCCACGAGAATCGTCAGCATTAAGTAGAGCTTTCAAATCCTGAAATGGATATGTCATTTTTTCACGTTTTCATCCACATCCTCGCACCATTGATGAAATATTATGCAATAAATTTGGGGAATCATTCGTTTGTAGAACTGATTATTAATTATTTCGCAATAAAATTTTATATTTTTTGAAAATTCAATCAAAATTTCAAGGATTTTACTTTTGCGAATCAAGAACGAATTGTGATTAGGAAGAAATCGCCAGGAAAGGCGTTAATGAAAAAACAAGACGTTTCGCTATAGCTAAACAAAAATCGTCGAAAGCAGAATCCTCAAAAAGCTGTTCGAAGTTTCAAAAATTCAAAAATGTCATTACGAATCAATTGATAATCAGTTCTACAAACGGAAAATTTCCAAAATCTTATGCAAAGTAATTCAAAAAGTATTTTGAATTTGAGAAATGATCAAAATCAATGAGGAATTGTTGATAAATTTGAATTTTAGACATTTCTTTGCGAAGTCGTACAACGAATTCCCAAAATCTATTGCATAATATATTGCAATAGATTTTTGTAATTTCTTGTACGAGATCGCAAAGAAATTTACAGAATTCATATTTATCAAGAAGCCCTTATTGATTTTGGTAAAATCTTCTAAAATTAAAAACAATTTTTAAATTATCATGCATCAGATTTTAGAAATTTTCGGTTTGTAAAATTGATCATCAATTATTTTTAATGACATTTTTTGATTTTTAAAATATTAAAGGGCTTTTTAAATATCCTGCTTCTGCGAGTCGGGAACGAATTTTTAATTACATTATTATAAAAATTTCTTGACTCACATATTCATTATCGTCTTTGGCATAGTTGCCCTTCGGTTTTTTCGTCGGCTGCTGTACATCGTCGTCACACAGCACTCTTTTCTGGCTTTCCGTGTCACAAGCTTTGTTCTCCTTGGCAGGGGAAATGTCTGATAACTCAATCTCTTCGAAATTCTTTTGTTCTTGTGATGCTCCAGGTTTCTCTGTGTACTGTGACGGTTCTGCTGTGGTATCAGCATTCGTTCTAGACTAAAGTAACAAAACATCTGAATTGAATATTGATTTTGATAAATCCCGATTACCATTTTGTGGACATAAATCTACTTATCAATAAATTCATTTTATAACATGCAAATATTTGAAACGTCATATATTATCTTCCAAATTTTTTTCGCCGTTTCATATATTTCGCAATACACAACATTTTGCAGAATGAGAAATGAAAAATTTTCTTTTTTTTGTATAGTACCGTCGATGCTGAGAACGATTTCTTCACGAATTCAAATCGAATTTCGTCTCCCACATTCTTCAATAATTTTTTAATGTGTTCTTCACGAATGTAAGGAAGTATGTCCGGCGTTACATTTTGTTCTGTCAACAAAAAAATTTTAATTTAGAATATAGAACAATTCAGAAGTCTCAGTTAAAAGTTGATTTTATACTTTTGAAGCAAATGTCTTTATCTGTTTTCGGGTTTGATTAAAATTTGTAACTAATAGAGACAGTAAAGTCCATTTACGCTAAAAATGTAGTGAAATTGAAACGCGAATTACGAATTATTGGGTTATCTTAGAAGCTGCACAAAATTATCCAAGATTTTACATGATTTTCGCTGTGTTGGAGAAAAAAGACAGGACAACGCATGGTTAGGTTAAGATTTTTTGGAAAGTTGTCGAAGCACTTACTTTCGAATTCTCCGATGCTCTCCTCTGAAATATTGTATTTATCGAGGAGTTCTCGAATCGTAGCACTCATTGTTCTTTTTCTTCACGACTACTTTTGTTATTTATAACGATGTCGACAGATTTTTCTTTTTTTCTGGGAATACACTGTAACACTTCATATCTCACAACTGAACGCAGGGATTCCCAGGGAACAGTCTGTCACGTGACTCACACGCGGGGTGGCGCATGCGCAATCAGACAAAAGTCGCGCGCTCTTTATGAAATTTAATTACTGAAAACTGATACAGCTCTCAAATAAATTGTTGTAAATCAGAAATTATTAACTTTTTGTTCACTTATATAAAAAGGCTAAGTGTTTTTCAGTAAATCATCAATTATATTCTCGCAACAAGTTCGAATTGTAATTAATTCAAAACAATTGTGACACATCTCTGAAAATTCGGTATAAACTATAATTTTACGAGACGAATTTCATTCAAAATATTCAGAATCTAAATTTAACATTTTAAATCAATTCGATTTTACTGAAAAAAACATTCTGAATTATTCTTTCTCAATTGAAGGAATTGATAAGTTATAATGACTATCGACTACAACGTAGCAGCATAGCAGATTGGTTTGCTGGCTCAATTTCAAAATTAACAAATACAACAGTGCTGTGAGCGCAATGTAAGATCTGCTGCTACAGCAAACTGCATTTGTTGAAACAGCAAACTGGATTTGTTAAAACAGCACATTAGAGGCTAGCAAGGTTGTACTATGCTGACAGAGCACATTCATTTTTTTCCGTGATTGGAATAGTAAAAAGGTCCGAAAAATAAATGTTCAATCAAAAACAAAAAACGAATTTGAAAAATAATATTTGTTTTCATAATAAAAAAATGATTTTTTAACAAAATAATTCAATTTTAAATTGAAAATGCTAAATTTGCGAACCAAAAATATAATATTTCAATTTTCAGTTAGAAAAGTAAATAAAAAAAAAGAGTTTCCAGCGAAATTAATTAATTATCAACTAAAAATATGAATTTTCAGCGAAAATAGAATAGTTATATCTTCAGTTAATGAAATTAATTTGGTTGGAATTACAAATTTTTTTAAAAAATTCATATTTTCATGATGAAAACCCAACTGTTTTTCTGAAAAATTTAACATTTTGGAAGAGATTTTTGTTCTTTGTTGATTAAGAAATCATTCTTCGTTGAAAATTTAACTCTTTTTGGTTTAATTAGACAGGCTTTAATTGAAAATTTAAATTTACTATATTCTTAAATTAGAAAATTCGGGTATTAAAATTTCTGGAATAAGCATTCTCGGCAGTTCTATTTTTTTCGGGAATTAAAATTTTTATCTGCTTATCATTTTTGGGAATTGCAAAATTAGACAATTTGCAATTTCCCGGAATTTCTAATCTCGACATTTTAATATTTTCAAAAATAAGAAAATTCGGGTTTTTAAAATTTCGGGAATAAACGTTTCGAATAGTTTTATTTTTTTCGGGAATTTTAAATATCGCTAGTTTTCTATTTTCGGGAATTGGAAAATTAGGTAGTTAGCTGTTTTCGCAAATTTCAAATTTCGGCAGGTTACTGTTTCCAATAATTTGAAAAATCGATAATTTACTATATTCAGGAAATAGTAAATTTGGGTTTTCAAATTTTGAGAATAAAATTTTCGGTATTTTTATTTTTTCCGGGAATTTAAAATTTCAACAGTTTTACTATTTCCGGGAATTTTAGAATTAGGCAAATTACTTTTTTTGGGAATTTTAAATTTTGTCTACCTACTATTTTTCAAAATTTGAAAATTCAGCAATTTACCATTTCCCGAATTTAAAATTTCAGCAATTCACTATTTTCAGGAATTTAAAAATTAGACAATTTACTATTTTCATGAATTAGAAAATTTGACAATCAACTTCATTTGGGAATCTGTAAACTCGGGATTTAAAATTTCGGGAATTTCAACTTTCGACTATTCACTATTTTTGAGAATTTCAAAATTCAGCAATTTACTATTTTAAAAAAATTTGAAAATTCGGCAGTTTATTATATTCGGGAATTTGAAACTTTGGCAAATTTCTATTTTCGGGAATTTGAAAATTAAACAAATTTACTATTTTCTGGAATTTACTATTTTCGGGAATTTTAAATTTCGAATACCTACTGTTTTGGGGAATTTGGAAATTCAGTAATTTACTATTTTCAAAACTTTGAAAATTCGGCAGTTTAGTATATTCGGGAATTGTAAATTTTAGCAAATTACAATTTTCGGGAATTTTAAATTTCGAATACCTTCTATTTTTGGGAATTTGAGAATTCAGAAATTTACTATTTCCAAAATTTTGAAAATTTCGCAGTTTAATATATTCGGAGGTTTGACACTTTCGCAAATTACCATTTTCGGGAATTTGAAAATTATTAAGCTAATTCACTATTTTTTGGAATTCAAAATTTCGGCAATTCACTATTTTCGAGAATTTTAAATTTCGACTACCTACTATTTTTGGGAATTTTTGAATTCAGCAATTTACAATTTTAAAAAAATTTTAAATTCGGCCGTTTAAAATATTTAGGATTTTTATATTTTGGCAAATTACTATTTTCGGGAATTTTAAATTTCGAATACCTACTATTTTTGGGAATTTTTGAAATCAGCAATTTACTTTTTTCAAAAATTTCAAAATTCGGCAGTGCAATATATTCGGGAATTTGAAAAATTTGAAGTACTATTTTCGGGAATTTGAAAATTAAGCAAATTTACTATTTTCTGGAATTGAAAATTCCGTCAATTTACTGTCTTCGGGAATTTTAATTTTCGTCTGCCTACTATTTTTTGGAATTTGAAAATTCAGCAATTTACTATTTTCAAACATTTGAAAATTCGGCAGTTTAATATATTCGGGAATTTTAATTTTTGGCAAATTATTATTTTTGGGAATTTCAAATTTCGAATACCTACTATTTTTGGGAATTTGAAAATTCAGCAATTCACTATTATCAAAAATTTGAAAATTCGGCAGTTCAATATATTCGGAAATCAAAAATTCTGACAAATTACTATTTTCGGGAATTTCAAAATTAAGCAAATTTACTATTTTCTGGAATTTTAAATTTCTTCTACCTACTATTTTTGGGAATTTGAAAATTCAGCAATTTAATATTTTGAAAAATTTGAAAATTC
>CAKNXH010002189.1:191485-211993 GCA_932178445.1 Andricus quercusramuli | reverse complement strand
ACGTAGTTTCTATCCGTCGCTGCGAGTTGCGTAGTTTCTTTTAGGACCCATCGATATATACAGGGTGTTTTTTTTAACTTGAGACAACGAAATATCTCAAAAAATACGCATCCTACAGAAAAAATGTCTGGAATAAAAACTTTTTATTTTCGAGGGGGAAAAAGATTTATTGAAATTTACCCCACCCCCACCCCCACAGGAGGCAGGGGTGGGGGTGACTTTGTAATTTCAAATGGCAACCCCAATTTTTTATCACAGATTCAGATTCTCCTTTACGAAATACGTAAGTTTTATTCGGAAAATTTGTTTCGATTCGCGATAGATGGCGCTGCAATTGCGAAAAACGAAATTGTTGACACTACTTTTAGCTCTACATAGGAATAACGACGCGGACGTAGTAGTTGTCTATTCCCTTCGCGGTGCTTAATTTCGGTGAGTCCCCTTGCCTCTCACCATCCATCGGGGTGCTTGATTTCGGTGAGTCCCCTTGCCTCTCACCACAGGGATGCTTATGTCAATTAATTATTTTACAATAAGTGCTCAAAATGGTGTCCTCGCACTTCGATGCACTTGTTAATCCGAGCTTTGAAAGATTCCACACAACTGCGAATTGTGTATGGTGATATTTGTGCACAAGCAGACCTGATTCGCTCGATCATGTTATCACGAGTTGTGGGCACTTCTTGATACACGCGATTCTTTAGATAACCCCACAAATAGACATCCGGCGCCGTAAGATCTGGCGATCTGGCAGGCCAATTTACTGGACTTCCTCTACCGATCCATCGTCCATTGAATTCGCGATTGAGTACTTCCCTCGCGATTGCCGCATAATGTGCTGGTCAACCGTCATGTTGAAACCACATGTTGTGTCGGAAGCTACTAAAACTTTTCATGTGAACAATTTCAAATTGAATGCAGTTAAACCGTTAAATTAAAAATTTGAAACTTTTATGAATGGGGTTGTTGCATATTTTAAAATATTTTTTTGCCTAGTGAAATTAAAAGAACACCAAAAAAATAATGTAACTACGAAAGGAAATTTTTTTTTTTTCAATTAAGTTTAAATATTTTTTTAATGTTTGCAAAGTATACCTAGTGAATTTTTGCGGGAAGTACTTTGCAGTAAGTACTTCATTCTGATTAGCGCGGTTGTCCGGTTGGTGACGGAATATAATATGGCCGCTAGCGACTGAATGTGTAAACAGTAAACATAACCTATTGCAAACGTGTTTTGAACGTAACAAAAGGGCCGAAAAGATTTTCAAAATGCCTAGAGTTTCACTAAAACCCGGCTTTATAAAGTGTGACAGTGCGAAAAGTTCGAATGAAACTTTGTATCTTTACCGGTTCTTTCAACGGCTTCTGCCCATTTCTTTTTCACTTCTGTGCCCATCCCATAGGCAACCTCATAAATTTTTGGTTTGGATTATCTTTGCTATTGCAGTTGCAATCAGGTACAAAACATTTGTTTTAAAGGCTGCCATTATTATACATACTTGTGAAATGTATATGTTCCGAATATATGATTTTGACTAAAATTTGAGGTTATATCTTTGGAAACATCTCATTCTCACGCTCTTGACTGATATTAATCATGACTATCTTTATCTAGGTTTTATATTTCAAGCAAAACTGTATTTTTTCAGTGAGATTTGGTTGCGACTGGCTGCTGCTTTTCGATAATTTTAAGTAAACAAATATCTCTATTAGTAATTATCAATTGAATTTTCGCAAGCTGTCTGCTAGATACTTCGTTAGTCAGTGCATCATTATGCTGATTGGTTACGCGCTTTTTGAGAAGTGACGTTTCAAGGTCACAGAGTTTTTGAATAGGAATTCGGATACTTTTGTTTAAAAATTTTATCTCGACAATGAAGTATTCAAAATTTTGTTTAAATGCACAAAAATGTTCAGAATGTTACGCAGTATTTAAAAAATATATTACCTAAAATTCATGCAACGACCCCATTGTATAGTTCAAAGATTCAGATTCAGTTCCAAAAATAGAAATCCACGTTATCATTTCTGTGTCAAGTGTTGCGTTTTTTGGCTTTGGTGAAGGGAATCAGCGTGTGTGGGTGCAGAAAGGGCAGTGAGTGTGGAGAGGAGGTGTAAAGGAAGAAGGGTGAGTGAAGGCAAGTGTGTAAAGGGTGAAAATAAGTTGTGAGAAAGGAAAGTTGAAACGTGCAAATTTTGTTTTGAGGTTAGGTGTAGAAAGTGTTCGTCGGGCAGGGGGGCAAGAGGTAGGCAGGCTAAGAGCGGGAAACATCGAGGACTCTTTAGTAAGGTAGGAATGCCGACCATTCGAAGTCCGCAAACGGGCGACAGAGGGCAGGGAGATGAAGCAAGAGCGGACGAGGTTGTGAGCACGGTTACTGGGGAGAAGGGAGAATATGACAGTAGCGAGGAGGAGGCGTTCGAGACACCGGCCAGGGGCGGATCGACAGACAGAAGGGGATCAGGCACGAGCCAGAAACGAGGGAGACCGTCGAATTTACAGCGCCTCAACAGGCTAGGTAGCGCAGGCTCTAATAGGAGTCTGGACGAATGGCAAAAAAAGGTGAGCGCGACTAGCAGTGAAGGGGAAGATAAAAGAAAAAGAGAGGAAGGGGAAGATGATTCTGAAATGGATAAGGATAACAAAAAAGTTAAGATCAAACGAAAAACACCAGACAGAGATAGGCGGGATGGGGGGGATGTTTGAGAAGCTGGAAGCCCTCATAAAAGGATTTAGAGAAGAAACTAGGAAGAGTCTGGAAGATATGAATAGGCAGGGGAAAGAAGTTAGGGGGGATGTGAGAAAAGTAAGAGAAAAGTGGGAAGAGTGGGATAAACTCTGGAAAGAGGAGAAAGACAAGGTATGGGGTAAACTAGAGGCCATAGAGAATAGACAGAGAGAGATTGACGAACAGACAAATAGGGAGATAAAACAACTGGAAGAACGGGTAAGCAAATTAGAAGTTAGGAATGAGCATATGGGGAAGGAAAGAGAAAGTGCGGAAAAAGTAGAAGGGAGTGATAACGTGCAAAATGAGAATGAAATATTGAAGAAGAGACTGAGTGAGATTGAAAGAAGGTTGGAAGGGGAAGAAAGGGCGAAGAGAAAAAATAACATAGTAGTCAAGGGATTGAAAATAGAGAGTGAAACAGGGGAAATTGAAATCAAAAATCTGCTGAGAGATATTGGAATTCGGGTAAGGGTAGAAGGAGTTAAGAGATTAGGAATGACGAAGGAAGGAAAAGAGGGAATGTTTGTAGTAAAAGTAGGGAGTGAGGAGGAGAAAAAGAAAATTATGGAGAACAAAAAATTATTGAAAGGAAGAAGGGAGAGAATTGAAGAGGATTTGACTTGGAGGGAGAGGAAAAGGAGATGGCAAATAGAACAGAGAGCATGGATAGAGAGGAAAAAGGGATGCATGGTATGGATAGGGCGAGACAGACTATGGATAAATGGGGAGGAGTGGGTCTGGGACGAGGAGGTAGAAGAAATAAGGAAAAAGGGAAAAAGAGTTGAGAAAGGTAGAAGAAAGGAAGATACAAAAGAGGCTAGAGAGCAAACAGAGGGGTTTCCAAAAAGCAAGGCGGAAGAGAAGTAAGGAGTACAGGGGAGGGAAGGGAGGAGAAAAAATTGAAAATAGCTTTCTGGAATGTGTCAGGCTTGAAGAACAAGAATGAAGGTTTCTTGCGGGAGTTAGAAAAGTGGAATGTGATTATGATGAGTGAAACCTGGGCGGATGAGAAAGATTGGAAGGGGATGAAAAGGTTGTTACCTAAAGGGTATATGTGGACAATGCAAGAAGCAAGAAAGGAACACGTTAAAGGTAGAGGAATGGGCGGCATGGTAGCAGGGGTGAGAAAAGAATTGGCAGTAAAAGGTAAAACAGAGCAGGATAGGGAAGAAAAGGAGGGAACAATGGTAAGAAGGATTATAATAGGGAAAGTCAAAATAGTGGTGGTTTGTGTATATAGAAGAAGAGGGGAAGAGGAAGGTTGGAGAGTAATAAGGAGGTGGATGGAGGAAAAGAAGGAAGAATTGGTTTTGATAGGAGGTGACTTAAATGCCTGGACTGGCGAGCAAGGGGGAGGGACTTGGGATGAAGAAAAGGAGGCATATGTAAGGAGCTCCAAACATAGGGAGATAGACCGGGAGGGGAGGAGGTTACTAGACATAATAGGAGAAACCGGATGGTTTATATGTAATGGCAACATGAAAGGAGATGAGAAAGGAGAGATTACATTTATAGGTAAGGGAGAAACAATAATAGACTACATCTTGGCGGAAGAAAGAATGAGTAATATGATATGCAGTATGAATGTAGGGAATGAGATAGGGTCAGAACACTTCCCAGTAATAGCTACACTGAAAGGTGGCGTCCATAAGCGTGGCAGAGGGAGAAAGGAAAGAGGGGGGGAAAGGAATACAAATAAGAAGTAGAAAAAGCAATCAAAGAAGGTAGGGTCTGGGATGTGATAAACAGGGAAAGAGGAGGAAGGAAGGGCGTGAATGAAGAAATAGAAATGGATGAATGGACGGATTATTTTAAGGGTCTGCTAGGGGGAGAACAAAATAGGATCAAAGGGGAAAATAGAAAGACAGTCCAGGGAGAAATGGAGGAAGCGAACGAAATAACAAGAGAAGAAGTGAATGAGGCGATAGATAGACTGAAAAGAAACAAGGCCACAGGAGAGGATGGAGTGGAGAACGAAGCGATAAAGTATGGAGGAGAAGGGATTAGGGAAGTGATGTGGAGGATATGCAACAAGGTCTGGAAAGGAGAAGGATGGCCGGAGGAGTGGATGACAGGGCTGGTAGTACCGCTTGTTAAGAAAGGGGAGGGTAAGAAGGTAGAAGAGTACAGAGGGATCACTCTCATGCAAGGGGGCTATAAAATATACACAGAAATTCTAAGAAAAAGGTTAGAGAACCAGATAGAAGAGAAGCAAAGTATCCCACACAACCAGACGGGATTTAGAAAAGGGATGGGGACAATTGACAACATTTACGTACTCAACTACTTGGTTAACAGAAACTTAGGGGAAAAAAGAGGGAAATTAGTCACTTTGTTTGTAGATTTCAAAGCAGCCTTTGACTCAGTAAATAGAAAGGTGTTATGGCAGGCAATGAAAGAGAGGGGAATAGAAGAAGGGCTGGTGGAGAGGATAAAGGAAATTTTTACTGAAACCAGGATTAGGGTGAAGATACGCGGGGAAAAAGGGGAGGTTTTCTGGACAGGAAGAGGTCTAAGGCAAGGGTGCCCGTTGAGTCCACTACTTTTTAATCTGCTGCTGGCAGACCTAGAGGAGAAGCTAAAGGAGAAAGGGAAAGGGGGGACGATCCTGGGTAATAGCAAACTATACTCCCTAGCATACGCGGACGACGTAGTTCTAATAGCAGACGATGAGAAGGGGATGAACCTAATGATAAGAATTTTCGAAGAGTACGTGGGAACAAAAGAACTGACGGTGAACGTAGGGAAGACCAAGGTGATGTGCTTCAGAAATAAAAAGACTAAAATAGGTTACGTTTGGAAGATGAACGGACAAACAGTGGAAATTGTGGAGGAGTTCTGTTACCTAGGTTTTTGGTTTGAGTCAGGAGGGGGAAACGATTTGCAGGTGAGGAAAAGAATCGAAAGTGCGAGTAAAGTAATGGGCCAAGTATGGGGTATAGGAAAGAGAAGGTTCAAGGACGATTGGAGAATGAGGGTTTGGTTGTTTGATGCGTTGGTTTGGGCGGTGTTGTGTTATGGAGTGGAGGTTTGGGGATGGAAGGAACATAGGAAAGTGGAAAGCATACATGAGAGATTTCTGAGATGGGTAATGGGGGTCAGTTGGAGTTGTCCAGGATACATGATAAGGGAAGAACTAGGAAGGGAAAAAATGGTAACTAGACAAATTAAGAGAGCCTGGAGGTTTGAAGAGAAGCTGAAAAGGGGAGAGGGGAGCAGAATAGCACAAGTATGCTTGTACGAAGTTCGGAACAAGGAGACGAGAGGCAATTTGGGAAATTCAAAATGGGAGGAAGAAAGGAAAAAAATGAGGAGTGTTTGTGATATACAGGAAGGGGATCTGGATTGGCAGAACATAGAATTAGAGCTATTAGTAAGACAAGGAGAAGAGAGATGCAGAAAGATTATGGATTCGAAGTACAATAGATGGTATATGATGGTCAAAGGGGTGACGGAACCAGAAAATTTGCAAAAGATGAAAAAGGAAGAGAAATGGAATAGGGTGATACGGTTTAGAATGGGAGAAGGAGTGAGAGCTTGTAGATATTGGATGGATGAAGAGGACAATCTATGCAGAGTATGTGGGTACGAAGTGGAGTCATGGGCACATGTGTTAGAGAGGTGTACAGGAGAGGAAGATGGACAGTTGAGTGTGGATGAATGTGTGAGATGGATCTTGGATGGTAATGGGCAGGGAGTGATGTGGATGAAAAAACTGGAAGAAATAAGAGAAAGCAAGGGATCAGGGCAGAGCCAAACGGGTAATCCTGTTTAAAGGAATCTAACGAATAAAATTTTCAAATCGGTCTAAATGAATTTGATGGTAAGAGAAAACGGAAGCCCGGGAAGATCGCTCATTGTCTGTAGTTTAAGAAGAGTAGTACTAAGATTATTGTTGGTATATAAGGCGATGCATTAGAAAATAAGTAGCGAGTAAGTTAGACTAAGGATGAAATGTAAACATATGTACAGGGAGCGGAGGCCCTCGAACCCGTAAAAGGGAGAGTTCAAATATACATACATATAATTTTTATCAATTTCAAGCTAGTACTTTTATTTTAAATACTTTAAAAATTCTTAAAATGCTTCCATATTAATTTTTATAAATTTTGTAAATCTCTCAATATTCTCACAAAATTAATTTTTCAAAATAAAAAATCATTTTCAATTTTTCTAGGAATCTTAAGGAAATTATTTTTATTCTTTTGAAGCCTTTCACAATTCTTAAAAAGCTTCTAAATTTTTGTTCAAAGTCTGAAAAAATCTATATTTTGTTTTAAATTAGACTGTTAGCTATTTGCGCTCAAATTTCGGTACGAATAGCCGGATTTTGTCGGTACGCGTAGACACTTCGTCTAAATTATTTGAAATCATTTCAAATTTTTAATTTTTCAAAACTTCTAAATATCGCTTCAACTTACTCGAATTTTTTGTAAGAATAATAGGTGTTCTATTATAATATATAATATAATAATTATAATTATTATTTATACGTAACGTTCAAAGTTTAGTTTTTTTGATTGGTTTTGAATACCTAATTTATAATAACTGGTTTCAAATGAACAGTCAGAAATTTCTAAATACAAAGTAAATGTTCTTTATCCTAATTAAAAAATTCGAAATTGAATTGTGTAAAAATAGAATCTTTTAGACTGAAACAATATTTTAAATTTAATAAAAGCATATATTATTTTAAAGTTATTTTTAAATTGAAAATAGACAGTATATAAAGTTTCAATAGGGTCTTTACATCTGTTTAACTAATAAGACTTTCCAATTGAAACAGTTTAATTTTTTAAGCAAAAATCTGGAAATCCTGAAATTGAGAACTGATTTCCAATAATTTTATAAAATGAATGAAAAAAAACTTTTTAAATCGCCAACGGCGATACCACGCTGAAAACACTAGTTCTCGTAAGATAACTGAAGTTAAGCAGTGTTGGGCGCGGTTAGTACTTGGATGGGTGACCGTTCGGGAATACTGCGTGCTGTTGGCCCGTCATGGGTGTGGTGAGCCCACACTACACTAGTAGTAAATAATCCACCTAGAAACACTTCCCGAATCGGGTAGTGTCACGCCTACCCCGAAGGGGAAATGGCTTAATGGTATACAAAAAAAATTATCATTCACTTTTTAATCCTGATATTTATATTCACAGTTGATCAACTAAAAATATTTTTTATCCAAAACCATCGGCATCGGTTTTAAACGTTTCTAATTTCTAATTGCTTAGGTCTATAAAACTGCATTAAAAAATTCTTCAAATTAAAATGTACGCTTAAAAATTGAAATCTAAAATGGAAAATTTTAAAAGTGTTATCTAATTATTTGAAAGGGGTTGAAATGCAGGTTGGAAAGACTTTTTTTAAAGTTAAATTCCTGGTAAAAAAATAAATTCACTGTCATTTCCCGGTATTTACCGGTCTCATAAAATTTCCGGCTTTGCGGTCCAGCGGCCACCCTGAAATGATCATATTATTGTTCTATTTAATTATGGCCAGTAGACAAAAAGGAATTCAAGATCAATTTATTTAATTACTATCACTTGGCCAAAACCACAACATCATTGAATATCTACGTACTTTTTCGTTTCAAATTTTCTGTTTTATTGTCAATAAAAATTACATGAATTTATAAAAGTGCATATTTTTTTAGTTCTACCATTTTTTTACAATCTCCTTTCAATTTATATTTATTTTGAAAGTATTCATTTTTTCACTGAAAAATTAGTGCACTTTCACCGTATAATGAGTGACGTTCCACTCTTCAATTAGTACACACTGCAATGGCACGGACTACTAATTGCTTAGTGGAATTTCACTAATTTCATAAGTGGACAATTTGCACTAGTCAAATTAGTAGTTTTCTACTAATCGTTAGTGACCGACTTCTCTCTAATTGAATTAGTGAAATTTCACTATCAATTAGTGGAATCTCACTGATTCAGATTTAGAGAGAGCGTGTACAAAAATCAGCTACTGAAAATAATGAATTGAATCTTCGCGGGAAGCCTTTTTCGCTTAGGGTCAAAAAGGCCCCAGTATGCCAGATCTATGTTACGCGTCGGAAAGTGTGCCTTCGAAGGGTTAAATTTACAAACCAGCTCCCTGGCACTAAAAGCTAAAAATGGGCACACATTTGAATGCCCTGCGCGTTAGTACTTAAATTGTCCGAGCGTAGCGCTGATTACCTATAGGGCCGACTTTCTTGAAAATACATGGCAAAATTGCGAGGGGCTATTCACTCAGAATTCAAGACTTAAATCAGCGAATTAAAGAGTGAACTTAGTGAATTCAAAACTGAAATCACTCGCACTCACTGAGCAGTCCGGAAAATACGTCGCCATGGAAACCCATGCGTTGCCTTCTTTCGCATGCATAGAAGGGAGACGCACGATGAGTTCCTCGGTGAGTTCAAAAATGAGCTCACTGAATTCAGAAGCGGAAATCAGTGGAGATCAGGTGAAATCACTGAACTCAGCGTCGTCTGATTTCAGAGTGAATCGCCCCTCGCAAAATTGTCAACATTCGAAGTTTTTTATATATTCTGGTAGTTTATTAGTCCTTTTTTCGTTTTTTTTGCTTAAAATGATCAGTGATAAATAATTAATTGAAAAAACATTAAACATGGTAAAGTGTTTAGTAGTGAACTGTAATTCTGGTCACAAAAAGAAACGGAGTTCGGAGGAGCAAACTCGACAGTTTTTTTATGTGCCAAAAGACAAAGTGTCAATCAAAAAATCGCCGAAAGCAATTTTGAAAGATGAGATTAAAGTCAAAGAAGGTCAAGCGGTTTGTGAGAGACATTTTGCAGAGAGTGACATGTACGTTATTGTATGAATTTAATTATCGTATTTATTTTCCTTTGTGTATATATTGCTTTTTTTTTATTATGTTATACTTTGAAATAAAAATTCCGCCAGAGTTTAAACATGAATTCGTGGCATGAATTAATATATAGTTTAAAAAAAAATAATAATTTAAAGAACCAAATAATAATATCTTTAGCTCCAAAAAATATATTTTCTATTCACAATTTGTAAAATTTCAAAAAATAATGCAAATAATTTGTATATGAGTATCAATAATTCATCATATTCTCTTGGCATACTATTTTATATTGGCAATGATTTAATTTTGAGAACGCGCTATACTTATTTGTGGTAAAAATATTTTTTTTATTATTAACAAAATTTTAATATTGAATAAATAAATTTTAAATAAACTATTTTTTGTAGACTCCGTATAAAAGGCCGCGACTTCGAGAAGGAGCCGTACCAATGCTCCATTTGGGATGAGACGAAAAGCCTGAAATTTAACTAGTTTAACTAATCTAAAGAAAATATAAACGTTTTTTTATACATAAAATTACATATTATTACTGTTGTGTTTTACAGAAAGTAATAATTTTTTGAAATGCTTGTTGCATTCATTTTATTTATTGAAATCTTATATTACATATAAGATTCATAAGAATTATCCTTTTTTATTTAAAAATTGCCTTTTTAATTATCTCATATACATACCTCTTGATTATTGCCATTTTTATGATTGCAAAATAATTTGGTAAGTTAGTTTATACTGTTTTAAAATAAAATGTTTTAATATTAAATTAGGTACATGAATTTTTACGACGCAAAAAACCTTTTAATTTCAATTTAAAATCGTGACACTTAAGTTCCTAATTTAATTAATTATTCAATTAATAACAATTTTATTGTTATTACTTTGTTTAAATTCATTATATTGAATGTATTATCTTGGAAAAATTTTTCGTATTGCTTTTACACATTTAATCACTTAGAAATTTAATATACTTCACTTTTTTCGTTATACGCCTAACATCTCAAAAAGATAGTAGATGTCACGGCCGGCGAAACGTGTTGAGTCCAGGTGGGTAGTTTTTCTGGCCGCGGGTAGGGTTGTGAGTCCATGAAACGTTTCATTGAAACATTGAAAGTTTCATGAAATAATGAAACTTTTCATGGGACCAAAGCTGCTGTAACGTTTGAAAGTTTCACAAACGCGCATGCGCTTGCGCACTCATGTCAGGTTGAGGCAGGCTGTGGTCACTAGTATAGGCAACCGCAAGGGCACATATTCTGGTCCTGTTTTGCGGGCTCGTTAGATGGCTCTGTAGGTCTTTCCCCGCTACACGTCGCTGAGGGTCCACGTTTCATCTATCTCTCTTACTCCTTCGTAGTTTACCGAACGTCAACACATGTCCGAATTTACACAACCTAACCTGTGCTAACCTGTAAAGAAGTGCTTGAGAGCCGATATATAATTTGTTGTCGTCATTTTCGACCTGATTATTATCGTTGCAGTACACAGGGGGAAAAAACTAAGAGAGGGAGCAGTATTGAACAAGCAGTATTAAACAAAAAGAGAAAACTTTCATTCATAGAAATGATTAAACGTTTTAAATGAAAACTGCCGAAGATATAATCTTTGAAACTGCTCTCAAACATATGAAAAAAAAACCAATAGAAAAACAAACAGAAATACTTAAATGATAATTCCAGTAATTATTTAAGTATTTCTATTTGTTTTTCTATTGGTTTTTTCAAGTTATTAAGTTTTTTGATTAGATTATCTACAAATAATCTGGATATATATATATATATATATATATCTTGATGACCTGCGGGCTCGTTTGATGGCGCCACCGTCGAATATACGCTGTCGCTTCTAAAGCATTGAGTTACCACAGCCTGGGTTGAGGTTAGGTCATTTAACACAGTAAAGGGGGTCATTCACAAAATACGTGATACGTTCAGGGGAGGGTGGGGTTCTATCAAAGTATCATTCTCCGTTTTAAGAACAATAGCAAAAGCATCACGCAAGAAGTGGGGGTTAAAAGCTGGTGAAAAATGTATCACGTATTTTGTAAATGGCCCCTAACGGAACCAAGCGTTCAGGGCGCAGTCCCATGGAGGTGGATTATTAGTAGAATAGTGGAACAGTTTTGGCGAATGAGGTGACTGCTAGAGCTTGTGCAGGCACCACATTGGTCAAAATTGTTCCACTATTCTAATAATCTACCTCCATGGGTCTGCGCCCTGAAATTAGATTTAAACTTTCTTTCGAGTTCGAACTGCTAATCAATTTTTTTTTATGGTCCATTTACACCTCGTTTGCATGCAGGCGGAAAATGTATCTTCCTCTCACTCTACCACGCGACGATGCCATGCGTTTATCTAATTCTACGTTTTTCTCTATTCGTGAAGATTTTCCGGTTTGGTGGAGAATCTAGAGTGCTGAAATAAATGCACGGCATCTTCACGTGGTAGAGTGAGAGGAAGAGAGTTTTTCCAACAGAGGTGTAAATGAGCCTTTGTACAAATATATGTTTCTATATCAAATATTTATTTAAAATATTGAGAGACATAGCACTGATGAAAATTAGAACATGTTTTTGAAACAAAACAATTTATAAAAATAGGCCTGATAGTTTAATGCATAGTGACCGCATCCGTCCCGGATTATGTGGGATCGTCCCAGATTTCAGGCACGCGTCCTGTATTGGAGTACGTCCCGGAAAACGTCCCGGATTCGGCTGTTTCAGTCCCGTCCCTACCAGAAATCTAGATCATTTCTAGATACTTTCTAGACTCTGCTTGTCTAGCGAACGTCTAGGGCAATTTTATGACGGTCGCCTTGTCTAAGGTTCGTCTAGAGTTCATCTAGCGGCATCTAGTAAGTTTTACTGCGACCCTTTTGAGTCTAGCATTCGTCTAGTATCATCTAGAAAGGGGTCAATTCTAGATAATGCGTTCCTAGACGATATCATCTAGAAATCGTCTAGATTTTCGGTAGATGTATTAGTAGCGTTGTTTACGTTTAATCTTTGACACTTTCGCGTGACGAAAATGAGATTCGAAAATGCTGTTTTGCGGCGTAGAATTTCAACCATTCAGAGGACACCTGTAACGCGCAGGCAGCCCCTGATTTGTCGAAATATGATCCATCTTTTGTATGCAGTGATTCACTCTCATCGTCTCATTTCCTCTGTTCTCGTTTGAGTCGATCAATCTTATTTGTTAATCTTTTCTGAACTTTATGAGGTTATGATGTGGACATAATATGATGTGTGTCATAATATGTGATGATGTGATGTATCATAATATGTGATCACGAAACTATATTATTTTTGCACTGTTGTTATTATAATTGCTTTATGACTGTCATAACTCGTTGCAAAATTAAAATGAGTAAAAGTAAGTACTAACAATAAGTTCGCAAGTAACTGTTTTTTTTAAGTACCGAGTTTCTACAGAGTTTCCAGCGACCTTGACAACCTTGAAACCATGAAATTCTCCTTGAATTTTTTTAAACCCTGAAAACCTGAAAATATCCTTGAATTTTACACGAGAGCCTAGAATTTCAATTTTGTTGTTGTTTTTAAAACAGTTATTTCCTTGAAATACGAAAAGTAATTTAAATCTTTTAGTCTATCACAAAAGAAACATCTCGTTTAGAAGTAATCTTTCTATTAAAAAGTTTTTTATTTATCGAGATGTAATTTATCTTTTGTTCATTACAGAATTAATAAAGAGATTTCACTGCACTTTCTGTAGACTGTACCAATTATTTTATAGATTGCAGTGAACAGACTTTAATACCATTAGGCTATTACCCTTTCGGTGTAGGCGTGACACTACCCGATTCGGGTAGTGTTTCTAGGTGGATAGTTTCTTGTAGTAAATAACTACAAGTGTGGGTTCACAACATCCACGACGAGCCAACAACATGCAGTACTGCGGTTATACCCGGAATATTCTGTTAAGCTAATCGTCCTGATCACCGGCGCTCTTGGAGGTGCCATGCTTTCACTAGTCAATAGCCTGAAAAGCAACCCTGCGTGTCAACAAAATGATGAGACATTTGCGGGGAAAATGCAGAAGGCGGTCGTCCTTGGGTTACTCCGTGTCCTCAGGGTGCATGAGACTTTTGCTGGACCATCGTATTGAATTCGTTGTAGACTGTAAGGGGCCATTCATTAATTACGTAAGGGCGATTTTGACCATTTTTGACTCCCCCCCCCTTCCCCCGCCCCGCCAAGGTAAGAAAACATATGATTTCCCCCCCCCCCCCCTTATGACGTAATATTTAACTTAGAAATTTACTTAATAGCGTTGAATAGTCATGTCATTAGAAAAACTAAAACACGTTGTTATTTGACATAAACAAAAGATTTTTATTTTTTGAAAAAATGATATTAGTCTTTGGAAGTAGTAGTAGCTACTGTGATCGTTCGAATTGGAACAATAATTGACTTAGTAAGATATTACGTAAGAATGGTTTTAACCCCCCCCCCCCCCTCCCGAGGTAAGATCATGCAGAGATTTTTAAAAACCTCTCTCCCCCTCGGGACCCTTACGTAATTAATGAATGGCCCCTAACCACCTATCTCACGGTCATGATACGTGGTTACAGCTGAAATTTTACCGCGATTTCGCTGGGAGCGGGTGCAACTTTTCAGATTAGATGGAAATACAGGAAAATTAAAAGTTTGAAGATACAAATACAAACATTCATTATATCGATTAGGCCTTCTGCTCTTAGGTGCATTACGTTTAGATGATTACTCATTACAAAAATAGGTGATTGGCTTATAGGCATTTTCAATTGGAGACAGACCGATAAGAAGGGTGAGTCTATCTGATTTCTAATAAGCTTGAATAAGAAGTAGCAACAGGCAGATACTCGACGTTCGGCTAGTGTTAGGTAATTACATTTTTGGCACATTCCTTGATAGTCCGAGCCTCGCGTTGGGTATAGGCCTTCATTTTTGAAAATAAGATATTTCAAAACTCTGTTAATATTATGCAACTACAATGTTTTTGATAATCTATTATTTTTATTACAGTGTGATTTTAAGGAGAAAAACAATTTACTTTCGCAGATATAATTCATAATGATAGCAGGGAGTTCATTAAATTTTTATTTTTATTTAAAAAAATAAAAAAATAAAATAAAAATGTTTTAAAATATTTCTTTCATACAAAAAATGTGTGAAGGGTATTTATTCATACAAAAAGATAGTTAAACTTTGTTTTTCATCAAATCTACATCGCTAAGAAATATTTTTTAAAAGAGTTATTTGTCTACATTGTAAGGATATTGTCAGGTAAAATCTTCTTTTTATTATCTTTGGATGATCTACTTCAATATGTACATTTCTGTCCAATACTTAAATTGCTGAGATATTAACTAGTAATATCTAGATAGTCTTCTTTAATGCCTATTTCTCTCAGTGTAGACACTAGAAAAAATCTGGAAAGTCTTCATATATTCAAATTCATAACGAACACCTAGATAGCGCCAAGGCTGGGACTAGACTGCAGAAACGTTTGAATGAAACAGGTAGCAAATGTAGACAGCACCAATGTAGCACCAGGCTAGTATTGCGTGAAGAGACGGGTAACATGGCATTGCCAATTAATGATATAAAAATATAAAACAAGATTACTACGATTCTAATTTTGAATTGTATAGTTTATTCATTTAAAAATATTATCAGATAGGAAATTTGTAATAATTACATTTTGAATGTCTACTTCTCGCATCGTTTTTGTAACGTAAATTTTTTGTATTTTCTTTACAGATTAATTTGGAAAGAGGCTTGGAGAATTGGGAAGCCATTTTAAAAATATTCAGTCTTCAATGATTTTTCGGAATTTTCAAATTTTGCGGGATTTAAAATGGACTTTTTTATATAGTGAAATAGTTACATTTTGAATATGTATCAGTATTCAATTATTAATTTCAAAAGTTTTAATTATGATATTGTGTTACAAATCTAAAAAGTTGTTTCTGTTTCGTAGATTTGAAATTAAAGCTTATAATTTTAAAGATATATAATTAACAAATATTTACTCTCAAACGTTCCCATTTTTTGCGAAGAATTTTTAATGTTTCGTTTTGAATCTGTCAAATTTTCATTCCTCTAAATATAAAACTCTTAATTTTGAACGAAAGAAATACAATTTTCAATTTTGAGAGTTTGAAAGCTGTTAATTAAAATTTTTTAAACTATATAGCCTATGCTATAGCGTTCATGCATTTAAATTTGAAACTTTGGAATCTGGATGTTTGAATTTAAAAGTATTTGACTATTAATCAGAAATTGCGCAACTGTTGCCTGTCTACAAAAATGAATATCAGGCAATTGATTTATTCCAGCTTTTAGTTGAAAATATCGAAAGCAACAATATTGCACTAACGTAAATAAGGGGCCCTCAACAATTTTTAGGTGGCAGGTGAGAATATAAAATTGATTATAATTATAATTATTTCACGCTACGCAAATTTAAGCTAAAAACATAAAAAAAAGAAAGATTACAAACGTTTTTTAGATGAAACACTTTTTCAATTAAAAGTTAAATTATTTTTATTTCGAGTCGTAACAAATAATTAATTTTTCAATTGTTATTCATACATTAAAATCGGTCAAGAAATATTTTCAAATATTCTCTTAAAAATTAAAAAGAATCGCTTTTAATTTTCCCACGGATCTTTAGAAGCTTTTTGTATTATCTTGAATTCTTTTGAAATCCTTAAATAGCATCAACATTTTATTTTAAAATCTTCATAAATCTACATTGTATTTTATACTTTTTGGAATCTTGACAAATATTAAGTTATTTTCGAAAATTTCTTAAACATTCTAAATAACTTTTTGAACGATTCAAATTTTCCCTAAATTTTCTAGAAATCCTAATAAATTGTTTTTATTCTTTTGAAATTTTTTAAAATGTTTAAAAAGTTTCTAAATTTTTTGTTCGAAATTTTCGAAAATCTACATTTTGTTTTACATTTTTTGAAATTTCTTCAAGTTTCCAATTATTTTTTTATTTTTTCAAAACTCCTAAATAACTCTTAAAGTTACTAAACTTTTTTCTAGAGTAGAGGAAGGGGCTCGAATATGATATATCTACTCCTTTTCGATGGATTGCCGGGACTCTATGAGCCGAAATTCGACCAACAATAGGTCATTCAGAAGGTTATTTAATAATCTTTCGGATAGTTCGATTGAGTTTTTTATATCATCAGCAAGTCTTTTTTAAATGACGATTTTCCAAAAAACGAGTTTTTCGAAAATCGGTAAATGGTGGCTCTAATTTGATATACCTATAAAAACATCGAAATACATGAAAAATAAGCAAGTTTCCGATATGAAAATATTTATTGATATTATTTAGGATGATACAAAGTATAATCGAATCTGGTATTTGACATTCTGAAATCTGCAAAGAAGACAAATTGGACAATAAGCGTTAGTATACACACTACACTCGTCATTGTTAGGATCACATGAATCCACACTAAACAAGCACAGGCATACACACACATACGTGCATGAATACATGAACCTATTGTTTTAAGATTCAGGGAGCTGAATAATGTCTAACCAAATCTTTGTTACTACATACAACATTTATTGGAAAAACTTAGGGTTGCCATCTGCCTAGGGCAGGTTGGAAGGACAAAATATATGTATATAATATGTATATGTATTTATATATATATATATATACATATATATATATATATATATATTGTTTGCACGGGTAAAGGTGCTATATTAAAAATTGTATCATTCACTTAAAGTTCGTTTATTCAAATTCAGTTATAGACTAAGTTACAAATGAGTGGTTAAACTAAATATTTCAAATTGCGCGAAACAGGTTAGGAGTGCAACCCGATTGTAGTCTCGTTAAGGATGGTTTTAGACTGCCGCAAAAGTACCTGAGCAGTACTGGCGACACGCAAGTATGGATTCCAATGTTGCCAGAAAGATAGAAGTGAAGAACATTTCAAATTTGGAAAGTCGAAGAAAACTGGCAACCTTGGATTTTACCTGACCATAATGAGTGAGATCGATTGAAGGCTGTCGGTGCCTTAAGTTCATTGGGGCGATTATTTTATGGGTTGGATGTGCCGATGGCCGATTGACCCGTCTTAAAGTTTTCTTCAACGAGGGACCAAAAGATACTAAGTCTATGCCTTGAAACTGTGCATACCATCATAACCATAAACATAAAATTTCAGTCAGCTGTAGGAAAATATTTCTAAAGAGCAGATGTACAATATTGAGGTACAGAAATACAGGCTACAAATTCAAGCTTACTTTAAAATGGAAATATGAGTCACTCTGTCGAACATTCCACCCACTTTGAAAGGTCTCAAATTCAGATAACTACTATTGGAAACAATTAGTACAAATCCACATAACTACTATTGGAACAAGATAAAAGAACATATTGAATGCTAATTGCAGGTTACAGAATCCTCAATGGGCAAGACTCACAGCTTTGACGCTGGTCGGTCCAGAACAGAATCGCGGATTCTAACTGAAGCAACACGTATTACACCGTCTTTGCCTGGGCGAAGCTCCGTAACACGTCCAAGCAGCCACTTGAGAGGCGGCAGATTATCTTCTTTCAAAAGAACCAATGATCCTAATTTGATGGGATCGAGATTGGTGCGGGACCATTTGTACCGCTGTTGAAGCTGGTGCAAATACTCCTTTTGCCAGCGTGACCAAAAATGTTGGACAATTTGCTGCATATGCTGGTAACGATTCAATCGCGATACTGGAAGGTAATGTAAATCTGGCTGTGATAATGCATGCAATGAGTCTCCAACAAGGAAGTGTCCAGGAGTTAGGGGCTGAAGGTCATTAGGGTCATTGGATAAGGGAGATGAAGGACGGGAATTCAAACAGGCCTCTACTTGAGTTAAGACAGTGTATAACTCTGCGAATGTGAGTTGAGATTCGCCGAGGACACGCTTCAAGTGATTTTTGACCGATTTGACAGCGCTTTCCCATAACCCGCCAAAGTGAGGTGCATGTGCAGGAATGAAATGCCAATCTATTCCTTCCCGTGACAGAGAATTGATTGCACGTTCTTGATGTTTCGGATCAGAAAGGAGTCTCGCTAGTTCGTTGAGCTCATTTCGAGCGCCGACAAAATTCTTCCCGTTTTCTGAGTACATGTTTTGAGGACGACCTCGTCGAGATATAAATCGTTGTGGGCAACTTAAAAATGCATCCGTTGACAAATCTGTAGATAGTTCTAAGTGAACGGCCTTTGTCACGAAACAGACAAATATGCATAAATACGCCTTTGTCACAGTCCGATTTCGAGTCCTGTCCTTTACGAAATACGGACCTGCATAGTCAACTCCGAAACTGTTAAAGGGACGAGAAGGTGTTACTCGTGCCGCAGGTAGACTGCCCATGATGTATTCCGTGCCCACTGGTTTGGCACAGAAACAACGTACGCATTCCCGAATAACATTTTTGACCATATTTTTATACGATAGTGGCAAAAATCGCGTTCGTAGAGAGGCAATCATGCCCTGACAACCCGCGTGCATTAGACGGATGTGTTCATCTTTAGCAATTAAATGTGTTACCAGATGATTTGAAGGCAAAATGATTGGGTGTCATTGGTCATAGGGAATGAGTGCATGATTCAGTCTGCCACCCACTCTGAGCAGTCCTGAATCGTCGAGAAATGGGTTGAGTAATTTATTATTACTCGATTTCGCGATTTCCTGTTTTCGTTTAAGGCAAGAAATCTCATCTTTAAACGATTCTGCCTGTGCTAACCTTATCACGCGATTCCTGGTGCATAGAATTTCTCGTAGCTTCAGAAATCCTATTTTATAATCGGTTGTTGGCCTTGATAAGTTATCTCTTACTCGATAAACGTATGAGAGAACCCTAGACAAAACTGTGAAAGAGGAGAATCGTTCAAAAATACTAGGTTCTTTCCTTTCTACTGTAATCTGATTTGAGGTGCACTTTCTTTTACCAGGTGCATCCTCAAGGTCTAGGTCTGGTGGTTTTGGCCAATAGTTCGAATCCTGTGATAACCATGCTGGTCCATGCCACCAAAGTTCAGAGTCCTTTAATTCCGCAGGATCGATTCCTCGTGAGATGATGTCAGCTGGATTCTCCGGAGATGAAACGTGATTCCAAACGCCCTCTTTCGTGAGTTCCTGGATTTTTGTACACCTGTTGGCGATGAAGGTCTCCCACTTACGAGGGGGTGCTCGAATCCATGCTAGAGTGATTGTTGAATCACTCCAGAAAAATGCCTGATCAAAAGTTATTTCTATCGACGAAATTACCTGTTCTGAAAGTTGTGCAAGTAAGAGCGCACCGCAGAGTTCTAATCTCGGCAAACAAATCGTTTTCATAGGGGCTACCCTTGACTTTGCACATGAGAGATTCACAGAGATTTCCCCCTGGTCATTCATGCAACGTACATAAATTGATGCACCATAAGCCTTTTCTGAGGCGTCACAAAAACCATGGAGTTCTATTGTGATAGGGTTTTCACACAAAATGAGTCTGGGAATGCTGATTTCATTCAGCTGACTTAGTTTCATTTTAAAATCCATCCATTCAGTGTGTAATCGTTGGGGTAAAGATTGATTCCAATTCAACTTAATTTCCCAAAGTCCTTGAAGAATGATCTTCGCGAGTCAGTATCATTCATACACAAAAATTTGGGTATTTCATACAGAAAATTACTTGGCAATTCATACATAAGCATGATTATTTCTTTCAGAAGGTTGGTATATTTTTCAGAAAAAAAATTGATGGGTAATCTTACATAAAATTTTTTCATTCTTTGTTTATGAAAAGCAGATGATGTTGCAACTCATTTTTCAGGATGAAAGTGATTTTACCCCAGGCGGATATGCAGTAAACTTATTTCAAATTATTGAATACTTCAAATGTATTTTTATTTGT
>CAKNXH010002189.1:114109-170672 GCA_932178445.1 Andricus quercusramuli | reverse complement strand
CCTAAGTTATTCCTGTGACCAGTCACAGGGGTATTTTCTCGCCCCCCCCCGCCCATGAGACGTTGGAAAGGGGGTCATGTGTAACCTAAGTTATTTTTGTGTCCAGTCACAGGGGTGCCTTCCCGCCCCCTCCCCATGACACGTTTGAAAGGAGATCGTGTGTAACCTAAATTATTTCTGTGACCAGTCACAGGGGTGCCTTCCCGACCCACATGGCACGTTGGAAAGGAGGTCGTGTGTGACCTAAGTTATTCCTGTGACCTGTCTCAGGGGTGTTTTCTCGCCCCCCATTTGACTTTGGAAAGGGGGTCGTGTGCAACCTAAGTTATTTCTGTGGCCAGTCATAGGGGTGCCTTCCCGCCCCCCATGACACGTTGGAATGGGTGCCGTGTGTGACCTAAGCAATTCTACACTTCGTACCTACATTTCCCTTCTTTTCTCTAAAACGGTGAGTCGTAGGGTAAAAATATATTGAACAAAAAATATGTATTCTCAAAAGATCTACAACTTTTGTTTAAAGCTTTTTTGTAAATTTTCATTATTTACTGAAATGAACGGAAAAACATGAAATTTTTATAGTTTTTTGGGGTTTTGACCTTGAAAATCAAATTTGCGGGTATTTTCACTATCATATTCGTGATCAGCACGTCAAAATACATAGGTATACGGAGCTTCAAATTCATCAGAGGTAAGCGCTTTTCGGAACTCCACCCATAAATTATTTCAAACATACCAAACTCAATTAATTATTTTAATAAATTAAAAATTATATCCCAAAATTTGTTTTCAAATAAGTTTCTCGACAATTTTTTTCACCAATTTTTTTCAAAATTTTTTCTCAAACATTTTTTTCAAAATTTTTTTCCAAAATTTTTTCAAAAAATTTTTTTCCAAAATTTTTTCAAAAAATTTCATTTCTAACAATTTTATCCGAAATTTTTTTTTCTTTCAAAAATTGTTTCTCTGAAAAATTTTTTCGAAAAAAAAATTGTTTTAATAAATTTAGAATTATGTACCAAAATTTTTTTTCAAATAAGTTTCTCGAAAATTTTTTTCACTAATTTTTTTTTAACATTTTTTCTCAAACTTTTTTTTTTCAAAAAGTTTTCAAAAAGTTTTCAAGAAGTTTTATTTTCAACAATTTTATCCGAAATTTTTTGTTTATTTCAAAAATTATTTCTCTGAACAATTTTTTAACATAATTTTTTCAAAAAAAAATTATTACAAACATAACAAACTTTACATTTTTGTCTTCGGCATGAGCTATCTAAAAAAGTTAAAATTAATTATTTCAATTAATTTTAAATCCTTTCAATTAATTATTTTAATAAATTAAAAATTATGTACCTGTGGGAAAAGGTAAATATATTAGCAATGACGACTCGAGAAAAATACGATATAAATATTGTGGCTTATTTAACGATTTCAAAAATGAGAACTTTGCGGACATAGAATCGGAGAGCGTAATTTGTAGTGTTCACGGCGACAGCTAGGCAATTACTGAATTTTGGAAAGTGTTCAGGTAAGGGGGTGGATGAGCACGACCATGAGTCATGGCCCACAGTCGCTAAGAAAACCCTATACCTGAGTAGCGAGTATTGCAGTTTGAAAGCAAGTAAATTGAAAGAGAAAACTTGAGTTGAAATATAATTCGTTAACTAAGAATTTGGTTTGACTCAAATAAAATATAATTCGCGAATAATTGAATGTAGTTCCCACATCACCCCCCCGCTAGTGATAGAGTCACGAAAAAGAAACTTGTGGGCGATCGGGAAAATGAACTCTTCTGTCCGATCGTGTAGTTTTGTTTTGCTGGATCGGTTGCTCAACTTCTGGTTGCTTCTCTGGTTTCGTGGTATTGTCCGAGATTTTGTTTTTCGGTAGAGGTTGAGAATCTTCCGTGATGATGTAGGCCGGCTTGAGACGGTAAATTGACACAGTAGTGTCTCCTTCTCAAAGTCGAACCGTGAATCTTTTTGGGGACCGGTTAATCTCCAGGAAAGGACCTTCTTAAGGCGGTTGTAGTGCACCTTTTGCAGGTCCATCCCTCATTAAAATGTGTGAGCATGTTTTGAGGTCCTTAAAAACAAAAGTTTGTTTTCGGCTATGGTGCGTGCCGTTTGTCGGTCTGAGGGTGGAAAAGTGCTTCCTCAGATCTTTCACGTAGTCTGATGCGTTGTCGATTGCTGCTTGCGGGGAGAGAAATTCTCCGGGTAGTCGGATAGGTTCGCCGTAAACTAATTCAGCCGACGTTGTTTGGAGGTCCTCTTTCGAGGCAGATCTGATTCCTAAGAGGATAATGGGTAAGACATCCATCCACTTTTCCGTTTCGTGACACATTATTGATGCTTTTAGTTGTCGATGGAAACGCTCTACGAGGCCGTTTGCTGAAGGGTGGTATGCTGTGGTTCTTAAATGCTTAGTTCCGGTTAATTTATTTAGTTCACTAAAAAGTTGTGACTCGAACTGTCTTCCTTGGTCTGTTGTAACTCGCAGGGGAACTCCGAACCTCGCGATCCATCCTGTGAAGAAAGTTCGAGCGATGGTCTTGGCTTCTATGTTCTCCACCGGGAAAGCTTCTGGCCAACGGGTGTACCTGCCAATGCACGTGAGAACGTAGGAATACCCGTGTGGATGCGGAAGTTTGCCCACGATGTCGAGATGCACGTGTTCGAACCTGGATGATGGTGGTTGAAATTTTCCTGTCGGGGATGCAACATGTCGCGTTATTTTTGCACGCTGGCATTGCATGCGAGCTCGCGCCCAGGCTCGATAGTCCTTTTTGATCGAGGGCCACACGAATCGCTGCGTGACGAGCTTGATGGTTGCTCGAATTCCAGAGTGTGCGAGATTGTGCACAGAATTGAACGCTGTTTTACGGAAAGGTGCGGTTATAAAAGATCGAGCTGCTTCTGTGGAGACGTCGCATTACACGGCAACGTTGGTTCCAAGTTCTTCGTCCTCGGCCTGTGAAATAGCGAGGGCTTCATAATCGATGCTCGCCGATATTTCGTCGATTCTAGAAAACGCATCAGCGACGACGTTTTCGAGTCCTTTAATAGTGCAAATGTTAGCGGTTTGTGGTCTGTGTAGATAGTAAATTCAAGACCTTCGACCATGTGCTTAAAAAGCTTGACAGCCATGTAAGCTGCCGAAAGCTCTCTGTCGTACGCTCCGTACTTTTGCTGTACTGAGCTTTTTCGAGAAAAATGCCAAAGGTTGCCAGCCTTTTTCTACTCGCTGTTGCAGAACTGCCCCCACGGCAAAGTCCGAAGCATCATTTACTACTGCGAGTGTTGCGTTCGGGACTGGAACTGCTAGCAAAGCTGCTCGTCCTAGAGCTTCTTTGCAAGCTTCAAAAGTTCGTGCTGCTTCTTCGTCCCAGTTTACGGGAGTTGAGCCTTTGACGTTACCTTTTAATAGGTCGTTGAGAGCTGCTTGAATGCCGGCTGCGTTTGAGATGAATCTTCTATAAAAATTCATTGACCCCAAAAATCCTCGGAGTTGTTTGACCGTTTTGGGTTGAGGAAAGTTTTGAAGCGCTGAAATGTTATCCGGTAACGGTTCGATTCCGCGGCTGGAAATTTTGTGGCAGAGAAAATTCACCTCTGCGACACCAAAGGTAGATTTTGCGGAGTTTATTAAAATCCCGTGTTCTTGGAAACGGCAAAAGAGTTCTTCCAGGTGCTGGAGGTGTTCTTCTTGCGTGTCGGACGCGATAAGAAAATCGTCGATATAAACGAAACAGTACTCGAGCCCGCGTACGATTTCATCAATAAAGCGCTGGAATGTTTGTCCCGCGTTCCGCAATCCATATGGAATGAATGGGAATTCGAATAGGCCGAATGGTGTAATGACAGCCGTTTTCGCGATGTCTTCGGGTGCGACTGGAATCTGGTTGTAAGCACGCACGAGATCGATTTTTGAAAATATTTTCTTATCGTCTAGATAATTTGCGAAATCTTCAATATGAGGCACCGGGTATCGGTCCGGTATTGTTCGCGCATTTAGACCGCGATAGTCGCCGCACGGTCGTCACTCGCCTGATGATTTTGGGGTCATGTGCAGAGGTGAGGCCCAACTGCTTTCGGATGATCGAGCTGATCCGATGCATAGCATCCCGTCAAAGAACTTTTTGGCTGCTTTATATTTGTGGCCATCCAGTCGCCGAGCTCTGTTCGCGACTGGTGGTCCGGGTGTGGTTCGAATGTGGTGAAAAACTTTATGTTTTCTGTCGACAGTTGATCCTTCTGGTCGCGTTATTTCCGGAAAACGAGATAGGCGGTAATGAAATCGTGATTCTGTCGCGATTTCTTTTATGCATTTAATGCTTTCCTGAGGACCCTTGACGATACGACCCTCAGACGTCAGCAGCGTTTCGCCGTCGATGAGTCGAGCATTACCTACGTCCATCCACAGTCCGAAATGTGCTAAAAAATCGGCACCGATTATGGGTTTCTTGACGTCCGCTATCACGAAACGCCATGTGAAATTGCGGCGTAATTTGAAGTCAGGGGTTAGCGTCATAAAACCATACGTGGACACGATAGATCCGTTAGCGGCATATAGTTCATAATACGTTTTGCGTAACAATCCGCGCACTCGCGATTGCGGGTACACACACAAATCTGCACCAGTGTCGATAAGGAATTGTTTTCGTGTATCGCGATCTGTCAAGAAAAGGCGGCGCGAAAATGGGCAAGGATCGCTAACCGCCTCTAGCGAGTGTCCCTGTCGTTTCCCTGCTTGAAAGTGCACGGTGTATTGCACTTTTGTGCCTTGTTGCCGAAACGCGCGTGATACCAACACATCCCATTGTCTTGGACCGTTTGCTGTCTTGAGCGCGATCCTTCTGAAAAATCGCGACGCAGAGCCATTATTTCTGGACGAAGGCTTTCGATAACGTTATCGTATTTTGTCGCGAATGTTTCGGAGATTTGTCTCCTGTGATCGATATAGGCGAGCGGTGCACCCCCAAAAAGATGCACAGAAAAATGAGTTGACCGACCACTGAAAAACGCAAGGCTAAAAGCAATTGGGATCAATTAAGTATGCTATTGCGAACAAAAAACCTTAATGACATTTTTTCATCCCGATGGTCAGTAATTTGTTATTAACCAAAAACTTGCAAAATTACGATAATTTAAGGTCAAAAAATGACCAAAAAACGCATGTTTCAAAAATTCTTTTCTCGACTTCTTCCGAAGCTTTTTAAAATTTTCTGAATTGATAGTATTCGTGAAAATATGTAGTTTCATGCTGTATTTTTTCTATTCGTGCAACTTTTTTTTTACCTTGTGAAATGCGCAACAGAAAATACTAAAGTTTATGGATTTCGCGACGGATTCGCCGCGGCGCAGCATGTGAAGTATATTGATTCGCGGAACTTTTTGTTAGTTATTTATGAAAAATGTATGGTTTTTGGCCATTGCCATTAAAAAAACATTCCAGTTCTATCTAAACGCGATATACTACCGAAATCAAGCCTTTACTACTACTACTACTACTACTACTTATATAGACATTTATTTATATAAGCTATACTAATGTAAAAATTATTTTGCATATAGATATTTAAACCGAATTCAAATTATCCGCGTCTTCGCGCGTCTTGCTTATGCGATTTTCGCTTGTTTAAACTTGCACAAACACGCATAGCGAATGAAATGGCAGAAGCAAGAATTTTTCAATCATACATATCACTTTATTATGGTGTTTTCATGTGTCTACGGTGCACGTTTGGTACACGTAAATTTTCATCGTGGTACTAAAGGATGTCTTGTTTAAAAAAGGTTTGATTTCGGTAGTATATCGCGTTTAGATAGAACTCCAATGTTCTTTTAATGGCAATGGCCAAAAACCGTACATTTTTCATAAATAACTAACAAAAAGTTCCGCGAATCAATATACTTCACATGCTGTGCCGCGGCGAATCCGTCGCGAAATCCATAAACTTTAAGATTTTCTGTTGCGCATTTCACAAGGTAAAAAAAAAGTTGCACGAATAAAAAAAATACAGCATGAAACTTCATATTTTCACGAATACTATCCATTCAGAAAATTTCAAAAAGCTTTGGAAGAAGTCAAGAAAAAAGTTTTTGAAACTTGCGTTTTTTGGTCATTTTTTGACCTTAAATCGCTTATAACTCGAAAACGAAGCATTTTTCGAAAAAACGCCAGGAGTCAAAAAGTGTTTCTTTTTGCCCAATTTACTTAAAAAACTGACCAGCGTAACGATTTTTTCATTGATCGTAATTTTGCAAGTTTTTGGTTAATAACAAATTACTGACCATCGGGATGAAAAAATGTCATCAAGGTTTTTTGTTCGCAATAGCATGCTCCATCGATCCCAATTGCTTTCAACCTTGCGTTTTTTAGTGGTAGGTCAACTCATTTTTCTGTGCATCTTTTTGGGGGTGCACCACTCGCCTAATATCGTATATCGCGTCTGCAAGTTCGCAGACGGTTGTGAGATCTGCATTTGCTTGTGTAGCCAAGATCGCTTGCATGGAGCAAGGGAGACGACCGATCCACAGTGAGCGCACTAGGTTTTCCGGAACTGTCGTGCCCGCGAGACCTTGAAGATGACGTAGAAATGTCGATGGCTTGCGATCTCCAAGTTCTTCATGCTCCAGGAGACGCCGCGTTTTTTGCTCTTGGGACGTGCTTAATCGAGGAATAAGCTCTGTTTTGAGTTTGTTGTATCTGTTTTCGGTGGGTGGACTACAGATGATTTCGCGCACTTCTTTCGCGTATCGCGGATCTAGATTGGAAATAACATAGCTGTACTTTACCTTGTCAGCTGAAATTTTGCTTACGTCGAAAGAAGCCTCAATCATAGAGAACCATAATTCGGGTTCTTCCGAGTAAAAAGGAGGTATCTTCACAGAAACTGTCTCAATCCTTGCTTCAGTTTGCATCTCATTGTCAGACATGTTCACTAGGGTCACTATAAAACACAGTCACTAGTAAAAAAATGGTCAGAAGTCACTGCAATAGGTACACAGTCACGTAAAACAGTTCACTGATGTTGCACGTAGGGTCAGGGTACAGTCACTTCGGGATAGCGTCACTTGAGGGTTTAGCGTTCTGGTTTATTTAACGATTACAAAAATGAGAACTTTGCGGACATAGAATTGGAGAGCGTAATTTGTAGTGTTCACGGCGCCAGCTAGGCAATTACTGAATTTTGGAAAGTGTTCAGATAAGGGGGTGGATGAGCACGACCATGAGTCATGGCCCACAGTCGCTAAGAAAACCCTATACCTGAGTAGCGAGTATTGCAGTTTGAAAGCAAGTAAATTGAAAGAGAAAACTTGAGTTGAAATATAATTCGTTAACTAAGAATTTGGTTTGATAACAAAATGTACATTATTGTCTTCGGCATGAGCTATTTTTTAAAAGTTAAAATTAATTATTTCAATTTGTTTTAAATCCTTTCAATTAATTACCTTAATAAATTAAAAATCATCTCCTAAAATTTGTTTTCAAATACGTTTCACGAACATTTTTTTTACAATTTTTTTTCAACATTTTTTTTCAACATTTTTTTCCATACATTTTTTTTCAACATTTTTTGAAAATTTTTTATTTTCACCATGTTTTCAAGAAATTTTATTTTCAACCATTTTTTTCTTTCAAATTTTTTTCTCTGAACAATCTTTTTACATAATTTTTTCGAAAAAAAGTTATTTCAATAACATTTACTTGCATGAAATTGTTTTTCCCAAACAATTTTTTTACAAAATTTGAACATTTTTTGTTTTCAGGTTATGTTAAGACTGCAACTAACGTCTCAATTGTCTACGAAAGCCTTCCCTGTAGGCACTCAGGGCCTACACCTTGACATTATTGTCTTCGGCGTGAGCTATTATTTGAAAATTAAAATTAATTTTTTCAATTAATTTTAAATCTTTCCAACTAATTATTTTGATACATTACAAATTATGTCCCAAAATTTGTTTTCCAAAAAGTTTCTGAGGAAAATTGATTTTGTCAAAATTTTTTTTAAACAAATTTTATTTCATACTTTTTTTTGTAAACAAAGAAATTGAAAAAAAATTTCAGCAATTTTATTCAAAAATGTTTTTCTTCTAAAAATTTTTTCTCTGAACACTTTTTTTTTTGTAAAAAATAAAAAAAAAAATGTTGAAAAACAATTTTGAAAATAAATTTTGAAAAAAAAGAATTTGTGAAACCAAATTTTGAAAAAACTTATTTGAAAACAAATGTTGGGACATAATTTTTAATTTATGAAAATAATTAATTGACAGGATTTAAAATTAATTGAAATAATTGATTTTAATTTTTTTTAAATAGCTCGTGCCGAAGACAAAAATGTCAAGTTTGTTATGTTTGAAACATTTTTTTTTCGAAAAAATTATGTAAAAAAATTGTTCGGAGAAACAATTTTTGAAAGAAAAAAATTTGCGTATAAAATTTTTGAAAATAAATTTTTTTGAAAAAATTAAAAAAAAAATTGTGAAAAAAATGTTGAAAAATAAAATGTGTGAAAAAAATTGTCGAGAAACTTATTTGAAACCAAATTTTGGGACATAATTTTTAATTTATTAAAATAATTAATTGAAAGGATTTGAAATTAATTGAAATAATTAATTTTAATTTTAATTTTTTAAAAATAGCTCATGCCGAAGACAAAAATGTCAAGTTTTGTTTCGGAATAAAATTTAGGAAAATGCTTTGAGTCCCATTTATGTGACTGCTACCGTGCGCTCACAGCCGCATGTTATTGTTACGAAGGGATCGTTATGGATCCTCTTGCTGTTTCTGAAGAGGTCGACGATTTGTGAGTCTGACTTATTTATCCTGCTGTGACATCACACTAACACTTACCTCAATAGAACTGGTAGGAAAATTCCTTCGAAATTACTAAAATTTAAGATACTTTTTTCTTAATTATTATTACACCGCATGTATTAACATGCTCTTAATCGTTAATATTTTTGCAAACTTTTTGAATGCTTCGTTTCGAAAATGTCCTATTTCAGTATACTCTTGAGCCCCGTAAGGACAAGCTTTCCCTCTACATAGGGTTTAAAGCTTTCATTCACGTTTTTTTTATCGTGCTGGTCGACATATACACTGAGTTAACTTTCATTACCCCCTTTAGGCCCGTCTGACGGGGGTTCTTGACCGAGTGGGGGGTGGCAGGCATACATTTTCCGAAAGCAGTAATTGCCCTCGGCAATATGGTGTAGATTTCATTGTGCTGGCTCACGACAGGTGAATATTAAAAAAATCGATCGCTAAGAATCCATTTTTATCGTACCTTTGACCGACTGGGCGCTGGCAGGCAGGCCATTCCTTGATCGTCTATGTCTAAGGTTTCATCCCCAGTAACTTTTATCCTGCTGGCGTGTTACCTGACAAAAAATGCAGTGGGATCTTGGACGTTTGTCAACCCTAAAAAACTACATTCCCGGAATAATGAATAGACATTTAAGGCTTCCCTGGAATGAACTCTGTATATCCGATTTTTTATTTTTCTATCTCACACTTTTTGTGAAGCGAATGACACAGTGAAACTGTCACTATTTTCCACTACACGTAAGTGTGTTTATTTCCCACTGTTAGCAACCTAGTACATGTTTTAGTTTTCCAGAAATCCAGGTGGCTCAAATTCAAGCCCTATATCAAATTGGAGCCATTACCTCTAATAATTGTTTAATTTTTATTTATTTATTCGTTAATATTACATTCTCATCATAATGAGAAGGTATTGGATTTATGTGAAAAGTGACTTTGGCGGATTCCGTCAAATGTTGACGTTTTGAGGCCACCTGAGTCAGAAAAAATAGTTCTTACGTCGGTGTCTGTCTGTCGGTGTCTGTCTGTCGTTGTCGTTGTCCTCGTTGTAGTCTGTAAACACGATAACATGTGAAGAAATTATCAGATTGGATTGCCTCTTGGCACACTTTATAAGAGGGTGAATAGAACGGACGAGTTCGACAGCCAGCTATTTTGGACCAAATGTCAAAAAGTTGAAGCATTTTTTAAATCTTGTGACCATTTTTTTCAAAATTTGCAATGTTTATTCACGGCTCTTCGTAGCACACAGAAATTGGAACAATTTATCCTGATGACTTTTTTCGATAAATGAAAAATTGTCAGAGTTACAGCATTTTCAAAATCCAAAAGAAGAAACGAAAATTAACATTTTGAGCCAAACAACGCCCGACATGAAAAACAGTCAGGAAAAGAAAAGTGTTTCTTTCTGCACGCCCTACAAGATTATCATAACAACTTTTTGAATTTTCTTGAAAAATTGAAAATTCACATTTTTATTGTACAAAAAATAATAAAAAATCAAAAATTTTAATTTTACGGTCAAACTATGCAAGATACGACAAATGATGATTTAACAAAAATTCCGGACTCAAAAAAGATCTATAAATTTGTTATTGGTCACATTTTGTTAGGATGTTTGTATTATTTGTAAAAAATAACATTAACAGTAAAAAAATCAGCCCGATAAGTAGGCGCATTCTCATTAAAACTTTGTTTATTTAATTTCCCGTTCATCTCGTGTGTGTTTTTTTAAAATACCTCCTTGTTTTTATGTTCTCAATACTATTTCTACCCGAGTCGAAATATAGACCCTACTTTGACGCTCTTCACGCTGTCATTTGTAGGGGCTAAGGTTTTAAAGTAGAAGCTATTCCAATGCGATTTTTGCCCCTACTTTGGCGCTCTAATGGGCACAAATTTCCAAATCTTCCACTTGGAGCGTCAAAATAGGGGCTCAGTTTTTGCTTCTACTTTAATGCTCCACATTCTACCTTCCCGGACAAAATAAAAATTATTTACGAAAGATTAACAAGAGTAGAGTATGACGAAAACATAGCGACATTTGCGCAATATTTTAAGTTATTTTGCATAATCATTCAACAACAATTTCTTGTTGAGCATTGAAAACAACGTGTATCTAATATTGAATAAATGAATATACAACATAATTTGGGTTTTTTCATTCGTCAACAGATCCTAAGTTTTATGCAACTTAAAATGAAAACTACTGTTTGTTGTTAAATGAAGATGCAAAATGTTATGAAATATGTACACAATGTCACAGTGTCCTCGACTCACTCAACTTTTGTAAATCTTTCGTCAATTAATATGTTTTCCGTGCACTTTTATATTCCTTTCGCTGATGAGTTATAAATCCTTTTTAACTTATAATTTTTGTATTAGAATCTTTTAAAATAGAACGAAGTAATTATTGATATCACAAAATGAACAATTATAAACCTGTAACAGTGTGTTTCAAAAACATACGAAGTTCTATAATGAAGTAAAACATATTAGGATGTAAATATCGAAGTACACATATTATAGAACAGCATAAGTTTTATTATCCTGCTCGTTTTCCTTGTTTTGCGATTCCACTTGTACTAATGTTGGTTTTTCGTCTTCGGAACCCGTATAAATATGAACTTATTAATTATTTTTATTGTTCAATCACATATACGTAGAAGACGTTCATACATTTTAATATTCTTTCAAAATAATAAATTTGTAATAATCTTAAGAAGATAATTATTATTACTACAATAGTACTAAGTGACAATATTAAGTTGGGTTAAGGCTCCATTAACTAAAAATGTTACTGTGTTGTATTGTTAATAAAAAATATAGAATAAAAATAAAATCTGGATTCAAATCACAATTATGTTAATTTTTGGCCATGACCTCTATAACTTTTGACCTAATGAAGATATTCATTATTTTCTTTCATATTCGCAAAGCGTTTATCGTCTTCTTCCAAAATGCGATAGAGAATTGAAAAAAGGTTTAAAATTAACAAAATGGCAGCGGTTTTTATCAAACAATTAAAAATCGCTTTTCTCAAAAAACCCACATTTAAATATATGCCAATTTTTTTTTTGAGCTCGTGCTTTGGTAATAGTTTAGCGCGCAAGGTGCTTATAAAATGCCTTTCATCTATTAGCAGAAAATTTGAAAAACATTCAGAAGAATAAAAAGTGTGGGGCTTTCAAGAACATCTTTTTCATTCGTTTCTTCGAATTTTGAAAACATGAAAAAATACATTTTCTGGAAAACCACACTTTTTCTATTTTTCCAACAAATTTTGAAAACTTTCTAATCATAGAAGAAAGGCATCTTATAAGCATCATGCTAGCAGACTAACAATATATCTTCATTATCAAAGTAAAAGTTTAAAAAATGGCAAAAAATTCAAAGTGGGTTTTTTGAGAAAATCGATCTTTCATTTTTCAAGAAAAACCCCTTTTGTTAATTTTAAACCTGTTTTCAATGTTCTTTCGCGCTTTGGCAGGAGACGATGAACACTCAATTAGGTCAAAAGTTATAGAGGTTTGAAGAAAAAAATTGAGTTTTTGCTCAAAATTCAAGCACAAAATTCAAATACGCCTAACTTTTTGGGATTGTTTTTTTGCAAATCGGAAAAATACGTATCGCCTAATAACCTCCGAAGAACAACATATTTCCTCCCAAGAGATTCTGCGATTCTGATTTAAAATGGAGTCGGTCGCCTGAAGAATTAAGTTAAATAGTTTCAGAATCGAATAAGAAGAAATAAATGACATAATAGGGTACAATTTTGAAAATAAATACCATTAAAGAAAATTTAAATGGCGGGATATTTGAAAAAAAATTATTAAAATAAGTTGTAAAAATTTAAATATTCTCAATATTATTTATTGTGGTATTGGAATGAAAACATTATGAATTATTTTTAACAAATTCTGTAAATAAGTAATGGAAGTTTATAGAAATAAAATTATCTTTTGAGGGTTTTGCAAAAAAAATCAGTAACTAATTATGAAATAATATGTATACAAAGTATTCTTTGGTTGAATTGAATGCAAGTAAGTTAGATTTCGAGTCATTATTATGAAAAAATGTAATTATATAGTACAATGTAAAGTAAAGTGATCTATTTACCGCCAATAGCTTGCACTTTTGCTTCCAACTGAATTGTTTTTTTTTCTTCCATATCATTTGACTTTAAAAGAGCTACTCAGCCTACTTCTCTACTTTCCTTCGGAATCAATGATAAGTGAATGACATCTTGTTTTTTATCCTCTATCCACCAGACCAGCGCAAACTTCTTTTCACTTGAAGCCATTTCAGATATTATTATTTTAATATTAATCACGAAAACAAAGATATTTTCTTTGGCTATAACCAATAAAATTGACATTTCTACAAACTGCGGTGTTCGAGCTGGGAGGAAACAACAAAGTATTTGTTACGCGAGCGCAAGCGTCAAGACAGCGACGCCATATTTGAGCGTGAAAATTTTAAATTTCAGTTACTGTATGTGAACTGCAAAGAGAGCGAAGTCAATAAATCAAAATTAATAATACGTCAAAGCTGTTAGATTCCCGGTATAATTATATCGGAGAAATGTTCATTTCCTTATTTCTAACCGTGTGTGTACTTTCGGGACCATCGTCGTTAAGGGGTTAGCCCTACTTGCAACGCAATAAAAAAGTGAATTTTATCGATTTTTTTTGAAAGAATGAAAAAATATTTTTTGGTCAAAGTTTGTGTATTTAAAAGAGTACCATATAAACATAATTTACGCTAATTTTCATTCAAGAATACACATTATTTCATAAGCTACTACTGATACACCGTAGTATGATTTTTTGAAGGTGTATTGCGGTGAGCAACACTGCTCAGGACTCGATCATCCGAAATGGGAAAATCAAAAATATTTCAAGAAATTATAAGTTTTTCTAGTCCTTAACCTAAGTATTTGGACAAAAAATTTTTTTGACAGAATGGCGGCCAGTCAAAGTTGAGAAATCGATTTTTGTCGAGAAAAAAACACATTCGTTTTTAAAATAAAAAAAAAGTTTTGAATGAAAAAAAAATTCCTTCGATTAAGTGCTGCTTTTTGATATCACAAAAAAGGTTGCCAAGTTTGGAAATGATCGGTTAAGCGGTTTTCTAGAAATCTTGCTCACCGACTTTGAAAAAGTCGTTTCGAGAAAAACGCATTTAAAGTTCTGAAACTGCCTAGACCTAGACGGACCCGCCTACGCTTCCGACTGAATAACTTCTACAATTTCATTCAGATTTAATTAAGACTTTCAGAAAATATTTTTCAAATAATTTACTTTCAGAAAATGTCAAAACCCAAAAATCGAATTTTTCAAAATTGGCAAGTAGGGTTAACCCCTTAAAAACAGCCCAATCAGACAAACGGCACCTGGTGCCGACTGTAGCAAAAGAAAATATATATGAAGATAATATCAAAGATAACATTATACAGTTATAGGTACGTGGTAAGCGCTATCCTATCTATTTCATAAAATAAGTTACTCTACAGAGTAAAAAATATATAAGAGCAATTCCATGTCAAATCATCTGAAGAATTTCAGCCATTGTTAATAGTTTTGATGAAAATTCTAGTATCCTTCCTCTTAGATGTTGCGAGGAAAAAACCCAAAATAATTGTTAAAAAAATCCAAAAACTTAGGAAATATTCAAAATTAAAATTTTTGGTCTTTTCTTCTTTAACCTTCATAACTTTGGTGATTTTAATTATATTAAGGTATATTTGTTCAATTATTCGTAATAGGACGCAGTTTTAGAAATATATATTTTTTTAACTGCGTCCTATTACGAATAATTAAAAAAATCACCTTGATAGCACTAAAATCACGAAAGTTTTGAAAATTTTAGAAAAGTGGACCAAAATTTTCAATTTTGAATATCCCTCAAGTTTTTGGATTAAGAAAAAAATTATTCTAACGTTTTTCTTTCAACACCTTGAAGAACGTATACAAGAATTTTCATCTGAATTACTAACAATAGCTGAAATCCTTGAGATGATTTTACGTGGAATTGCTTATGATTACGATATTTTTTAAGAAATGTGAAGAGATCGACTTTTGAGAACTTTCATTCAAGACCCTCCATTCAACTTAACAAATTTTAAAATTACAATTCACAACAAAGATAAATATTATGAAAAAGAAAAGATAAAACATTAGTGTTGAGCCAATTTTCCTCTGGAATAGATGTCTTGATATCATATCAAACTTTGTATTTGATTTTTGTTAAGAAAAATTATTATAAAATGTTATACAGAGATTGAGAAGTGTTTATCGAGGAGTTCAAAAAATATTTTTGAAATTTAGAGATTGAGAAGTGTTTAAGGAGGAGTTAAAAATATACAAAAAGTTACAGAGCGTTAAAAGAGAACTTAAAAATTCTGTGAAGATTATAGAGCTTCAAAGGAGACGTTAATGAAACTCAAGAACGTAGAGACAAGCGCTGCAATGTAGGGGCTAAGATTTATGTAAAAGCAAAATAGAATGAAAATATCTTCAAGAGCGGCTAAGTAGGAGCTAGTAGAACAAGCAGCTTCAAAGTAGAAGGAATACTTCCACTTAGAGCATCAAAGTAGGGCCTATATTTCGACTCGGGTAACCATTGAAACAATAAAATAACTATCATTAATGCTCACGGTACTTGAAAATTTGTATTTCTACATTTTCATTCAGAGAAGGTATTAGATTTGTGTAAGATTTGACCTCCCCCCCCGGTTTTTGTCAAATGTCCATTTTTCAATAATCATTTAAAAATTTATCACATATATGTTCCAAAAACGACTTAGGTACTTTTTTTCTCCCCTTTTCACGTAGTTGGAAAAAATCTTTCAAATTGTATGATTTATTAGAAAGATACGCAAATATACGCTGAAGTAATGGAATTTCCTTCTTCATTTGATATCAAATACAAATGTAGTCATTTTTATCTGAAGAACATAGAACATAGTCGTTGCGAAGCGCCACGACCAAATATCGCGCCGCAAGCGCGCTCAAACTTTTGGGTTTCTATTATACGATGAACAGAAATACGAGCGTGGAGCGCGAGGTTTACATGATTTTTAAAGCAAATATCGAGCTCGAAGCGTGATTGTCTTGATGAGAATGTGTTCCTTAAGGTCGATAGAACCTTAAGTGAATTAGTTCTTCATTTTATGTAAAACTAACGTAATTAAACCAAAAGCAAGCCATAACGATGAAGTTTACGAAGAGAGTATTAGCCCGCGAAGCGCGCGATAGCGAGCACACGAATTGCGAAAACCTAGAGGAACCAAGCTTAAAACGTCAGGCAAATGTGTCTTTTCAAAATTTGTAAATAGCAATTCAACTTACTCGAATTTTCTCTAAATCAATAATTGTTCAACTATTATATACATCAAGTTACACAATTTCCTTAATAAATAAGAAGTTCCTTAAAATAGAACAATTATAGTTAACATTGCAACGTTCAAAGTTTCAGTTTAGCTCTCTGAAATGTTGACGATTCAAGGCTTTCTGTTTCAAACAATTCGTTTTGAAATCATTTAGTGTTAAATGATTCGTTCGTAATTGCTCATTTCAAATGAAGAGTAAAACATTGCTGAATATTGAAAAATTGCTCTTCTTCATTAATAATTTTTAAATCGAATGGGCTAAAAATGGAATATTTTTTACTGAAACAACCCGTGTAGAAATTTTAGTCGGGGGCTAGCCAATCCATGGTCGGGGAGCCTGACTTTAAGTCGGTAGCTGGTCGGGGAGCCCAGCTTTAGGTCGGGCTTTGGTCGGGCTTTGTGGCTGGGATCCGACCAGAACCGTCACGCTCGCTTATCCAGCCCCCAACCAGGGAGCCCAGCCGGTCTATGGTCGGGCTATCCGACCATGGCATTGATTTTTCTGAAAATAAACAATGACGATCATAATGTTTAAACAACATAAATTAAACATAATATACCTTTATCACAAACTTATTGATTACTTTTGCCTAAAGTTCCTAACCTCAAAATTTTATTTTCTAATATATGAAATAAAACAATTTTCAGTTCAAAAAATAATGTAAAACTTCATAATATGAATGGGTGAAGGATAAATAGCTCACTTTGTTAAATATTTTCAACTGGAGGATTGAAAGACGCTTTTTTTAATTCGCTATTTCAAGCTGTTGTATTGAACCAAAAAGTGATATATCTATACTTATTTGCATTTACTCTAAATTTTGAAACTCTGCCTTTTCAAATTAATGCCAAGTGATTTGTATGATAAGCCTGAAAATAATTAATTAACTCATAACATTGTATAAACTATTGTCAATCTAGTAAGATAGCAGCGTAATTAAATCATTGACGGTTTATTTATTTATTTTTTAAGTGCGCACTGTTTGCTTAATATTTTTAGTCCTTACTGATTCTTATCGTTTATGACACTGAATGAAAATATACCTGACTTGCCCCCGAGTATCTCCCAAATGGGCTTTTGATTAAAAATATACTTGATTTGCCCCTGACCGTCGCTTGGCTGGGCCTTTGAATAAAAATATACCTGGATAGCCCTCGACCATATCCCGGCTGGGCTGTGGGGAAAAAAAGTGGCCCGACCAGCCCTCGACTAGAAATCATGTTGTGTTAGGGCCAACTGGGGCTATTTCCTAACAGGAACGTTTATATAGGATTTGAAATTCAATAAGAGCGTTTGATTCAGAATATATCAATAATTTTAAATTATTTAAAAATTGGACATGGTTTACAAATTTTCAATCAGACGTTTAAATTTGTTTAATTACTAAGGCCTTCGAATTGGAACAGTTCATTTTTTCGCGTTGAAATCTGTAAATTGTTTAATTTTGAACAGATTCAGAATCGTCCCGTAAAATAAATAAATTATTGTTCAATTTAAAATACTAGAACTACAGTTCAATTGTAAAAATCATTAAGTAATTTATATTTACGAAAAATTTAGATGCTAAGAGGTTTTAGAATTACACGTTATGAAGAGTTACACGTGAGAGTTAGAGTTACACGTTATGAATTATGATTGGTTTCATAATCGGAAAACTGAACAATTGAACTTGAAATTTGATTGAAGTTATAAAATAAAACTTATTTCAAATTGCATTATATACCATCTGATATGAAATTTGTGATATTTCAAATGATTGGATAGATTTTTCTTCTAAAAATTTGTACAATTCCCAGTCAGAAAACAAATTCATTATCATTTTCTGGTTTTCCAGTCTCAGCAAATCCCCGGTCATTTCTCGCTTTTCCCGGTTTCCCGGTCCAGCGGCCACCCTGAATTTGTATACAATTTTCACACCTATAGAATAAATTTAAAAAATTGCAAAATTTTAAAGGTTTTAAAAACTTCCTGGTGGGCTTGTAATTTTGTACATTCTCATCCATATTTAATATTTATTTTTTATAATCCATGCAAGTAAATTACAGCAGAACTAGCGCCACGGTGAAGGGCAGAACTATTTTAGCCGAGTTGAGTACTTTCATCACGGAATCCACTTGCAAAAACATGTTTCGTGAATTTGTAATTTATTAATTAATACGCTTTAAATCAATCAATAGAAAAATTGAAGTGTTTTTATCACGGCTTTCAACACACTCCAACAGTTTCTGACGGTAACTCAAAATCCGAAAAAATGGAGTTACGTAGTTTCTATCCACCCCTACGAGTTGCGTAGATTCTATTTGTCAGCGCGAGTTACGTTAATTCTATCCCTCACCGTCAGTTGCGTACTTTTTTTTAGGACCCATCGAAATGATTTTCACATCAAATATCGAGCGCGAAGCGCGAGTGTCTGGATGAGAATGTGTTCCTTAAGGTCGATAGAACCTTAACTAATAAAGTTCCTTCTCAGTCTGAAATAAAAACAAATTTAACAATCACTTCATATGTAGAGTTTTTGATAATTTTAGAATATTTGCAAATAAACCTTTTCTTTTCATCGAAGTCGAATACGAAGTTCAAAAACCTAGAGGTACCGTGCGTAAAGCGCGATGTAAACACGTCCGAGCGATATATATATATATATATATATACACAATTTGAAAAAAAGTTATACAACCACCGCAGGTTACCACTAAGAGCAACTGTCATCTAAAAAAAATGTCAATAGCCCCCAGTAGAACCGCGGTAAAATAAACCTAGGGCCACGTCTCACATCCGTGAGATGGGTGGCCACAGGGCACGACGAAATCACAACGACAGGCCGGTGAAACCCACGTGTGTCTTGAGGACACGAAGCGACCCAAGGATGACAGCTTTCTGCATCAATCTCGCAAGTGCCTTGGCATATTTTTGGCACGCGGGTATGGCTTTAAGGTTACGAACCAGTGATAATTTAGCACCTCCGAGAGCACCTATCACAAGGACAATTGCTCGTACTGAATATTTTGGGTACAGTCGTTGCAGGTCTCTTTTAAGGTCTTGATATCTCTCCTCTTTTTCTTTCTCCTTTGCAGTGATGTTGTATTCGGACGGAGCCAAGAATTATATTACGATAATATGATATATATATATATTGATATATATATATATATTGATAGGTTTCGGTTTCGATTCCCTTGGAATAGAACCGAAGGGCTTATGACAAAGCCACCGAACGCGTCCTCGGGTTGCGGATAGAGGGTCCCCGTACCAAGGGTTTCTGCTGAATATGGGTACAATAATTAATAAGCAGTCGCGGACAATTGTTCAGGGATGGTCCCGAAGGAATAACCCCTAAGCGAAGGTGTGCGAACCGTGCCGAAAGCTGCATGGCACCTGGGTGAGGTGTCTTTAACGGTGACCCTGGGATATCGGGCGATGTCTCAGAGTAATAGCCTTATCCTTGCACGCGAGGCTCTACAAGGATGGACGAACCCTTTCCCTAGCTGCTCGTGGGAACAACAATGAAACCAAAAAACCACCAAAATGTTGTAGATGCGGTTCAAAACGATCGAACGCGCAGAGCACCCGACAATGGATCGGCAAACAATGCCGATCATCCTAGAGTTCGGGGTGCTGAAAATAATTTAGATGGAAACACAACGACGAACCGGCGAAACGCCCACATTGAGTGGACGGATCAACTTAAGAATGGTGTGTTAGACTGCTACGATGCCAGTATTATCCCTGTTCGTGGAGGCTTTATGGCGCGTATGCATACTCTGTGGTGCCAGAAACACCCAGAGCTTCAACACGTTTCGCATCAGTCTTTGCGAAATCAAGCCGACTACCTCCGCAAAAATGGATATGTACGCGGAGCGCTTCCTCAACCGCTGCTTGAACAAGCTGCAGACGAAGATGAAACGACATTAAGACCAACCGCAGAAAGTAGGCACCTTCTTGAAGATGATGGCAATTTCAGTACAAGGAGGAACATCAACATGCAAGTTCCTCTTAAGCCCCAAGATCTGGCTGAAATGGATGCCTCCCTTTGTGGAGATATCTCGCAAGAGTCCGACCTCTGGACCATCAATTGCTCAGTTTATGGTGCTGCGAGAGCTTTGGCTGATTCAAATCGAAGGCTCAAACCGACGATGGATCAAAAGACAAGAAGACGCTTGCATCAACTGAACAAGAAAATTGGATGGGCAAGACAGAATGCGTCCCGTGTTCAATGTGTGATTGACTACATAACATCTGGTAGACCGTTCACGGAAAGGGTTCGAAAGTTCGCCCAAGAACTAAGGACCTTGTATCACACACTAAACAAGTCAAAGCTGCTGACAATCAAGCAACATATTGTTGACAAAATAAGGCTGTTATCTGACGCAAGGAGGAGGATACAGAAGAGGGAGAGATGGATCAGAGAGAATCAACAGTTTCTCGCTGACCCATCGCGCCTCTTCAGTGATCCCCCTGTTTTTGTAAAAAATCCTCCCAAGCCCAAGGAGGTAGAGACTTTTTGGAGAGAGGTGTACAAGATCCCGAAAACACTAGAGTTGAAGGAAGATACTGACAATATCATCCGCTTCAAGGAGTTTTGCGACAGCCTCATAAAATCTGAGGAGGAGTGCCCATCAGTCACTGCCGAAGAGGTGAAAAAAGCACTTAGAGGCACGAAGAACTTTTCCGGTGCTGGACCAGATTGTATCAAGAACTTTTGGTGGAAGAAGTTTACTTCTACACACCAACATTTGGCCCGCATATTCACCTCATATTTAAAGTCGGAGATGCCCATTCCGCAGTGGCTAGTGTTAGGACGCACTATACTCCTACCGAAAAAAGGCGACTTGTCCAAACCAGAGAATTACAGGCCAATAACTTGTTTGAACACACTGTATAAGATTTTTACAGCTATCCTAAACAACAGGATTGTTCGACGAATTGAGCCTGTATGGCGAGAGATGTACGAACAACGTGGCTCGAAAAAAGGTGTAGCAGGCTGTCGAGAGAACCTGCTGATTGACAGGTGTGTCTGTAAAGACGCTACAGTCCATCAGCGCGTCCTGTCAATGGCCTGGATTGACTACCGGAAAGCTTTTGATTCAACCTCTCATAGACTTATCATCTGTCTGTTGGAAAGCTTGAAGGTACATCCACACATAGTGAGATGCATAGAGAGACTGATGCCTCTTTGGAAAACTAGATTTACCATCTCATCTAGGAATCATCGTCTGACGACGAACAAGGTCACCTTCCAGAGGGGCGTCTTTCAAGGGGATAGTATGAGCCCTTTGCTTTTTTGCATCACACTTTTGCCTCTATCTCTTGCACTACGAAATTCTCCTGGATACCTCTGTGGCGACACTAATCAGCGTGAGCATAAGGTCACTCATGTATTCTATATGGATGACCTGAAGATCTATGCCGCTGGTAAAAGCAGACTTCAAACTGCTTTAAATATCGTCAAGAACTACACAGGAGAGATTGGGATGGACTTTGGTTTGGACAAGTGTGCCAAAATTCATTTGAAGAAAGGAAAGATTACTGGCGTTCCCAAGGACCCTGAGCTTGTGGATATAAGTGTTATTAGACATCTTAACACTGGAGAGACCTATACATACCTGGGCGTGCCTCAAAGCCGCATTCAGGACGTAACATCAGTGAAGGAGTCTCTCCGAAGCAGATACAAGCATCTTCTTCGACAGATTTGGTCTTCCAATCTGTCGGCGTTGAACAAGGTATCTGCGACTAACATGCTTGCCGTCCCGGTTCTACTCTACTCGTTTGGGGTGGTTCAATGGACGAAGAACGAGCTTAAGGCCCTTGATGTCACCACGCGTAAGATCATGCATATGCATAAAAGCTTGCATATCAATTCGTCAGTTCCGCGATTATACATTTCACGCCAGCAAGGCGGACGCGGACTTCTGAATCTCCAGTGTCTTCATAACCGAATTGTTTTGAGTACAGCTTACATCGTTGCGAATGGCAGAGATCCTCTCCTAAAGATGGTCAGAAACCACGAGATGATTGGCGAAGGGGCGTTCCTTTACAAAGCCGCGGAGCAAGCTGCCGAGACCCTTGGCCTGAATTTTAACATCAGAAGTGAGGAAAATGCATTACTCCATCTAGATGCTTCACGTCTAAAAGCCGAAGTAAAGAAAGCAGAGGTTGGAAAATTTCACCAAGAGCTACTCGACAAGCAAATGCACGGAAACTTTCACAGAAATGTAGAAAAACAGTCCTTGTCGAAGGAGCAAACTTTTGCTTTCCTCAAATCATCAGGGCTCAATTCAGGTACAGAGGGCTTTATTTTCGCATGCCAGGACGGTGTAATCTCCACCTTAGCATACCGCGCCCGCATTTTATGTCAAGAAGTTCCCAGTGATAGGTGCAGAGCGTGTCATGCACACGCTGAGTACCTAGAACATATACTATCGGGGTGTCCGACCCACGCAGGAACAACGTATATCTATAGACATAATGCGGCCCTAAGAGTACTTTATTACCACCTTTGTCGCTCTTACGGTGTTGGTCGCGACCCTGCCCTGCCGAACGCTCCACGGGATATAGAGTCAATTGTCCGAAACGAGAAGTGCCAGATTTTCTGGAACTACGATTTTCGGGCATCAGTCTCCGTTGCGCACTCGAGGCCTGACATTGTTCTCCAAGACTTCGAGAAACGAACTATATTCGTGATCGAATTCTCGGCTCCATCCGAATACAACATCACTGCAAAGGAGAAAGAAAAAGAGGAGAGATATCAAGACCTTAAAAGAGAGCTGCGTCGACTGTACCCAAAATATTCGGTACGAGTAATTGTTCTTGTGATAGGTGCTCTCGGAGGTGTGAAATTATCGCTGGTTCGTAACCTTAAAGCCATACCCGCGTGCCAAAAATATGCCAAGGCTCTTGCGAGATGGATGCAGAAAGCTGTCATCCTTGGGTCGCTTCGTGTCCTCAAGACACACGAGGGTTTCGCCGGCCTGTCGTTGTGATTTCGTCGTTCCCTGTGACCACCCATCTCACGGATGTGAGACGTGGCCATAGGTGTATTTTACCGCGGTTCTACTGGGGGCCATTGACATTTTTTCAAGATGGCAGTTGCTCTTAGTGGTACCCTGCGGTGGTTGTTTAACTTTGTTTTTAATTATATATATATATATATATATACATATATACGGCTTCGGTTTCGGTTTTGATTCTTGGGGAATCAAACCGAAGGGCCTATGACAAAGCTACCGAACGCGTCCTCGGGTTGCGGATAGAGGGTCCATGTACCAAGGGTTTCTGCTAAATATGGGAACAATAATGAAAAAGCAGTCGCGGACAATTGTCCAGGGATGGTCCCGAAGGAATAGCCCCTAAGCGAAGGCGTCACCATTGTGCCGAAAGCTGAATGACACCTGGGTGAGGTGTCTCAAACGGTGACCTGAGATACCGGGCGACCTCTCAGAGTATCAGCCTTATCCTTGCACGCGGGGCTCTAGGAAGGATGGACGAACCCTTTCCCTAGTTGCTCTAAGGAACAACAATGACAACACCAAACATAGTTGTAGTAAGTGCGGTTCGAAACAATCGAACGCGCAGGGCTCCCGACAATGGGTCGGACAACAATGCCGACTACCCTAGAGTTGGGGAAGCCATTCAAGACGGAGTCAATGTGATGGACCGGCGGAATCTCAATACTTTTGGGTGGACGGATCGACTCCATGACGACCTATTAGAGTGCTACGACAGCAGTATGACCCCCGAGCGAGAAGGTTACATGGCACGACTGCAAGGTCTGTGGTCTGCGAAACCATGCCGAACAACTCCGAAAAAGGGGATATGTAAGCGGAACGCCTACTCTACCACAGCCAGAACAAGCCGGTTAAAGAGAAAGAGTGGCGACACTGAGACCAACCGCGAACAGGCCCAAGCCCAAAGATCTGAATGAACTGGATAATGAGCTTCGTGGAGATTTTTCCGAAGAAACCGACCTCTGGACTATCAATTGTGGTGTGTACAGTGCAGCGAGAACTTTGGCAGATGCAAACCGTAATACAAAATCAACAGTTGATCATAAGACCAAAAGAAGAATGCATCAAGTCAGCACAAAGATAGGCTGGGAGAGACAGTATGCGTCCCGCATTCAGTGTGTGATTGACGACATAACATCCGGCAGGACTTTCACTGCCAAGGTTCGAAAGTTCGCGCGTGAACTGCGGATCCGTCATTATACAATCAACAAGTCAAAGCGGGGGGAGAGGTGGGTCAGAGAAAATCAATAGTTTTTGTCTGACCCATCTAGACTCTTCCGAGACCCTCCAGTTACTGTCGACCATCCGCCCAAACCAGAGGAGGTCGAAGCATTTTGGAGAGAAGTCTGCGAGGTCCAACATCAACTTCAATAAAACTCAAAGAACATAAATAGCTTCAAGGAGCTGTGCAATGCCCTCATAACAGCTGAGGAGGAATGCCCACCTATCACTACCGAGGAGTTGGAAAACGTATTAAGAGGCATGAAGAACTATTCCGCTCCCGGTCCAAATGGTATCAAGAACTTCTGGTGGAAGAAGTTTCCTTCAACCCACCAGTATCTGGCGAGAATTTTCACCTTATATCTAAGGTCGGAAGAGCCTATTTCGGAGTGGTTGATGGAAGGGCGCACAGTGCTCCTGCCGAAGACGGGCAACTTAGCTGACCCTAAGAATTACAGGCCAATAACTTGTCTGAACACACTGTATAAGATATTTACAGCTATCCTAAATGATAGGATTGTTCAGACAATTGAACCTGTGTGGCGAGAGATGTATGAACAACGCGGCTCAAAGAAAGGCGTAGCAGGATTTCGGGAGAACCTGCTCATCGATAGATGTGTTTGTAAAGACGATTCCTATCGATGGCCTGGATTGATTACCGGAAAGCTTTCGATTCAACCTCCCATAGACTTATCATCTGTCTGTTGGAAAGCTTAAAGGTTCATCCACACATCGTGAGGTGCATAGAGAGATTAATGCCGCTTTGGAAAACCAGATTTACCATCTCATCTGGAAAACATCGTGTGATCACTAACAGTGTCACCTTTCAGAGAGGTGTGTTTTAGGGCGACACCATGAGCCCTCTTCTCTTTTGCCTCACATTATTGCCACTGTCTCTCGCACTTCGCCATTCTGAAGGGTACCTCTGTGGCAAACCTGGAGATCGAAAGCATAAGGTCACTCATGTATTTTACACGGACGATCTAAAGATCTACGCTAGAAATAAAGAGAAAATACACCAAGCTCTAAAAATTGTCAAAGGGTACACTCGAGAGATTAGAATGGAGTTCGGGTTAGAGAAATGGGCCACGTTTCATTTGAAGAAAGGAAACTTAATGGCATCCCCGAAGACCCTGAGCTCGTCGACAGAAGCGCTATATGACACCTTTGCGCTGGAGAGACCTATACATAACTGGGCGTGCCACAGAGCCGCATTCAGGACGTAAGATCTATAAAGGATACTGTCCGGAGCAGATACAAACGTCTCATCCGGCAGATTTGGTCTTCCGAACTGTCGGCTAAGAACAAAGTATCTGCAAGGGACATGCTTGCCGTCCCGGTAGTACTCTATTCATTTGGATGGTTCCATGGACGAAGGACGAGCTCATATCCCTTGATACAGCACATATAGTTGCAAATGGACAAGACCCTCTTCTTGAAATGGTCAGGGAACATGAAGAAGCGGGCGAAGGGGCGTTTTTGTACAAAGCAGCGGAGGAGGCTGGTGAGACACTCGGCCTTGACTTAAATACCGGGGGTGAGCAAAATGCATAAAATCTTATCCATCTCGAATACGCACCCCGGAAGGCCCGGATCAAGAAAGCACAGGAGAAAAACTTCCGCGAAGAACTCCTCGACAAGAAGATGCACGGCATGTTCCACAGAAATGTGGAGGATCAGTCGATGTCGTATGAGCTAACATATGCTTTCCTTAAATCATCCGGATTGAAGTGAGGCATGGAGGGTTTCATTTTGGCATGTCAAGACGGTGTCATTTCCACACTAGCATACCGTCGCCACATTATGAGCCAAGATATTCCTGATGATAGCTGCAGAGCGTGTCATGCACACACTGATCACCTTGGACACATACTATCTAGTTGTCCAACTCATGCGGGAACGAGCTACATCCAAAGGCACAATGCGGCACTAAGAGTGCTTTATTACCATCTCTGTCACTCTTACGGAATTAGCCCAAATACCGCTCCGCTAAACGCTCCTAGGAAAATAGAGTCAATTGTCGAAAATGAGAGGTGCCGTATATACTGGAACTTCATATTCTCGACAATTGTTTCTGTTGCGCACTCGAGACCTGACATAGTTCTTCTTGAGTTCGAGAAACGAACCATGTTCGTTATCGAATTTTCGGCACCAGCTGACAAAAACGTCACAGCCAAGGAGAAAGAAAAGAAAGAGAGGTATAAAGATCTTATAAGGGAGTTGCGACGGTTATACCACGAATATTCTGTTAAGCTAATCGTCCTAATCATCGGCGCTCTTGGAGGTGCCACAGCTTCACTGGTTAATAGCCTGAAAAGCATCCCTGTGTGTCAACAAAATTCTGAGACATTTTCGGGGAGAATGCAGAAGGCGGTCGTCCTTGGGTCGCTCCGTGTGCTCAGGGTGCACGAGACTTTAGCCGGGTCATTGTATTGAATTCATCGCAGACCGTAACCGCCTAACTCACGGTCGTGAGACGTGGTTACGGCTGAAATTTTCCCGTGATTTCGCTGGGAGGGAGTGCAATTATGCAGATTAGCACCCGCTCCCGGTGAAATTCTGCGGTTGTCCTATGACAAAATTTTAACGACGAAATCACAACGAATATATATATATATATATATATATATGCGAGAGATATATGCTTTCAATTCAAAGTTGTTTAGCATTTAAATATTCCAGTGTGAAATAATTGAATGTTGAAAGTTTCTAGCTGAAAACTGACCAAAACGTAAGGTTTAAGATTTTTGAATTCTTAGTTTTGAAAGATTTAAAAAGAAGTTCATAAAACTTTTGTAATGCTTGAAATCATTTTGGCTTTTTTATATATGTTAGAATAATGATGTTGTTAAAGCGCTGTTGTTTGTCTGAGTGATATAAGTTAATAAGAAATAATATTTAGATGATAGAAATGACATACTTCAGACCAATCAGTAGAAATTGGATGTTAAAATTTCTTTATTTCTGTCGACGTTTCGAAAACTGTAACGATTTCCTCATCAGGACTTTGAAGTTCATGTTTCCATTTTTAAAATTCATCACATTTTTTATTCAGAGAATTCCATTCCTCATATGAATATTCTTCTAAATTCAATACATTTTTTCATTAATAGCTTTGTTAATTTAGTGAAACAGTCGGAGCTTCCGTTTCGCTCCATTTTTGCTACGATACACTGGCTTTTTTATAGTGAAAAACTAAGAAGGTTGAGGACCCCACTCCTTGAAATTAAAAAAGTGTGATTGTAATACATTTTAGCCATTTAATTATTTTTCCAGGAACTAATATTAGACGTCAAAAATCCTAAAGGATTCTTCTTTATGCCAAGTAAATGAGGCAATGAAAAAATGAAAAACTTATCAGTTGAAAAAGAAAATTAAAGAAAATTAGTAAGCAAAATGTAAAATATATTTATTTCAGTTTTTTGTACAATTTCGATGATTTAACATTTATTTGAATGAATTTCGTATATTATCAATTAAACATTATATTTTCTTTAACTGCGAATTGAATCTATTAGATGCAAACGAATGAAGATTATTTATTTTTTATGTTTCATACTTGAAATAAAGAAAATAAAAAAATTGTAAGGCATCAAATATGAAATTTTAATATTTTTATTTGGAGATTGTAAAAAACTGTTCAATTTGGAATATTCTTAGTTTCACACTATTCATATAATACAGCCTTCAATTATATAGAAATAAAATTGTTTTTACAACTTTGAAGAAATTACAGGTTAAACACCAATTTGAAATAGTTTAATTTTAAGTATATTATCAAATTCAAAGCATTAGCGAAAAAAATTATCGACGAAGTAAATTTATAAATTTTTGATAATTTTATGAGTGAGCAGATTATTGAGTCTGTTTTCATCAAATCTCCACGTTTTGAAACCCCCTGAGCTATGGCACACTTTTTTAAGGCCTACAAGAAGTCAACAAGTTCCTTAGCTACTTTTAATACAAATTCAAAAAGTTAGAACATTTTCAAAAGTTTTGAGAACTATTTTTTTCAAGATTCAAAAATTCTTTGTATGGCTATTTGTATTGTAGTACTCGTAAAGTCGAACAATTTTTTTTTTAAGAACAAAAATTAATCAGAGTTGAAGCGTTTCCAAAATTAAAAAAACCAAACCAAATGAACATTTTAAGCCAAACAACGCACGATATAAAAAGATGTCAAGAAAAGAAAAACGTTCGTTTTTGAAAGCCCTGCAATATTATCCTAACAACTTTTTGAATTTTCGTAAAAAATCGAAAATGCAAGTTTTGATCGAACAAAAAATAATCTAAAATTGAAAATTCTATTTTGCGGTCAAACTATGCAAGATGCGAAAAAAGATGGGTCGACAAAAATTGTAAAACCATAAAAGATCTACAAATTCGTTATGAATCACTTTTTGATTTGAGGCGTAGATGTGATAATTTGCTTTTAAACTTTTTTTTCTCACGAGGCACGTGATGAGAATGTTTTCACTAAAGCCGAAGGAGCTTTAACAAACGAGAATTCACAATCACTAAATTTCAGTTATCAATGGTTTGACCTTTAATTTTAAGAATCCTACGGAAAAATGTGGGGGATGTACAATGTCCGAGCGCGAGGTAAATATATTATCGAACGTGAAGCGAGAGATCCAACAGGTGCACGCCGTAAGCGCGCTCAAACTTGCATGCGAAGATTAGATTGTGCCCGCCCGGCTGGCAGATTTTTTCAAATCTATTTACAAAATTTAAATCCTTACCGCCAAAAACTTAATGACGCAATAAGATTAGTAGTTTATCAAAGCTTACAATTACTATGTATCTACATTCGCATAATTAAAACTGATTATGTGCACCAATGTTTAAAATTGTTTAAATATTATTGAATTTAGAATCAAATAATGAAAAAACAAAGTTATCACTACGAACCAGCTTCATGCTGCGAACAGAATGTATTAGCGGCGAAGACAATTGAAAGTTGAATTTTTCAATTTTTTTTTTCTCTTAGTGAAAGAAACATAGTAGATTTTTTTCAAATTAAAAAAAAGTTTCAATGGTGCCGTAAAGTGTGTGGAACTTCAAAATTTTTTTTAAGTTTCAAATTCATTCTATAGGTGTATCAATTGTAGATTTTTTGTACTGTTTCAGGTAGAAAGTAAGAATATAAAAACTATCTGCCCTCGGCAGGTCATGGCAAGGTCAAACAACGTACAGCAGGATGACTCGACTGGCATGCATTTTTGAAGAAAATGTCCTGGTGAAGGTCCTAATCATAGTCAAGGTCAAGGTCACCAATCGATCGGGGGTAGAAAATGCTACAACTCTTGCGTTGAACATTTTCTTCAAAGATGCATTCCAGTCGAGTCATCCTGCTGTACGTTGTTTGACCTTGCCATGACCTGCCCTATGCAAGGTACGAAAAAAATGAAATGACAAAAGCTTTTTGCCCAAAAAAGATCTAAAAAAGTGTTATCAATGATTTGTTGATAGGGCGCGCAGTTTCTTTTTGATTGTGAAACATGACATTAGAAACAAAAAAATTAAATTTTTGGAAAAACGACACAAGATACAATAAACTTTTAATTAATGAATTTATTTGCCTAAATTATGTCTACTTTGCTTAAAACCACTTTATGCTAAGAGGCGTATTTTTGTTTTGATAGTGAAAAATAAAATTGAAAAACAATAAATTAAATTATTGATAAATCGACACAAGATGCAATAAAATGTTTAATAACAAAATGTTTCGCCTAACTTAGAACTAAAAATTTGCTTTCAACCATGTTTTGACAGGACTCACACTTTTTTTATCATGAAAGCAAGACAAAGAAAATACGTCTGTTTCAATATTAATGCATATTGCATATTTAATATTATGAATTATAATAATACGCATTTATTGAAATGAGTCATGAGGGGTTCCGAATGCAATTCTGATCATTACCTTTTAGTCTGCAAAATAAACTTAGGGCGGGGATGGAGAACAAAGAAAACAAAGAAAACGAAACAAACACGAATAAAAATTGAAAATTTACAGAGACAAGAAGTGCAAACAGAGTTTAAAAAGAGGTTAACTGAAAGCATAGATAGGGCAACGTGGGAAGCGCTTATAAGCAATAAAGATATAGAGGGCGCGTGGGTTTTATTACGGGATACCATTGTTAAAACTCCGAACGATGAAATTGAGGCAGCCCAAAAAAAAAATAAAGAAGCGCACAATAAAACACTGAACATTACAGGTCTTAGCGATGAGGAGAGAAATAGACTCGAAAATTATTACAGACACAAAAAGAGGAAAGTTAAACGACTAGTCAAAGAGAGTAAAGAGAAAACCAGAATAGAAGAAGAGAACAAATTACAAAACAACTTGAAAGGAATTATGAAACTATTATATAAACAGCTGAAGGAAAGTAAAAGTACAGAGTTTGCTAGCATGAGAAACAGCAAAGGCGAAATGCTATATGATATAGACGGAATAGTAGACGCTTTGAAAGAGTCTTTCAAAGAACTATTGGGAGGTGAAAATATCGGACAACAAAACTGCGACATAGAAGATAATGCATTAGAAAACCCAATTGAAAAAGTCTGTGTCACTGAGGTCAGAGATATAATTAAGAACTTGAAAAACGGTAAGGCTGCGGGTATAGACAATATTAGCGCTGAAATGCTTAAATACGGTGGTGAGTACATACCTCACAGGTTGTGCGAATTAATAAATTTATGTATCGAAACGGGAGAAGTCCCAGACGATTGGAGAAAAGCGATTATCGTACCAATATACAAAAGAAAAGGAGATAAAAGCAACTGCGGTAATTACAGAGGTATCAGCCTACTAAGTACCGTAAGTAAAATATACTCAAAAATACTTATCCGTAGGGTAATGAAAATTACAGAAGAGAAAATATGGGAAGTCCAAAGTGGATTTATGCCAGGAAGATCATGTACGGATCAGATATTTAGCCTAAGACAGGTCGCAGAAAAAAGTTTGAGAGTAGGAAAGAAAGTCTTCTGTGCATTTATCGATCTAGAAAAAGCATTCGACACGGTAAATAGAAGTGAACTTTGGGAAGTCCTTAAAGAGTATGGAGTGAATGGAGGGCTCCTACAAGCAATAAAAACAATATATACAGGTAGTAAAGCGAGTGTAAGGGTAAATGGGAAAAAGCGTGAATGGTTCGATATTATGCAAGGCGTGAAACAGGAATGCGTTATGTCCTCGTGGCTATTTATCATATTTATGGATAAGTGTCTTAGAACTGCCCTCTTCGACGAAAAAGGTGTAGATCTCGAAACCGTCAAGGTACGTGGGTTGGCTTTCGCGGATGACAAGATTGTTATGGCAGAATCAGTCGAAGACTTGCAAAGAATGTTGAATAAACTTAATACAAGCATGAAGAACATGGACCTCAAAATTAACGTGAATAAAACGAAAGTCATGGTGTTTGAGGGAAAAAGTGAGAAAACAATATGCAACATAGTTCTAAATGATGAGAAATTAGAACAAGTTGACAAGTACGTATATCTAGGTAGTCTATTCACTAACGACGGAAAAATAGATGGGGAATTAGATAGGCGCATAAATAAGGGTAAGCAGGTTATCGGTAGAGCAAGGTCCATCCTCACAAATAAAAACATATCAAAAAAAGCTAAAATGGCCATACATAACTCTATTTTCGTACCGACTGTACTATACGGTAGCGAGACATGGACCTGTCAAGAAAAAGACAGGAGTAAAATCAACGCGATCGGCATGAAACCTCTGCGCATAATATGCGGGAAAACACTGATGGGCAAAGTACGAAACGAGACAATCCTCGAAGAATGTGGTACAGGGGAGACACTAGTTGACATATGGGAAAGAAATCAGCTAAGGTGGTTCGGACATCTTGAAAGAATGAAAGATGAACGACTGACCAACCAGGTGTATAAAGGTAAAGTAAATGGCAAAATGCCCAGAGGCAGACCGCCGAAAGAATGGTTAGAATCTGTGAATGAGACACTAATACGAAGAGACATAAGAAGCCATAGAAATACAAGAGCCTGCATAAAAAAATGCATGGACGTGAATGAAGCTAGAGTAGTATGCCAGGATAGAAATATGTGGCGACAAATAGTTTATAAACTGTGTGACAATAGAGTGAATGATGCCTGAAACAAAGACCTTGGATACTAATGGGCCCAGGTGGGGAACCATACATAATAATTTTGTGAGGCTCCTCACTTGGGGTGATCGCTAGAGAGATTGATCAGCAACCTGGGTCGGAGCAGTGTTGCGGAGTGAACGCGTAATTTATATAAATAACACGAGAACTCCAGATCAATCTAAAACGTCTATACATAACACCTACATACCCATCCACCCTATACCCATATACCGATCAACCTCATACCTATATTCCTATTTCACTACTTTCCAACCGAACAAGTCACGCCTACCCCGGAAGGGAAAAGGCTTAATGGTATAATAATAATAATAATAATAATAATAATAATAATAATAATAATAATAATAATAATAATATATTTGTCAGGGTAGCTGTGAATTAAGACTAATGCAAAATAAAGAATAAGTATTAAAATAATCATGAAAAATAAAATTTGTACTTTATTTTGCATTATCTGAATAGAGTTAAACATAATATAGAAAAATTTGCATTTTGGACTTATGAACTTTTATCGTGTGCGACTCGCGAGATACGTGATAAGAATGTATTCGTGGAAGCCGAAGGAGCTTTAAGAAAAGAAAATTCACAATCACCAAATTTCAATTGTCGATGGGTTGACCTTTAATTTTAAAAGGTCTATTGCTAAATGTGGCGGAAGTTCAAAAACCGACCGCACAGGGCGAGGCGCGCACGCCTAGAATGTACATGCGCGGCGGTCAGATTAAAAAAAAACTTTTATTAATTTTTTGACAACCTTTTTTTTTATTTTTTACATCTAAGGTTAGTAGTATAGCTATGGCAGTTCCGGGACTACTATGTACTTCCAGCTGCCACCGACAGATGGCGCCACTGGTCAGTTTCCAAAGTTAGTAATTGGACTGTCGGTAAGGAAGATTCCTGGCAGAAACTTTTGACCTGGCCAATAAGGATGGTCTCTGTTTTACTGACCGAACCCAAAAGCAATTTTTATAAAGGTGGCGCATGTGGGATCAGGGATTCTCCAAGTTCTGGAACTTTCTAGAATTTTACTTTCCTAGGAGTTTCGATTAAAGTGGATATATTTATTGCCTCTTAGATTTTTACTCTTTAAACTTTTTGGATCTAGGGTTGTGAGTCCATGGAAAGTTTCATTGAAATATTGAAAATTTCATGAAACAATGAAACGTTTCATGGGACCAAAGTTTTTGAAACGTTTGAAAGTTTCACAAGCATGTATGCGCTTGCGCCCTCCTGTCAGGTTGAGGTTAGGTCATTTAACATAGTTAACGGAACCAGACGTTCAAAGTAGATATAAACTTTCTTATACAAATATGCATTTCTACATCAAATATTTTTTTAATATTGAGAGATAAAAAAATTACGTGTTATTATCAATTAACATGTGATTTATTATTTAAATTGGTTGAAAAGATTTGCTATACATGCTTTTTTACGTACAAAGACATGTTACGTATCATGCATATCACATATTTGTGACCATTAGTTATTAATAAATAACCTATAACGAAACACACTTTTGATAACTTTGGAATGCATACAGACCCGACACCATCTAAAACTTTGACGATGTCCGCGTCTATAGACTAGTAAATTGAACGTATTACATGTATCGCAGGCCATTTAAAATAAAACTAGTCTATCAAGGGTAATAATATTAAAACTCCGAAATACTGATCCATACAAATCCCTGGCGAAAGTATCGGATAGGAATTCCTTCCGAACCAATTCGAATCATTCCAGAATCTGTATCCGAATTAATCCGAGTCATTCGAACCAATCCGAAAAAACTTCTACATTTCGTTCGACCCAAATTGTTCAAGAATTAATCCGACTCAATCCGGTTTAATCCGAACTCCAAAACGAACCAATCCGAACCAAAGTTTCAATCCAAATGAATCCTAATCAATCCGAACTCGGATTGATACACCTTGAATTTTCAATCCGAATGAATCTGAATGAATCCGAGTTCGGATTGAATTGGATTCATACGGATTGAAAATCGTTTTAGGTCATTTTGAGTTCGGATTCACTCAAATTGTAAATTTGGTTCGGATTTATTCGGATTAAGTTGGATGAAATTTTGACCGATTCGGATCGAACGAAATGTAGATTTTTTTCGGATTGGTTCAAATTAACTCGGATTGGTTCTGATACAGATTCCGGAATGATTCGGATGACTTCGGATTGGTTCGGAAGGAATTCCTATCCGATACTTTCGCCAGAGATGTGATGCGGATTTTTTCTTGTTCGTCGTCCTTAGAGGGATACATAATCCTATGATCCTATAATAATAAACCTCAATAATGTCGATTTTTGGTGATATTGCAAATGAGAATATGTTGAAAATCGACAGCCCCCAGACTGAATTTTCAGCAAAAAGATAGGTCTCAATGCGTCTTGTAAGATTGTACAAGAATTGAAACCACTATTTTCTACTGCTGTACACCGATCAGGTACCATGTGTACAGGAAAGATCCTGGAATATTCACGAGAGAAGGGATAAACATAATTAGTATCCATGATGGCACTCAGAATTTTCCGTTTTTCAATAATCCAGATATCGTTGTATGAAATGCGTTTGTACGATTCGAAATTCTATTCTGAACGTTACAAAAATTTGCAGGCGCATTGTCGAAATATGAAATAATTTCTGTACGGATTATGGATTTTAAGCATGGAAGTAATGATAAGAAAGAAGATCGCTGAAGTCAGTAAAAAAATAAATAATATTAAATGAAGTAATTGACTTATCGTAATTTTGCATGTACTCCTTGAGAGACAGACTTTCATCATGCTCAAATCTGTAGTTAGGACTTCTTTTCTCGAAAACTTTACCTGACGGATGTAAAAACGTAAAATACTAACAATGAATCCTTTTTCCTATTCTCTAAGCAAACTATTGTTTTTATGTGATAACAGATAATAACCTTTTTCATAGAAAACTAAATTCTGCACATTTTTCTGAAAAACCTTAATTGTATTAAAATGAGCCGTTTCCGAAGTATAATCGAAAAACACACAATGGCCCGTTTTTTAAATATAAATGTTTAGCCATTATTTAATCGATTTAGATTTTTTATATAGTCATGAACAGCCTATGGATAAGAGGTTTTGCTAATATTCAGCCTGTTACCATTTTTTCCTTTATAAATACCCACCGTTTAAAAAAACGCCTATCTGTGCATATTGGCCTGAAGGATTCTCGCCATGTCTACCTGTATCTTAATTATTCAAGTACCTGTCTAAAGAGAAAGCATGTCCCTAACCCTGGTATATGCTTGAGGTTCAGGCTCTCAGGCTTGGTCGTCAGACCCTTACACATAATCTGTCTTGGTGTCCATAGCCTAGACACTTAAAGAATCGGTCGAACCGTACTCTTCGTCTCACCCTGTTGCTGATCCACCCCACTATTAGACGGGCGGTTTCTAGCAGTTTATTGCCTTCTACTTTTGCGCCGAGATCTCCCTGTAGTGCATTCTCTATGTCCTCCCTCGATGTAATATCGAGATCTAGAATCTTAAGTTTGATAGTGTGAACCAGATTCCTCATGGTTTCCATATCCCCCAGATGCTTCTGTAGAGCATCTCCAAAGGCTTTGACTACGTTCTTGCGAATTGACCTGATGCAGGTTTATGTTTCTTCCGGCTTCGGCTTCGATTTGATGCCTTCCAGTACCTCTGCATATGATTTCCCTTCCGATAGCTTTATCATCACAGCTTCGAGACGTTGCTTCCTGGCCGGTTTTCGTTGGCGCTCCTTTTCTTAGGCAGTGTCGCGTGCCCTTGCCTCTCTTTTTGTTGTCCTTTGGGGGGTTTTTATCTCGTCTCAATTGGTTGTTGGTTTTTTTGGCGGTCCTGCTTGTGACTAGATTCTTATTTTGAAGAGCTGTATTCTTCTCCTTCTTCTTTTTCGTCTCCTTAATCGGCGTAGCTGCTTCGCTTTTTTTTTATTCTCCAGTTTGCACTTCAGCTTTTGAATAAACTCAATAATGTTCTTCATAGTATTTTTGACCGTCTTACTGATGTTCTGCTGCTTGTCAGCAGCTTTTTACATTGTTGACGTTAGTGCATACATCGTTAGTGCCCCTATGTTCTACTGTAAAGCAGTCGTGCCCTTTGCGGAATCTGTTGCGGATTTAGATCTCTCAATGTTGGTTTTGAAAGTTGCCGCCTGTTCTGCTACACTCATGTCTTGTGTCCTTAAGTCTACGTGTGTTGGAGTGAGGGGCTCCATTAAAGTTCGCCAGCGCATCGTGTTTGTAGGGGCGGGCCAAAATAACTGGGAATGTTTATACCCTCGGAACTCTATTCCACCCCAGTTTACTAGGGCCCAGCCATCGTTTCACCAGTCCTGAAAAACAGAAAGACCAGAACTCTTCTGAGGCACTGTAGATTCCGATCTCTGCCGCCACCACCCGCTCCCTGATCAAGGCCCGAAGGGGCTGGCTTCTGGTCCTATGCTGCGGCTGGCATCTCAGCAGTGCAGGCTCACAACAGCCCATAGCCATGTCGGCGGTCGCCGACATAATTCGGAGCATTCCTAGTGGGTCGCAGCAGAAACCGATTGTGGGTTTTTCTCGGTGCATCCTTCACACAGTCTGTTTGGTCTGCGAGGCATATTTTATTTTCGTCCTACCCTCTATATCTAGCGAGCATTCCCCTATCCGCCACCTGGGATGCGCCGTATATGAGTTACAGACGCTCAATACGCATGATGATGATGGTGATGATCTAGCCAATGAAGATAAGATCAGACGATGATGATGATGACGATTCAGCTGGTGAAGGTATGATGAGATGCAGATGATGATGATCCAGCCAGTGCAGACAAGATAAAATAATGATAATGATCCAGCTATCAAAGACAAGATCAAATGATGATAATAATATCAAATAATGGTTAAACTTGCATATCATAGCTGAAAAAATCGTATACCTGTGATCAAAAATGAATTTCGAAGCTGAAGACTAATTATATACGATGTCTTTTTCGGAAATATAAGAAGAAAAATTCGTTTCCCTACAACAAATTCATAAATTTGACCAAAATTACCATTTTCTGACCATTTAACGTAAAGTTACTCCAACACCTGACGTAATATCAATTCGTCCGTTCCGCGATTAAACATCCCACGTCGTCGAAGCGGGCGCAAACTTCTAAATTTCCAATATCTTCATAACCGAATTGTTCTGGGTATAGCTCATATCGCCGCGAATGGAAGAGATCCTCTCTCAAAAATTGTCAGGAAACGCGGGATGATTGGCAAACGAATGTTCTTTTACAAAGCCGCGGGGCAGGCGGCCGAGATACTTGGCCCGAATTTTAACATCTGAAGTTGGGAAAGTGCATTACTCCATCTAGATGCCTCACTTCTAAAGGCCGAAGTTAAGAAAGCAGCTATTAAAAATTTCCGCCAACGGATACTCGCCAAGAAAATGCACGGAAAATTTCACAGAAATGTAGAATATCAGTTATTGCCGAAGGAGCAAACTTTTGCTTTCTTTAGATCATCAGGACTAAATTCAGGACTGAGCCAGCGATAGGTGAAGAGCACGTCATGCACACGCTTAGTACATAGAATACATAATATCTAGGTGTCTCATTATACAAACATAATGCGGCCCTCAGAGTTCTTTATCACCATCTTTGTCGCTCTTACGGTGTTGGGCGCGACTCTGAACTGCGGAACGCTTCGCGAAAGATAGAGTCAATTTTCCAAAAAGAGAAGTGTCAAATTTTCTGGAACGACGATATTCGGACAGTATTCTCCATTGCATACTTGAGGCCTGATACTGTTCTCCGAGACCTCGAGAAACGAACCAGATTCGTAATCGAATTCTTGGCTTAGGCTGACCACAACATCACTGACAATGAGAAGGACAGGGAAACAGGGGTGTCCCCTCTTTAAAGGAGCAAGTTCTGGTCGGTACCAGGTTGCTCGAGTGACTGCAATAATGATTTTGATGAGATGTAGCTCGTCCATTCATAAGAGGGGTAATTATGGTAGTGATTTCCGCAACTTTTGTGAGGAGGATATTAGGTAGGAGTGAAAGGGATATCGTGGGACTCATACTTAGGTTCTGATAACTTGCAGAAGCTACGTGCATTGCCTTTTTCTTTAATATATTCCAATAGCCGAAAGCAATCTGTTTACAGATATTGAGCGTTTTTGCCCACTTTTTCTGCCAGAAAATAAAGGCGCATAACATCTCTCTTCATATAGTATGTATATCCATTCTAATCGCTTTCTTGGTCGCTGAATCTCTGCGTCTGCCTCTGGTTGAATCATGTCACCTGTCATTACAGAATGTGTTGGTATTGGATCATCATGAAGTTGAGCAAAAACATCAATTGCCGCTGCTTCATCGTGTAATGCAGTTTTTTAAACTGATGTCCATTATCGACGTTTTTCCACGCCAAACCAACCTGCCATTTAATCTCCATTGTTTGCTCTTCTGAGATAAGAAGATTATTCCTGATGTCCTTCACCTTAACGATAAGATCTCTTACTGAAAGTTCCTGTATGTGATGATACTTTGCAGCGAACTTTATTGTTTATTGTCTGTCGCAGATATTCTTGCTGGCCAGCTGTTTATGATTAGTGAGATCTGCCTGACCATCTCGTAACGCACTATCACCACCGCCCCTTATGGTTTTGGCCATTCTTTCAGTCCATTCCCTCTTCGTTGACCGCCTGTCTGGCATGGGAAATCGTGTCAGTAGCAATGCTACAGCCAAAATAAGCGTTAAAGTCATGAGATGAAAGCTCAAGCCCTATCGCGACGCCAACGTGAGAACGCCTTTGGCAGGGAAACAAAACTTTCGGAAGAGAGAAATAAGAAAAAGATGTTATACGATGTTTAAAATCTTTCGAGATGATTTTGTAGGTACGAAATTAGGAGCACAGTGTAGTGTGGAGCTCGTCTTTTACCGCTTTTGTCCTTACAAAGCGGCCGCAAGCATTGCAGGTACAATGGTCACATCTGGATGCTTTCTCAGAGCTACCATCTGCCACGCCATAGGTTTTTAGACGATTGCTACCTGATGGTCTAGAAAGTTGCTTACAATGTGACAACAATAAACTATACTTATGGATATTGGTTGTATAGGTTGCCTGAAAATATGGGTTAAGAGGACAAGCAATGTCGATGATTTAGGCTCTCTCGCATCGCGATGTCGGGTCGATTAGCTCGGATATAATGATCTGTCTGAATAGTGACATCCAAATATATGATGTAATATTCGTTTTTTAAAACAAGCACTGGAATGTATCTATAGAAAGGCATCTTACCTGTTTTAAAGTCCTAGGTTTAGGGCAAGTTGTTGATGTATAATGCCCGTCGTTGCAAGCATCGTACAGTCATCAATGCCGCCATACTGAGGATGTGTTTTTGGTAATTTCTCGTCTTGATTACCCTATCCTGGATGGCAGTGACAAATCCTTTCGTCTCCGAAAAGAGTTCTCCCCACCTTAATGAGAGATTTGAAGTACCACTATTTACGCAAGGACGATCTAACATTTGGGGAAAATCAACCGCTGCAAGTTTCAAGGGGGTATACAGGTCAACTCTACAGATGTAGTCATAGAGTGAGATGTTAGTCCTGTTTTGGGAATATTCGCGCAATTGCGTAACCTGAGGTTCACACAATCGACGAACATCCATTTTCACTTGGATGATTCTGATAAGCTTCTCGAGGTCAGTCATGGACTAGGAGACGAAACCAAAGGAGTATGTTAGGAAAAGAATAGCATAGGTATTAATTGCGTTTGTGATGTTCTTCGCACTAAGGCCGGGCGCCAGAATCAGATTAAGGCGACCCGAAAAGGCAGTCTTAAGCCCATTTTTAATTGCAGATTGAAGCGGACCCCTCACCTGCAATATGCCATGGTACCTGTATGATTCTTCATCAGTCATTACCTCAATCAGAGCGCGGTCGTCCAGCATCAGCGGAGTATTTACCTCTCCACGGGACAAATGCAGCTTTCTGCATTTGTTCAAGCCCAGGGACATCCTGATGCTATAAGAGAACTGCAGCAAGATGTTAAGTAGGCTGTTCAGTTTCGCCTCTGAGCTTGCATAAACCTTTATGTAGTCCATGTACAGGACGTGAGTGAGTTGAGACTCAGCAACTCTCACCTCAATTTTGATCCCATAGGACGTGTTTAATGCTAAACAAATCCATAGTGCCCTAAATGAATCACCTTGGAAGATTCCTCGTGTAATGGGCAAGGACCGGGTATCCCTTATCACCTCAGGACTAAAACATTCAATCCTCGTGCACCACGTATGCATAGCGTGATCCAGAAATTGGATCGCTCGATGACAGATCTTATTATTTGATCGCTCGCGAAGAAAGGAGCCTAATGCGGAAAAAATAGATTTTCAGTATTTTATACCTATAGAAAGTTTTTTATTTACTCTTTCATAATAAAAAATATTGTTTTCATACCTAAAAGATTCGAATTGCTATTCAACTGCAAAGGTACAAGAAATCAATTTTTTAGGTCAACATGCAACTGTTTGGTGAAAAATTAATGTCTTTTAGTTAAGGATTCAAGTATTTTGTTTAATATTCATTTTTGTTGGTTGAATATAAATGTTTTTTTTTTTTAATTTTAAGTTAATGTATTTTGTTGAAAATCCGTCTTTTTTTTTGAAAATTTATCTTCTTGGTTCAAAATTCAAGTATTTGGTTTAACAATTAATGCCGCTTGGTAAGAATTCATCTTTTCGGATGAAAATGTAACTATTTGTTGGAAAATTCAACAATTGTTTGGAAAACTTATCTTTTGATTAAAAATGCAAATAATTTTTTGGTTCAAATTGCATCTGCTTTGGTTAAAATTCATCTGCTTTGATTGAGGATTTAACTGTTTTATTAGAAATTGGTAATTTTTTAATCGATTTAGCTGTTTTTGATTTAGAATACGAATCTTTTTTTGCTTAAAATATCTAATATTACATTTTTCGTTGAGAACTCATCTGTTTTCTTCGAAAATTTTACTACTTCTTTGAAAGTTGAACCACTTTGTTGATTAATAAAATATAGTAAGATTTCACCCCACCCCATCGTCTAACGTTATTCTGGAATGAGCTTATAAACATTTAAATTGTTATATTTGACTGAATATCATCAAAGATATATCATTTTCCATAAGATTTGCATAAATTCAGAAAATTAAGGGAAATCCAACCTTGAAAATACGTAAAATAGAAATATTTTGCTACAAAAAATATATACAACAATGGTTATCCTTAACTTTTCAATTGTTTTTGTGATTAAACGTAATTCTTAAATTTATATGTACATTGAATCGGCCTAATTGTACAATATTTTTAAATTCAATGTCATAAAGGTCAATGAAATTTAAATTGAATATGTTAAAAAATGAATAATATGTAAGATAGTAACTTAAGTTAATTTTTAAATTAGTTGCATGTAAATTTCATAAATTTCAAATTCTGTGTGTGTGTGTGTGTGAAACTGAATTCCTTTAGATGGTATTTTTCTTTTCAAATTAAAACCATTAATAGTCAAAAGCCTTCTAAATTACAGTAGTATATAGACAATCTATGAATAAGTATTACTTACAAAGGGATTGTAAGTACAATGAATAATAATTTCAAGATCTTAGGTATGCCCGCCTCTAATCCGACGCAACATATGCTCGGTAGAAGCAAGTGAGGAGTAACTTTCAATCCTCTTATTTACGGAATAGTTCAGAACATATGTATTGTCCATCACCCTCATCCCTTTTCTAAACCCTGTCTGATTTGGTGGCTCTATATCTTTTTTTTACAACTTCTTTTTTTAACCTCTCCGACAAAACAGTCGCATATACTTTATACAGTGTTGGCGTTAGTTTCACTTCTCTAGAATCTTTAACCTCCTCCCCTTTGCCTTTCTACACTATTGGTATCACTACTCCTTCTTTCCCTAACCCTGCCCCCCCCCCTCCTCTTCATACTCTATATTCGGAATGTTATCTATACCAGGTACCTTTTCATCTTTCGTCATCCCTAATACCTTGACTATTTCCTCCCTTGTAATGTCCTCCTCCTCCTTCTCTGTTTCCCTACCATCTTTTCCTCTTTTCCTAACTTTCCTCTCTGCCTCTCCTAGTAATTCCATAAAATATTTTTTCCATTCTACCATCTCAATATCCTGGTTTACACTTTTCCTTCTTCTTCTCTCTCTATTTACCACCTTCCAAACGTCTTCTTCCGTCCGTGCCTTCTCTTTTTTTAAATCACACAACTCAGTATACTCCTTCTTTTTTCTCCTATCTTCTTTTCCACTGCTTTTTCCTTTTCTCCATTTTCTTAATTACCTTCTCGCTTCCTTCTTCTGTTTACATTCCTCTTCCCATCCACTTCTATGCCCTTCTTCACTAACTTCTTTTTTGCTTGTGCACTCTAATACTCTATTTATTTCTCCTATCATTATTTCCACTTCATCGTTTACATTTCCTTCCCCCATTTTCATATTCCTGACTTGTTCTTTAAGCTCCTTGAGTGCCTGGAGGGGCATTCAAAAATAGTAAGATGCATAAAAGAGCTTATGCTCTTGTGGCGGACAAGATTTGTCATAACATCTGACAAAACAAGTGACTATCAGGATGTTCAACTCATAGGCGGAAATACCAGTCAACATCTTGGTATTAGAGAAACATATACATATCTTGGAATACCACAAGCGGAAACCCAAAATATGCGTGTGTTGAAAACGGCCCTTGGAAAAAGGTATCGCCAAATTCTCAAAAAAATGTGGGCTCCCGAATTATCTGGAAAGAATAAGATCCAGGCGACCAATATGCTGGCCGTTCCTATACTGCTCTACACGTTTGGTGCAGTAAAATGGTTTGCTAAGCTTAAAGTGTCTTCATCGAAGAACGGTTCTGGCTACAGTCTGCTCAGTTCTAAATAGCACAGATTCTCTTATGCGACTCGTACATCAACATGAAGTCGTCAATGCTGCGGCGTTTCTATATTGTACCGTAAATAGGACCGCAGAGGAGCTTGGCTTTCCATTTGATTCCAGCGACAGTACACATGGCCTAGCATCACTAACGCCTTTGGTGCTCAAAAGTCGTATACAGGAAGCAGAACATACGCTTCTACTAAGAGAACATGCTCACAAGCCCCTTCATGGTAAATTCCACGGCATTATACGTCGAGAAGAGCTCTCGATGGGTCTGTCCAACAAGTTTCTCGAATCTGCTGGATTCAAATCGGAGAATGAGGGATTTCTTTTTGCCTGTCAAGACGGCGTTACGGACACCTTAGTTTATCGCAAGCGCATAATAAATGTAGCTGTAGGCGATACCAAATGCCGAGCGTGCAAGCAAGAGCCAGAAACACTGGCACATGTTCTCAGTGGATGCTCAAAATATGCACGCTACGGATACATAGACAGACACAATGCGGCTCTAAAAGTGTTATATTACCATCTCAGACACTTCTATGGTGTTGATCTATTGCCCGTCTTGCCATACGCCCAGGGGGAACTCGAGCCCGCTGTGGAGAATGATCAGTGTAAGATCTACTAGAATTTCTTATTCTCCACCACACAACTTACCAGTACTACGAAGCCTGATATTGTCCTCTAAGATCTGAAGAGTAAGATCATTTACGTGATTGAATTCTCGGCACCAGCCGATGGTAATATTACGGCAAAGGAGGAAGAAAACGGGAAAAATATCAAGCACTTCTTTTCGAGCTGAGCAGGCTGTACCAAGGCCACAAAGTCCAAATTGTAATTGTCATAATCGGCTGTATTGGAGATATGAAAGCTTCATTTATTAACCAACTCAACAAGATTCCGGCTTGCCCGCGTCAGGCTCATTCCATCGCGAACCGGATGCAAAAGGCTGTTCTTCTGGGAGCACTTCATCTGGTCCGTCAACACTGTTCCTCATAACATTCTACTAAGATTGGTAGCTCTAAAAAAGTATCCACAGGTGAAAACTTCATCTCCAACTGTCCCGTCAGCCGCGCAAGGTCATCCGCGACTACAGACCTGACTCCAAGAAACAGTGTTGCCCGATGTTATCTCGCTCAAATTTGCCGCTCTTGCTTACCTTCTAGGACAGAAGAAGAAAAAGCGGATGACGTATACGTTCAAGTTGCGTCGGGATTGGTTGCTTTGAGGAACCATGATCGTATATATATATATATATATATATATATATATATTTATAAAAGAAAATGTCAATAGCCCCAGTAGAACCGCGGTAAAATACACCTATGGCCACGTCTCACATCCGTGAGATGGGTGGTCACAGGGCACGACGAAATCACAACGACAGGCCGGCGAAACCCTCGTGTGTCTTGAGGACACGAAGCGACCCAAGGATGACAGCTTTCTGCATCCATCTCGCAAGTGCCTTGGCATATTTTTGGCACGCGGATATGGCTTTAAGGTTACGAACCAGTGATAATTTAGCACCTCCGAGAGCACCTATCACAAGGACAATTACTCGTACCGAATATTTTGAGTACAGTCGTTGCAGCTCTCTTTTAAGGTCTTGATACCTCTCCTCTTTTTATTTTTCCTTTGCAGTGATGTTGTATTCGGACGGAGCCGAGAATTCGATCACGAATATCGTTCGTTTCTCGAAGTCTTGGAGAACAATGTCAGGCCTCGAGTGCGCAGCGGAGACTGCTGCCCGAAAATCGTAGTTCCAGAAAATCTGGCACTTTTCGTTTCGGACAATTGACTCTATATCCCTTGGAGCGTTCGGCAGGGCAGGGATGCGACCAACACCGTAAGAGCGACAAAGGTGGTAATAATGTACTCTTAGGGCCGCATTATGTCTATAGATATACGTTGTTCCTGCGTGGGTCGGACACCCCGATAGTATGTGTTCTAGGTACTCAGCGTGTGCATGGCACGCTCTGCACCTATTACTGGGAACTTCTTGACATAAAATGCGGGCGCGGTATGCTAAGGTGGAGATTACACCGTCCTGGCATGCGAAAAAAAATCCCTCTGTACCTGAATTGAGCCCCGATGATTTGAGGAAAGCAAAAGTTTGCTCCTTTGACAAGGACTGTTTTTCTACATTTCTGTGAAAGTTTCCGTGCATATGCTTGTCGAGTAGCTCTTGGTGAAATTTTCTAACCTCTGCTTTCTTTACTCCGGCTTTTAGAGGTGAAGCATCTGGATGCAGTAATGCACTTTCCTCACTTCTGATGTCGAAATTCAGGCCAAGGGCCTCGGAAGCTTGCTCCGCGGCTTTGTAAAGGAAAGCTCCGCCAATCATCTCGTGGTTTCTGACCATCTTCAGGAGAGGATCTCTGCCATTCGGAACGATGTAAGCTGTATTGAAAACAATTCGGTTATGAAGATATTGGAGATTCAGAAGTCCGCGTCCGCCTTGACGGCGTGAAATGTATAATCGCGAAACTGACGAATTCATATGCAAGCTTTTATGTATATGCATGCTCTTACGCGTGGTGACATCAAGGGCCTTAAGCTCGTTCTTCGTGCATTAAACCACCCCAAACGAGTAGAGTAGAACCGGGACGGCAAGCATGTTAGTCGCAGATACCTTGTTCAACGCCGACAGATTGGAAGACCAAGTCTGTCGAAGAAGATGCTTGTATCTGCTTCGGAGAGACATGAGTGACCTTATGCTCACGCTGATTAGTGTCGCCACAGAGATCCAGGAGAATTTCGTAGTGCGAGAGATAGAGGCGGAAGTGTGATGCAAAAAAGCAAAGGGCTCATACTATCCCCTTGAAAGACACCCCTCTGGAAGGTGACCTTGTTCGTCGTCAGACGATGATTCCTAGATGAGATGGTAAATCTAGTTTTCCAAAGAGGCATCAATCTCTCTATGCATCTCACTATGTGTGGATGTACCATCAAGCTTTCCAGCAGACAGATGATAAGTCTATGAGAGGTTGAATCGAAAGCTTTCCGGTAGTCAATCCAGGCCATTGACAGGACGCGTTGATGGGCGGCAGCGTCTTTACAGACACACCTGTCAATCAGCAGGTTCTCTCGACAGCCTGCTACACCTTTTTTCGAGCCTCGTTGTTCGTACATCTCTCGCCATACAGGCCTGGACAAGTTGCCTTTTTTTTTTGATATATATACACACACACAATATATACCAGCCATCTCACGGTTGTAAGACGTGGCCATGAGTGTGATTTACCGCGGGTCTACTGGGAACTGTTAACATTTTTTAGATGGTAGTTTCTCTTAGTGGGAGCCTGTGGTGGTTGTTTAACCCTTTTATTAATTTATATATACAGAGTAGCGAAAAAGTATGGAAACCCTTAGAAATCTCTGTGGGTTGTTAAAAAACCAAGGTCATACCCTAAGTGGCTTTCAAAGAGAAATCCAACGGTGAACTTGGATTTGAACTTGAACCTCATTCTCAAGGTCATTTTCAAACTCCGGAGTAAAAATAAAACCGTTGGGGTTTACTTTTTCCGCTGCACAGTGGGCTAGCTCGGGAACTAGTGAATAGGCTACCAAGATATATGTACTTATCAACTTGTTCTATTCTCTCATCATTTAGGACAGTGTTGCACATTGTTTTCTTATTACTTTCTTCAAATACGATTATTTTTGTTTTATTTACGTTAATTTTGAGGCCCATGTTCTTTTTTCTGGTATTCAGTTTGCTCAACACTATTTGCAAGTATTCGATTGACTCTGCCATAACAACCTTATCAACTACAAATGCTAACCCACGTACCCTCACTGTCCCGAGATCCACACCTTCTTCTTCGAAGAGGGTCATTCTTAGACACCTGTCCATGAATATAATAAATAGTCATGATAACATAACGCATCCTTGTCTAACACCCTGCATAATATGGAACTAGTCACTTAGTTTCCCATTAACCCTTAGACTCACTTTTCTACCAGCATATATTGTTTGTATTGCTTGTATGAGCCATCCATTGACTTCGTACTCTTTCAGGACTTCCCAAAGTTTACTTCGATCCACCTTCTCAAACGCTTTTTCTAGGTCAATAAATGCACAGAAAACTTTTTTCCGTATTCTCAAACTTTTTTCTGTGATCTGTCTTACGCTGAATATTTGGTCCGTACATGATCTTCCTGGCATAAATCCACTTTGGACTTCCCATATCTTTTGTTCTGTTATTTTCATTACCAGTGGCAGACTGGCCATAGGTTGGGATGCGGGAAACCCCGCCGGCGCCCGCCCTATCAGGCGCCCCCCTAAAGCATGTAGGCGCCCTCTACGATCATTTTTTTAAACAATGTAAATGTTTTTAATATTAAACAAGAGAAAGCAGAAGGAATTTAATTAAAATGGTACTCTGTAAACATATTGTTATAATCCATAAGCTAGTTAATCATAAACACATGAAATCGTACATGAATTCCAAATTATACTTTCAAAGCAAATGAAAGTTTTGCGAGGATTAATTTGTTTGTCCTTCCAGGATTCGTAACTATGCAAAAAAATTATATTCTCTTGCATCTAACATAATTTTTTCTCATTACATAAAGCGCCAGCAATGTATTGATTATCTGCGTTTATCAAACTATAAATAGTTCAAAATTATTTCGTAAAACTTTAAACGTTGCAACATATTATTGTGTTAACGAAAGGATTTAAAATCCTTTTTCTAGAAATTTATAGGTCAATCCGAGTTCGGATTTACTGTGATTCATTTGAATTGGAAATTTGGTTCAGATTGAACCGGATTGAGTCGGATCAATTTTTTAATATAATAATCAATTTTTTTGTGTAGAGATTAATAGCGAGATTAACAGTTTTTCGCATAATAATAGTAATTAATGCGAGTATTTGAATTATTGCTACTGCTGCGTCGTGGAAAATATGTTTGTTAATGAAAATCAAACAATCATTATAGAAGTGGCACAACAAACAATGTTGGTTTCTGCTTTTTTTTGCTTTTCAGGAAGGCGCCCCTACATATCGACTTCCCGCGGACGCCCCAAGGTACCCAGTCCGCCACTGTTCATTACCATACAAATAAGTATTCTTTAATATATTTTACCGTAAAATTTGATCAATTTTAAATCCAGACTTGAAGCTTTTAATATAAAGACCTAAGCTATGATTCCTAAAAAACAGTGAAGAGTAAAATAAACGAAAAACATGAACCAGAACAATAAATTTGCAAAATTGTGTACGACCGGTCGAACGAATATCCTGAGCCTAATTATTTCATGCCCATACTTGTTTGCTTATTTTGTTCGTTTTCTGTCTGGAGAAAGTTTCTTTTATGCATTTAAAAACCCTAAAACTCTATTTGCTTATGAGCTGTAATTTATTTTAAAGATGGAAATTACTATTTCCACGATTCTTGAATCACGATATCAACGATCATTAGTGCCCAAAAATAATAAAACACTAATCACGTTTATTTTGAAAGTACATTCATTGCTGCCTTCTATTTAATTTTTTTACTTCAAGATGATAGCATAAATGGAAGGACGTTTGACGGAAATCCAATGGCTAACTTATATGCCGCAAAAAGTCCCGTGACCGACGGATAGTCGTACATTTTAAGATTAAATCGGTCAAAACTTTTAGAATATTGTCTCACTGATTAAATTATTTTGCAGAAAGTGTTTGTATCCCATGTACTCTTTAAAAAAGCTTCTCCATAAGAAATTTGAAGATAAATTTATTGGAAAACTAATGAAAAGCTACTGGAAATAAATTTTATTTTGACTGAGGAAAAATAAATTAAAGCAATTTATTGGCAAAAATAATTTGGAGGAGCAAGACGTTATCTTTACGTTCCAAAATTTTAAAAAGCGAGCATAGCAAAGATTTATTTACACATGAGCGTCGAGGGATGAATGTGATGTTGACTAAAAGAAATATAGAAAGACGAAGGATAGGGTTGTACAGAGAAGAAACGAGTAAAAAGTATATGCGATTAATTGCAATGAGCTGAAAAAAGATTCACGTGAATAAGTGAGAGAACGGCTGGTATAGAGAAGAAGGTATAAAAAAGCATAGGAGATTATTTGTTATTATTATCATACCATTAAGCTATTTCTCTTTCAACGTAAGCATGACTCATTCGGTGAGAAAGTGAATTGTAGGAGGAGGTGATGGAGGAGGAGGGGATATATATTTTTAGATTAATCTAGGATTCATGTGTTGTTTATTTGAAGAACACGTTCGTTCCGCAACACTGCTCCGACGCAGGTCGCCGACCAATTTATTTAGCTATCAACCCAGGCGAAAAGCTTCAAAAAGTCATCATGTAAAGCTTCCCACTCGGGCCTACTAAATTTTAGTGTTCGAGGTTTTTTGTTTCAGTCATCATTCACTCCACTCCACTTCATCATGCATTGCTTGTAAACTATTTGTCGCCACACTTTTCTGTGCTGGATCTTGTGTTTCCATAGCTTTTTACATTTTTTCGAATTAGGGTCTTATTCACACATTTCAACCACTCTTCCCTTGGTCTGCCTCTGGGTACTACCATTCACCTTACCTCGATATACTTGTTTTGTCAGTTGTTCATCTTTCATTCTCTCAACTTGCCCAAACGATCTCAACGAATTTCTTTTACCCTTGTCAAACAGTGTCTCATCTATACCACATCCTTTAAATTAATTTTCTGATGTTAAACATTGTCGATCTACTGGTCAAATAATTTTCTGGTGAAACGAGAAAAAATCTGTCTCAGCCTGGATTGGAACTGGGAACGCTACTATCCATGAGTAGAGCGTTAACCAATTACGCCACCGAGAGAATTTCTAGTGACTCATTCTAGTCTGAATAAATTTCACCGAATCTGAATAGTTTAATTGAAGATGTTATTTTGTCGACCAGGGTAATTAATTCATTAATTTTCAGATGTTAAACATTGTCGATCTACTGGCCTAATAATTTTATGGTGAAACGAGAAAAAATCTGCCTCAGCCCGGATTGAACCGAGAACGCCACTATCCATGAGTGGAGCATAACCAATTACGCCACCGAGGCTTTAGCAGATAATGCGCAGATCTGCGTCTCATTGACCTGTGCATTTTTAGTGACTCATTCTAGTCTGAATAAATTTCACCGAATCTGAGTAATTCAATTGAAGATGTTATTTTGTCGACCATGGTAATTAATTAGTTGGTTTTCTGATGTTGAACATTGTCGATTTACTGGTAAAATAATTTTCTGGTGAAACGAGAAATTATCTGCTGCAGCCTCGGTGGCGTAATTGGTTAACGCTCCACTCATGGACGGTGGCGTTCCCGGTTTACATCCGGGTTGAGGCAGATTTTTTCTTGTTTCCCCAGAAAATTATTTGACCAGTAGATCGACAATGTTCAACATCAGAAAATTAATTAATTAATTACCCTGGTCGACAAAATAACATCTCAATCACATTCTTTAAAGATTCTTACGTTACTGACTTTCGCAATGACCGTTTTACTGCACACCAAGCGCAGGTATTGAATGTCAACAGCGTTAACTTTACTTTTATCTTTTTCTTAGTACCTCTAGGTCTCGCTACCGTACAGCACAGTGAGCGTAAGTATAGAATTATGTATCGCCATTTTAGCTTCACCTGATATATTTTCACTTCTGACAGTAGATCCTGCTCTACCGATAACCTTCTTACACTCGTTCATACGCCTATCTATCTCTCCATCTATCCTTCTGTCATTAGTGAATAGGCCACCAAGATATACGTAATTATATACTTGTTCTATTCTTTCATCGTTTAGGACAATATTGCATATTGTTTTATCACCCTTACCTTAAAATACCATAATTTTTGTTTTATTTATAATAATTTGGAGGACCATGTTCTTTATGCTTGCATTCAGTTTGCTCAACATTCTTTGTAAGTCTTAGATTGAGTCTGCCATAACAATCTTATCATGTGCGAACGCTAACCCACGCACCCTCACTGTCCCGAGATCCACAGCTTCGTCGCCGATGACGGCCATTCTCAGACGTTTGTCCTTGAATATAATAAATAACCATGGGAATTTGACGCATCATTGCCTAACACCTAGTGTAATATCGAACTAGTAACTCTTTTGCCCATTTACCCTCACACTCGCTTTGCTACCTGCAAATATTGTTTTTATTGCTTGTAGAAGTCATCTATTGACTCCGCACTTCCTCAGAACTTCTTAAAGTTTACTTCTGTCCACCTTATCAAACGCTTTTTTTGGTTCAACAAATATTCAGAAAACTTGTTTATTTACTCTTAAGCTTGTTCTGTGATCTGTCTCAAGCTAAATATTTGATCCGTACATGATCTTCCTGGCATAAATCCATGCTGGAATTCCCATATCTTTTCATCTGTTATTTTCATGACCCTATGAATAAGTATTTTTGAATGTATTCTGCTTACGGCACTTAGTATGTTGATGCCTCTGTAATTATTGCAGTTTCTCTTGTCTCCCTTTTTTTTGTATATTGGGACGATAATTCCCCTTATCTAGACATCTGGAACTTCTTCCATCTCGATACATATATCTATCAACTTATACAACATATGAGGTATGTAGTACCCATCGTATTTAAGGATTTCAGTGTTAATACTGTCTACACCAGCAGCCGTACCATTTTTTAAGTTCTTTATTATATCCCTATCCTCAGAGGCACATATTCTCTCTACCGGGTTTTCTGAAGTATCGTGTTCTCGGCCGCAGTTGTGCTGCCCTACAGGTTCACCTCCCAATAATTTCTTGAAAGAGTCCCTCAAAGCGTCTAGTATCCCATCTGTATCGTATACCATTTCACCTTTACTATTTCACATGCTGCCTTAAGGTGGAGTTCGAATGCTGCGGCTGTATGGGTCGGGAACTGTATGCGTCACTCAATGTACTGCTTTTCATTCAATCTTATGGCAGCCTTTCCAATGCTGCGGCGGAAGGTGTGCGACAAGTTTGAGACAAACACTCCGGACGTCACGATTGCTTCTAGTAGCAGTCTAGACGCACAGCCGCGACGGTTGTCTAGTTTATCGAACAAGAGTTTCGTGGAAAATTTTATTTTGTAATCAAAATTATGGACGTTTCGAAGTTAGTAGAATTAATGCGGTCAAAAGTTAATGTATTTTATTGAGAATTCGCGTTTTTTCATTGAGAATTTAACTAATGAATTGATATAAAATTGATAAAAATAGACGATTTTTCAACCTTATAGTTGTATTATCGAAGAAGAAAAGAATATATTTTAACCAGTTGTATTTTTAGCAGAAGAAGATGAAATATCTAACAAAATAGTGCATTTTCTACAAAACAGTTTACTTTTCAAAAAAGAATTCAATTGATTAGGAAAGTCGATCATGCACATACATACATTACTACATAATGCATAATCACATATATAAATAATTACGCACATAAATAAACACATACGCTCCTTTATGAATGAATATAAAAAAACGTTCCTACCACGTAATCATTTTATTAGACTTTGTCAGTTCTAATGTCATGTTTTAATTGCCACAGCACTATGCCAAGATCACTACTAAAGTAATCAGTAAAAGCTTTACATTATCCACATGACTTTCCCATTAGTGCATCTTCAATTATGGACAGCATATAATAAAATTGATGAATATTTACCCGGAAAATTTTTTCGAAATACTACGTCATTATTTAGAAAATGTATCACCATGAGAGTCTTTTGAAATTCCTCAAGATCTTTTGTCGCATACAAGGTCGGAGGTTCATTCCGAACTGCATCTTTTAATAAAAGTAATAATAGATCTTCTTCCTCGTCAAGGAAATCAAATAATCATTGAAGTATTTCTGCCATGGCGTACAACAGCCTACTGCCGCAGACGATAAAACTGCACTGATATAGTGGGTGCAGTCGTCGCATTGGAAATAAAACATGCGGCTTTGACCACAATGGCGAATTTACAGGTATCCCGCCGTGCGGCCAGCTTGGGCTCAGCCGCAGCATTCGAACTCCACCTTTTCTCTGTAGTAGTACGTCCTTTCATACTGATCAACGTCAATTGATAAAACAGTTTCTTATTTCCTTCAAAATCGATTTGCATTTTCTTCTCTTCTTCTGTTTTGATTTTATCTTTACCTTCTTTAACTAGTACTTTAACTTCCCTGTTTTTGTTCCTCTGATGGATGAGCTTGCTTCTTTTCGTGGACGGCTACGCGGACGTCGTCATTCCACCACGCATCACCAGACATTCTTCCCACAACCGCAGTACCACGCGCTTCAGTTGCACTTCTAACAATGATATCCCGGAGCATAGTCCATGCGTCTGTTTCGTCTTCTTGGTTGTATTTCTCTTCCATCCTTGACCTCAGTTCATTTTTGAGACTAGACAGTAATGCTTCATTCTAAATTCAGAACTCCTCATTACCCTTGTATCTTTTACTAGCTCTCTAAGTACTTGATCCACAACTTCAAAGTTAACTGTACTATGGCCATCTCCTCTGCAGCAGGTGTGCATGTGGATGATTTTATTTCTAAACCAAGTATTTGTCATGATCAAGCCCTTTTCTAAGAATAAGTCAACCAATCTGTCTCTGTTACCATTTGTTTTTGGATCGTCAAAATTACCTAGCACCCTTTCCGTACCCTCACGTTGGACGCCAACTCATTCATTCATATCTCTTAGTGATATAATTCTTTCACCATGATGGCAAGTACCTATAGTATCATTTAGAGTATCCTAGAAGGCATCTTTTACTTCACTCCTTTCACCATCAGCTGGTACGTATGACGCTCTGATAAATAATCTTCCGATTCTCACATTCATTCTAATCAACAACAATCTGGGAGATACAAGTCCATGCTTCTTGACATGCTGCCATGCTCTCTCATTCACAGTCAGATCGACCCCTTGACCACCATGTGATTCACTATCTATTCCTGACCATATTTCAAGTCCGTCCTTTACCTCCCCGTTTTTTTATCTCCCTAATGTCGCATCGCTTTTTCTTTGTTTCAGGTACACATAAAATATCTAGGTTTCTTACGCGCATAGTTTCTCGTGATTCCCTTTTTTTAAGATCGACACGCCTATAGCATTCAAAACACCGAGTTTCCATTCAGCGCCTGAAACTTTACCTTTGTCTTTGCCGGATGCATGGCTTTCTTCAATCAAAGTGTCAATCCATTCCGAGGCTACCCTATTGTTTTGATAATTTATTGTGTAAAGTGTACGCCCAAGTCTAGTTATAACGTCAGTCTCGCCAAACTTTGATCAACGGAGGGGTTATGTAGGAAGTGTATTGGCGTTATATACGGAGAAGGGCACCAGCGCTCAGTAGTTTGGTAATAGATGAGAAAATGTGTATATCTTCCAAAAGTTCCCGAAAATGTCCCCAAATATAATATGTTTCCATAACAAACAAATTTTCAAAATTTCAAAATTTTCAGAAATTTCTACGAATTACATAACTTTCCATAGCCTTTAATGAATTTTAACAAACCGTCATAAATTTTCCAAAAATTTCCATTAATGAACGAAAATTTCATACATTTAAATTTTTTAAATAATTTTCCATAAATTTCTGGATAAGCGGCACTTTTACTTTTGCGGCTAAACCACTGTTATGGAAATGAATCAAATTGTACGAATACGGAAACATAATTTAGGAAATAATTGCGTACAAATTGACCGAGTGAATTTCTTAGCCGGGGACTATTACACTGAAACGAAAGAGTTCGTCTGTCAACTTGCTACGCTTTAATTGCGGGTGACCGCTTAGAACATGAAAATTCTCCGTTTTCAATCTCAAAATATAGGGCTGAAATTTGAGATCCCTGAGTCAGACGAATTCAAACGACTTTTTAATTTTTTGTTATAAAGCAGTAGATCTATAAAATAAATCAAAAATAAATTTCTATGTGCGGACATCGAATTTGACCAAACGTGCGCGCATAAATGCCTCAATATACCTACACCAGAGCTTGCATGAAAGAATGCATGGACGTGAAGGAAGCCAGAGAGGTATGTTAGGACAGGAAAGTATAGCGACAAATAGTTCATAAAGAGAGCGTCAGAGGAGTGAATGACGATCGCAACAAAAGACCTTGGATGCTCATGGACCCGAGTGGGGAGCTTAACATCATGACTTTGTGAGGCTTTTCACTCGTGATGATCGCTAGAGAGATTGATTAGCAGCCTGGATCGGAGCAGTGTTGCGGAAAGAACGTGTTATTTAAATAAATAACACGAGAATTCTAGATCAATCTACAAATCTATACACCCTCCCCCATATCACTCCCTTCCTCACCGAGTGCCAGTAATTCTTAATTATTATTAATATTAAATAATAATAGAAAATTGTGACTTTTAAAAACAAAATATAACAAAAATATCATGCTATAGTATTTTGCTATGCTATAACATTCTATGAGAAAAATGTCTTCCCTCATTACATCTCATTATGTGCACAATAATTCGTGAAGTGTGAATGTACTAGATTTGGACGTGATTGACTTTTAATAATTTAAAATAATTAATTAATTAAAAAATTAATTCATTAAGAGTATGCTACTATTTATTGAAATTTATTAATATATTTATCAATAATTTGAAACTGTTTACCATGGTAGTCGCTTAATTTATATTTTGACTTGCAAAAATATCTCCACATAAGTATAAGTGGTGAAACCCCCTATTATTTTCATAGTAAAATAATTTTTCTTAAATATTTTGCTTATAAAAGTTACAATTTTCTATTCGTATGAAAATACCGCAGAGAGGAACATACAGAGCCAAGAGCCAGCCTAGTCTTTGGATACCTGAATAGAGGGGGTCCTTATCAAAAGGACACATGGCCCCTTTGTCTCTGGGTGGTCACTTGTCGTCTTCCGAGAAGCGTTTACTTCAAAGGCAGGTAATTCAGAACTGCACTATGCCTTGGATCCAAGTTCAGTCCCTGCCGGGTGGTTTAGAGAGACGTACCGATTCGGATAGGCGGCTGATTACATGTGCACATTTCATAGATGTCAAGGATTTGATCATTGAGTTAAAATAAATCAAATCATCTC
>CAKNXH010002189.1:83371-109109 GCA_932178445.1 Andricus quercusramuli | reverse complement strand
GAGAATTCGATCACGAATATAGTTCGTTTCTCGAAGTCTTGGAGAACAATGTCAGGCCTCGAGTGCGCAACGGAGACTGCTGCCCGAAAATCGTAGTTCCAGAAAATCTGGCACTTCTCGTTTCGGACAATTGACTCTATATCCCTTGGAGCGTTCGGCAGGGCAGGGTCGCGACCAACACCGTAAGAGCGACAAAGGTGGTAATAAAGTACTCTTAAGGCCGCATTATGTCTATAGATATACGTTGTTCCTGCGTGGGTCGGACACCCCGATAGTATATGTTCTAGGTACTCAGCGTGTGCATGACACGCTCTGCACCTATCACTGGGAACTTCTTGACATAAAATGCGGGCGCGGTATGCTAAGGTAGAGATTACACCGTCCTGGCATGCGAAAATAAAGCCCTCTGTACCTGAATTGAGCCCTGATGATTTGAGGAAAGCAAAAGTTTGCTCCTTCGACAAGGACTGTTTTTCTACATTTCTGTGAAAGTTTCCGTGCATTTGCTTGTCGAGTAGCTCTTGGCGAAATTTTCCAACCTCTGCTTTCTTTACTTCGGCTTTTAGACGTGAAGCATCTAGATGGAGTAATGCACTTTCCTCACTTCTGATGTTAAAATTCAGGCCAAGGGTCTCAGCAGCTTGCTCCGCGGCTTTGTAAAGGAACGCCCCTTCGCCAATCATCTCGTGGTTTATATATTATATATATATATATATATATATATATATTATATATATTTATATATATATATTTTATATATATATATATATTGTTATATATATATATATATTGTATAAAAATATACAAAATTGCTTAATTAATAACAAAAATTAGCTTTTATGACAGTCAGAATGACCCTTTTTGTCATGGCAGGTATATACTCGAAGTCGTAAACCGCTTACCTTGACGTCATGAAAATTCGACTCAAGATATAAATATATGTCTTGAAGACATAGAAACTTGTCTGCAGGACATAAATGTAAGCCTGATTCCGTCTCAATAAGAAGACATGCTGGAGTCGAATTTTTCGACTTCAGCATGTCTTGATTGGGGGCAATTCAAGTCGGAACCAAGCCGCAGAATTTTTACTCAGGTTAGTCCGTAGCTATGTTGAAAAACCGGGTTCACTCGAGAACAAGTTAAATAAAACAATAATAAATGAAATAATAATTAATCAATCAGACAATTATTCAATTAATCAATAATTAATCTTCAACCAAGAGCGGATTGAAGCTGAAGGCATAGGTGCTAGGGATAATGAACATCAAGTACCGGATCCACTAGAACTACATCCGGACATTAATAACGATGACCTGAAACGCGAAATCCCAGAAAAACTACAGCACCTTGAAAGGAATATTGATCATGCTTTACTAGAGTTCAGACATGTAGAACCAACACAAAGGCATTCTTTGCCTAAGATGAACGTCACAAATGATCTGTGTGGACTAATGGAATACCTGAACAACAAGGTTTTACCTATGCATTTGAACGCAACACAACCTGCGTTAGAGGTGCAAACCCTTGTATACTGTGCAGCCGTGTCAACCTTTAGAACGTTGCGCCGCAGAACTAGGTCTACAAATGCAGTCTTTGCCCCAGGAATGGAGCGAGATTCACTATGGAAGATCAGGTTGAATATGTATGTCAGCAAAGTAAGGTGCAAATTGGGTCGACTGAATCAATGTAAAAAAGGAAATAGAACCAGGAAGCTGATACACCATGTTGCTAAAATCATCCACCCTCGATACATTGAGACATTAACACCAGCAATATTGGATGAGATTATAGACTCCCAACGACAGAAACTTGATGTTCTTACTGCTAGACTGCGTCGGTAAAAGAAAAGTAGTGCAAGAAGGCAACATAATTGAACTATTCAGGCAGATGAAAGAAGGTTCTATCGTGAACTGGAAGTGAAGTAAAATAACCAGCGAGGCACCGAAGTTCGTCAATTGGATGACATGACTAACTACTGTTCGGGTGTTTGGAGAAAACTATCATAAGCAATTTGGACACTGCGTGGTTCCAGTTAGAGGAAGCAAGAGCAAGCAATAACCCTGAAATAAAGATGATTAACATCACAGCTTCAGACTTTTCAATGGTTTTGAAAAGGGCAAGTAACTGGAAAGCTCCAGGTCCGGACATGGTGCACAACTTCTTGTACAAGTACCTGACAAGTGTGCATCTTGCGTTGGCAAGGTGTTTTCAGAAGATCATTGAAGACGCAGCTCTGATGCCAGGCAGTAAAGATCTAGTCACAATTGATGCTTTTGCGACGACGCAAGCTCATAAACATCAAAGAATCTTGCACGTGGCATACATTTACTACAAGCAAGCGTTTTCTTCCGTACTACATGACTATTTGCTTGAAGTCTTAAAATATACAAAATCTGCCCACGCATCATCGACTTTTTAAGTCGTACGATGATGTTTTGGGGTACAAAAATCAAGTATCAAGTGCATGATAATGTGGATGGTCATCAAGTGACCCATCTTCTATACATGGATGATCTGAAGCTATATGCTAGTTCGGACCAGAAACTGCAGCAAGTGATCGATGCCACAAAGCAGTTTTCCAATTATAACCACATGGAGTTAGAACTAGATAAATGCAGAACAGTGCATTTAACCAGAGGAGAATCAGGAACCGCTGAACTAGAAAACGATTTCGGGAATGAAATCAAGGCAATGGCTGAGGGCGAGTCATATAAATACCTGGATATTCTTGAATCTAAGAGTATTCAGCATAAGATAGTTAAGAAAAGACTAACGACTGCCTTCAGTACAAGACTCAGATTGGTTCTGAAGAGTTCTCGTAACTCGGCAAACAAGATCAGGGCAATCAACACCTATGCCATCCCTGCCTCACGAACTCCTTTGGGCTCATCAAATGGTCGAATACCGACCTCGAACGATTAAGCAAAATCATCCGCGTAGAAATGACGAAGCACTAAATGCACCACAGTAATTCGGCAATTGAAAGGGTAGTTCTACAACGACATATATGGGGTAGGGGCGTTTTAGATGTCAGGAAACTGCGTAAGCCACAATTTTTACAGTTGTGAGACTATTTTACTATGTTACGCATTACAACACAATGCGTAAAGCGGATCTTGACTCTATGCCCTTGAAATTCTCCTCAGAGGAGGCCTTGCATATCAGGGCAGAAACCATAGAGGAATTAGAAACGCAATGAAGATAGGAAGCCATCCACGGCGAGCACCTAAAAATATTAGACCAATATGAAGTGGATAGTGAGGCATCCAATACTTGGCTGAGAAAGGGCGTCCTGTGTCCAGAAACGGAAGGATTTGTCATTGCGATTCAGGACAGGGTTATCAGCACCATAAATGATCGCAAACACGTGTTACATCAAGACGTGGTGGACCGGTTCCGATTATGTGAAGATACCAATGAATCCATCGAGCACATTATTGATGGTTGTCACATAATGGCTCAAAGAGAATATACGCACAGACATAATGAAGTGGCGGGAATTATACATCCACAACTTGCCCTGAACCTAGGATTCTCAAAAAAATGGATACCTCTTTATAGATAGATTCCAATGCCCGTTTTAAAAAATGAGGATTACACCTTATATTGGGATGTTACTATCCAGACGGACCGAAATTTGCAGGCAACCTATACAACCAGTATTCGTAAGTATAGCGAGCTAAGACATGAAGTAAAGACAATATGGAGGAATGACAAACATGCATCTATCCATCCTATTGTGATTTCGGCTACAGGTAATGTGCACGCAAGATGCACTGAACAGCTTGAACATTTAGGAGTCAGTAGGGTGCTGGCAGCAGCTCAGAAGGTGGTATTATTAGACACCTGTCACATTGTGAGAAATTTTCTAGACCATCAGGAAGCAAGTGACTATAACCTGTAGAATGGCAGATGGTAGCTCTAAGAAAGCATCCAGAGGCGACTGTTGTCACCTCCAACGCTCGCGGCACTTGTGTATGGATAACAGCGGTAAAATACGAACTCCAAATTACACCATGCTCTTAATTTTGTACCTAAAACGTCATCGCACAAGATCTCAGGCATCGTATTAAATTAACTGATAACATCCTCATCTCATCAGTCACTCAACTTAGTACGTGGCTATGATGAATAACCGGGTTCACCTGAGAGCAAGTTAAACAAAAATGAATAATAAATAATAAAAAATAAATGAAATAAAAGCATGAAACCATGCACTTGACTGCAACCCAGTCCGTGAATGGTGGGGTAAAAGCCAGGCTTTGCCCAATATGTCAAGGCACACGCTCTCATCAGATCACTTCATGACATTACAACAATACGTCCGTAACTGATAATATATACCGGGACATCCTTGTGCAAATTATTCAAAAAATAAAAATCCAACTCTAACCAAAAATTCCTTCGACATGTTGGGCTGCAACCATCTTAAGCCTGAGATAATAATTATAATGATGTAAAAAATATAATTATATGTTTACTGCGGAAAAATAAAAAATATATTGCATTTTTACATTACTGCTAAAACATAAAAACAATTTTCAGTTTGAAGTCACACATTATTTTTCATGGGAGGAGTATTTGAAGATTACTTGCCCATTGTCCCATTTACATAAGAGGAGCACCTGAAGATACCTAGGGCGCAATTAATGCTAGCTGAAAACTACTTACTTTCACCCCGGGCACAGTACAGGTTTCCGTTTTGCAGGGTGGTTGACCGCGGTCGCAGTTCGAATGTTGGGACCTAACAGTAACCTTTTTGATACTCAGAAAGTGAGTAAAAGACCAGCTAATAGAAAGATCATAAATAAGAAATTTCCACTCTCAAAGTCAGGGTCAATGGCAACCCTTGAAAATTTTCCGAGGGCCCAACGCTGTCATGAGGCAACGGGTTCTGCAAAGTTCCTTCCTCCCAAGATACTCTAAAGGGGTGTGAGGCAGCACGGGCATACCAACCTGGCCCAGCAGCCGCAGTAGATTCCTTTACCTGCAGTGGATCACCCTTTCATTGTCATGAGATTAAGGCCTGTTACAAAAACTGCAGTTATGAAGAAATTACTGAATTACGATGAAAATAAATTAGTATTGTCAGCAATAAAATAAATCTTCAAGTGCATATGCTAAATTACCAGAAGCGACAACCGGGATTGAAGATATGGAGAAATTAATGTAGCTACTGCAACCTGATAAAATTCAGTTTATTAATATTCTACCAAATGTAAAATTTTCTTAACAGGATGTAATCATCTAAGAATGGAAAGCTCGTGTGAACTGGGTTTTTTGTATATCCCTTGGGTTATATGTTCGGTCAATTTTCACACATGCCCGCGTATAGAATTTTTTTCATATGTCTTCCGGGTAAGATGTTTCATAATATCAATTTTAAACATAGTACACTATTATCATTTTGTATGAAAATTCATCGCCTAGGTGCATTGACTCGGCTTGGGTTACGTTATTCAAAATACCGAAATTGTAACGAAATTTTTTAATCACGCGTATTTTGAAAAAAATAGTTTATTCGAATCCTTGTGCACCTGATGTAAATATTAAAAGGCAGACAGGTAAAATATCAAGTTATAACAATTCCGTTTTTAATTTTGTTCCAATCTGAAAAAACGAACGAAAAGTAAACAAAAGATTCGGTACTTTTTGGATAACGTAACGTAATGAAACGATAGTTTTGGACGGATCCCTGACATAAAGTTTAAAAAGTGGTACACTTTTTTCATTTTGTACGCAAATTGATCGTCTGGGTGCATTAAGGCTTTAACGTTGACAAGTTAGGTCAAATTTGACACATGTCCGCGCATAGAGATTTTTTAAATATTTTGTTTATAAATCTTTTGGTCTATATGTTTTATAATATCAACTTTAAAAATGGCCCACTTTCTTTCATTTTATATACGGAGAAACTTTCGATATCGAAATTTTGTTCATTCTGCATCTATAATTAAAATAAAATGTAAGAATTTAGGGATAATCGGGGTACTGTTATAAAGATTCCTACTACAGTGAGAGAAGATGGTATTTTTGTATGTCGAATGTCCCGAAGAATGAGTCACTAACCAATTTTTCCGAAAACAGAGCGTATCAACTATATCATGCTTCGCTAGCGTGTCGTTTGCGATTTAAAAATACATAGATACAACACTCTATCGAAGTAAAATACAGTTGATACACTCTGTATACACAAAACTTTGTTAGTGACTTATTCTTCGGGCCAGTAGATGTATTATTATAAACTTGAGCGAGCCGGAAAGTTTGCGAACTGTTCCGTCTATAAAATAGAAGCTTTTTACACTTTTCAAATGAAAATGTTCAATTAAGTGCAATTACACTGGAAAACTTAATTCTTTACACTTTTATAAATTGAACTTCTTTTGATTTAAAAAAAAAATGGTATCCCTTCCTACACAATATAAACCTTAAAAAATATAAAATGTACTTTATCAATTTAAAAAAAAAAATTAAAACCTATTTCCTCATTTCAAGCTCGATAAAAACGTTAAAAATACAATACTTCCCATTCTTCTACTCAATAAAAATTTGGAACCAAAAAAGTTCCTCTTGAAATTGGAATAAATTAAATACCAAAATATATTTTATTTATTTCAATTTCTATCGATTTTCAATTGTTATTTAACGTTACAATGCAAATTGTAATGTTTAAAGTTTAAATCTTTCAATCTGAAATTTTTACCATTCAAGACGTCCTGTTCCAAACAATTCAGTTTTAAATTGTTGAGTTTTGAATATTGGATTTATAATTGCTCATTTTGACACTTTTGATATAAAAAAATTTCTAACTGAATGGGTTGAAATTTGAATATTTTAGACTAAAACAAAATTTGAATAGGTTTTTAAATTCAATAAAAAAGTTTAATTATGAATATATTAATTTTAAGTTATTTTCACATTGAAAATAGTTTATAAAGTTTCAATCAGACATTTCAATTTGCTTAATTATTATGGCTTTCGTATTGAGAAAGTTGAATTTTCAACGTTGAAATTTGTAAATTGTTTAATTTTGAATAGATTTAGAATCGTTTTGTGAAATAGTTATTGTACAATTTTCGAAATTTGAAGTACAGTTCAGTTTTAAAAATCATTAATTAATTTATATTCTCAGTTAATCAACTCAAAACGTTTTTGTAAACCATTTTAAATTTTAAACGCTTTCAATTTTTATCCTTAACGTCTTCAAAACTGCACAGTTAACAACTGAATTTAACATTTGAAAAAAAGCAGAAGTCGAACTTATTTTTAATTCAATTATATCATATGATATACAGGATGTCCACGTTGGTGTGCACCGAAAATTATACATCCCGTCTTACACATCAATGATATTCTTATGGCCGTGTATGGCGGGTTGCATAATTTTTGGAAAGCCCCTGCGTGGACACCCTGTATTTGGGATGTTCCAAGAGATTTGATAGATTGTTTTTCTAAAAATGTGTACATTCGGAACTTAGACAGTGGAAAAGTATTTTACCGAAAACATTAATGTGACAAATATGCTCTGAATTTTAGGTTGCTATGGCAACAATAAAAAAAATCTTATAAAAAAATGAGGAAGCTCATTTTTCTTTCAGGCTCATACCGTTCCTACACAGAAATATATACAGTTGAAACTTTGTCATAAGGACAACCGCAGGATTTCGCCGAGACCGGGTGCTAATCTGAAAAATTGCACCCGCTCCCATCGAAATCGCGGTAAAATTTCAGCCGTAACCTAGTCTTACGACCGTGAGATGGGTGGTTACAGTCTGCGCGAATTCAATACGATGATTCGGCGAAAGTTTCGTGCACCCTAAGGACACGGAGCCACCCAAGGACGACCGCCTTCTGCATTCTCCCTGCAAGTGTCTCAGCATTTTGTTGACACGCAGGGATGCTTTTCAGGCTATTAACAAGTGAAACCTTGGCACCTCCAAGACCGCCGATGATCAGGACGATTAGCTTAACAGAATATTCCGGGTATAACCGTCGCAACTCCCTTATAAGGTCTTTATATCTTTCTTTCTTTTCTTTCTCCTTCGCTGTGACGTTTTTGTCCGCTGGTGCCGAAAATTCGATAACGAACATGGTTCGTTTCTCGAAGTCAAGAAGAACCATGTCAGGCCTCGAGTGCGCAACAGAAACAATCGTGGAGAATATGAAGTTCCAATATATGCGGCACTTCTCATTTTCGACAATTGACTCTATTTCTCTAGGAGCGTTTAGCGGAGAGGTATTTGGGCTAATGCCGTAAGAGTGACAGAGACGGTAATAAAGCACTCTCAGAGCCGCATTGTGCCTTTGGATGTAGGTTGCTCCCGCATGAGCTGGACAACTAGATAGTATGTGTCCTAGATGCTCGGGGTGTTCATGACAAGCTCTGCAGCTATCATCGGGAATATCTTAGCTCAAAATGTGGCGACGGTATGCTAGAGTGGAAATGACAACATCTTGACATACCAAAATAAAGCCCTCTGTGCCCGACTTCAATCCGCGTGATCTAAGGAAAGCAAACGTCAGCTCATACGACATCGACTGATCTTCCACATTTCTGTGGAAGATGACGTGCATCTTTTTGGCTCCCCCGGAAGTTTTTCTAATGTGCTTTCCTAATCCGGGCCTTCAGGAGTGAGTATTCAAGATGCATAAGATTTGATGCATTTTGCTTACCCCTGATATTAAAGTCAAGGCCAAGTGTTTCAGCAGGCTCTTCTGCTGCTTTGTAAAGAAACGCCCCTTCGCCTACTTCTTCGTGTTTTCTGACCATTTCAAGAAGAGGATCTTGTCTATTTGCGACAATATGTGCTGTACCCAGAATAATCCTGTTGTGAAGACATTCAAGATTCAGTATTCCACGACCACCTTGACGGGGTGAGATGTAAAGTCGTGGAACAGAAGACTTAAGGTGCATGCTTTTGTTCATGAGCATAACCTTTCGGGACCAGATATCGAGGGATTTGAGCTCGTCCTTCGTCCATGGAACTACTACAAATGAATAGAGTACTACTGGGATGACAAGCATGTTCGTTGTAGATACTTTGTTCCTCGCCGACAGTTCGGAAGACCATATCTGTCGGAGGAGACGTTTGTATCTGCATCGGAGAGTATCCTGTATAGATGTTACGTCCTGAATGCGGCTTTGTGGCACGCCCAGGTATGTATAGGTATCTCCAGCGCAAAGGTGTCGTATAGCGCTTCTGTCAACGAGTTCAGGATCTTTGGGGATGCCGTTAAGTTTTCCTCTCTTCAAATTAACCTTGGCGCATTTCTCTAACCCGAACTCCATTCCAATCTCTTGAGGGTACTCTTTGACAATTTTCAGAGCTAGATGTATTTTATCTTGATTTCTAGCATAGATCTTAAGATCATCCATGTAAAACACATGAGTTACCTTATGCTTTCGATTTCCAGGTTTGCCGCAGAGGTACTCTTCGGAATGGCGAAGTGCGAGAGATAGTGGCAATAATGTGAAGCAAAAGAGGAGTGGGCTCATGGTGTCGCCCTGAAACACACCTCTCTGAAAGGTGATACTGTTAGTGATTACACGATGTTTTCCAGATAAGATGGTAAATCTGGTTTTCCAAAGCGGCATTAATCTCTCTATGCATCTCACGATGTGTGGATGAACCATTAAGCTTTCGAACAGACATATGATAAGTCTATGGGAGGTTGAATCGAAAACTTTTCGGTAATCTATCCAGGCCATCGATAGAGATCGTTGATAGGATGCTGTGTCTTTACAGACACATCTATCGATGAGCAGGTTCTCCCAGCATCCTGCTACGCCTTTCTTCGAGCCACGTTGTTCAGACATCTCTCGCCACAAAGGTTCAATTGTCCGAAGAATCCTATCCAGTGCTCCCAACGCGGGCACCTTGCACTACTGCGCATGCGATGCATGAGACGTATCATTGGCTGCCGTTCGCGCGCTTATTTGAAATGTTAAAAATAACATTTTTTAAATTTATCATTAATAATTAGAAATAATTATATTTTAACATGTTCAAGTGGTACGCTGATGGTTTCTAACATATTCTGAACATTAAATTGAAAAATAAAATGAATATTCTACAAATAATAAATATCATGTTATTTAATGTAATCTTTTTTTTTATTTTTGAAAACCTAATGCTCAGAATATATTAGAAACCATCCACGTAGCACTTAAACATGTGAAAGAAATTATTTCTGAATTGTGAATGATAAATAAGAAAATGGTATTTTTTAACATTTCAAATAAGCGCACGAACGGCAGCCGATGAAGCGTCTTATGCATGGCATGCGCAGTAGTGCAAGGTGCCCGCGTTGGGAGCACTGATCCTATCATTTAGGATGGCTGTGAAGATCTTATACAGTGTGTTCAGACAAGTTATTGGCCTGTAATTCTTAGGGTCAGCTAAGTTGCCCGTCTTCGGCAGGAGCACTGTGCGCCCATCCAACAACCACTCCGGAATAGGCTCTTCCGACTTGAGATATGAGGTGAAAATTCGAGCCAGATGCTGGTGGGTTGAAGGAAACTTCTTCCACCAGAAGGTCTTGATACCATCTGTTCAGGTGTTATGCACTTTTATGCAATATTGCACAGCTCCTTGCAGCTATTCATGTTCTTTGAGTCTTCTTGAAGTGGATGTTGGACCTCGTAGACTTCTCTCCAAAATGCTTCAACCTCCTCTGGTTTGGGCGGATGGCGGATGGCTTCAGATTGGTTGTGATAATTCTTGCGACCAATCAGAAACTAGCGGTACCCTTAATTTCCGTGCGTGGAATACAGCAGATACACACTTTCCTTCAAAGTATGCTTGATGGTCAACATTCCCGCATGAAATTTTGTGCAGGAATGTTATGATTCCCGCACACTTTGACTTCATCAAGAATCGGCCATTTTCTGCTCATTTTTTGGTGCATATACTGAGAACTTCCCGTACAGTGTTGCAAAAACTAGATTTACTATCTCATCTAGAAATTATCGTCTGATAACGAACAACGTCACCTTCCAGAGGGGCGTCTTTCAAGGTGATACCATGAGCCCTTTGCTTTTTTGCATCACACTTTTGCCTTTATCTCTCGCACTACGAAATTCTCCTGGATACCTCTGTGGCGACACTAATCAGCGCGAGCATAAGGTCACTCATGTATCTTATATGGATGATCTGAAGATCTATGCCTCTGGTAAAAGCAAACTTCAATCTGCTATAAATATCGTCAAGAACTAAACAGGAGAGATTGGAATGGACTTTGGTTTGGACATGTGTGTCAAAATTCATCTGAAGAAAGGAAAGATTACTGGCGTACGCAAGGACCCTGAGCTTGTGGATATATGTGTTATTAGACATCTTAATACTGGAGAAACCTATACATACCTGGGCGTGCCTCAAAGCCGCATTCAGGACGTAACATCAGTGGAGGAGTCTCTCCGAAGCAGATACAAGCATCTTCTTCGATAGATTTGGTCTTCCAATCTGTCGGCGCTGAACAAGGTATCTGCGACTAACATGCTTGCTGTCCCGGTTCTACCCTACTCGTTTGGGGTGGTTCAATGGACGAAAAACGAGCTTAAGGTCCTTGATGTAACCACACGTAAGATCATGCATATGCATAAAAGCTTGCATATCAATTCGTCAGTTCCGCGATTATACATTTCACGCCGTCAAGGCGGACGCGGACTTCTGAATCTCCAGTGCCTTCATAACCGAATTGTTCTCAGTACAGCTTACATCGTTGCTAATGGCAGAGATCCGCTCCTAAAGATGTTCAGGAATCACGAGATGATTGGCGAAGGAGCGTTCCTGTACAATAGGGTGTCCGTTATTTCCCAAATCGATTTTTTTCTAGTGATCGCCCCCTGAATTCTTCGTAATGATTTAAAAAAATATATCCAACACACGAGAGCTCTTAATTTTCGAATTAATCCGTGCCTTCATCATGTTACTTTTCCCATTTGAATAACATGGAATTTTTTGACTTTTTACGTTTAATTTTTGTTCTTAGAAACAACTAGATGAAAAAATGTAATGAAAAATTTTTCTGATGTAAAATTCAACGCCCTACAATAAAGTTTTCTTATGAATTTTCGATCAAATCACTCCTCCTAAAGTTATTCAACGTTTAACTTGTGGTTAATATCAATTTCGTAATATTCTGAACTTTTTGCTCATTTTGACTCTTTTTGACTGTCAAATCATTAAAATAAAAGATAAAAATTGTTATCACTAGAGCACCAGAGATTATTTATGTGGATTGTATACCTTGGATTAAAAATTAAACAAAAAAACATCGTTTTCTGAGAAATAAAAGAAATAATATTTTTTTTCCTCATAATATAAGTAGCACTTATATTATATATATTATAAATTGTTCTCACTAGAGCACCAGTGATTATTTATGTAGATTTTATACCTTGAACTAAAAATTGAACAAAAAAAACATCGTTTTCTGAGAAATAAAAGAAAACGATGTTTTTTGTTTAATTTTTAGCTCAAGGTATAAAATCCAAATAAATAATCACTGGTGCTCTAGTGATAACAATTTTTTTTTTATTTTAATGACTTTACAGTAAAAAAGAGTCAAAATTCATAAGAAAACTTTTTTGCAGGGCGTTAAATTTTACATCAGAAAATTTTTCATTACATTTTTTCATCTATTTGTTTCTGAGAACAAAAATTAAACGTAAAAAGTCAAAAAATTCCATGTTATTTAAATGGGAAAAGTAACATGATTAAGGCAAGGTTTAATTCGAAAATTAAGAGCTCTCGTGTGTTGGATATTTTTTTTATATCATTAACTAAAAATTCAGGGGGCGATCACTAGAAAAAAATCGATTTGGGAAATAACGGACACCCTACTGTACAAGGCCGCGGAGCAAGCGGCCGAGACCCTTGGCCTGAATTTTAACATCATAAGTGAGGAAAGTGCATTACTCCATCTAGATGCTTCACATCTAAAAGCCGAAGTGAAGAAAGCAGAGTTTGGAAAATTTCACCAACAGTTACTCGACAAGCATACACACGGAAACTTTTGCAGAAATATAGAAAAACAGACCTTGTCGAAGGAGCAAACTTTGCTTTCCTCAAATTATCAGCGCTCAATTCAGACACAGAGGGTTTTATTTTTGCATGCCAGGACGGTGTCAGTTCCACTTTAGCATACCGTGCCCGCATTTTATGTCAAGAAGTTCCCAGTGAGAGGTGCAGAGCGTTTCATGCACACGCTGAGTACCTAGGACACATACTATCTGGGTGTCCGACCCACGCAGAAACGACGTAAATCTATAGACATAATGCGGCCCTAAGAGTACTTTATTACCATCTTTGTCGCTCTTACGGTGTGGGTTGCGACCCTGCCCTGCCGAACGCTCCAAGGCATATAGAGTCAATTGTCCGAAACGAGAAGTGCCAAATTTTCTGGAAATACGATTTTCGGGCAGCAGTCTCCGTTGCTCACTCGAGACCTGACATTGTTCTCCAAGACTTCGATAAACGAACTATATTTGTGATCGAATTCTCGGCTTCATCCGAATACAACACCAATGCAAAGGAGAATGAAAAGGAGGAGAGGTATCAAGATATTGAGAGAGATGCAACGACTGTACTCAAAGTATTCGGTGCGAGTAATTGTCCTTGTCATTGGTGCTCTTGGAGGTGCGAAACTATCACTGGTTCGTAACCTTAAAGCCATACCCACATGCGAAAAATATGCCAAGGCACTTGCGAGATGAATGCAGAAAGCTGTCATCCTTGGGTCGCTTCGTGTCCTCAAGACACACGAGGGTTTCGCCGGCCTGTCGTAGTGATTTCGTCGTGCCCTGTAAGCACCCATCTTACGGTTGTGAGACGTGGCCATAGGTGTGATTTACCGCAGATGGCGGTTGCTCTTAGTAGGACCCTGCGGTGATTGTTTAACTCTTTTTTTAAAATTATATATACACAGGAAAAACTGGGTTCAGTAATGTTGCGGCTCAAGTGAAACTTGGCATCATTTAGAACTTAGGCTCGAAAGAAACTCTCATTAAGGGATCCTTCTTAGTTTGTTGATATCCGATAGATGGCCATCGGCGCGTGCCGACGTTTTCAACTCCGCATGTGCCAAAAAGCGTGGGCCTATTTGAAATCAATAATTACTATGAATAGTCATACAGATAAATATTTACAGACGTTTTTAGTTTCTTTGAAACAAAGTAAATAGAATTATAGAAATAGCTAGCTCATTAAAAAAATGTGATATTAACCTAATATTGCAAGTGTATATTATATCATTTTAAATAGTTCCGTGCTTCTTATGCATGCGCAGTGGGCAACATCAGATTTTCAACATATCCTTCAAAACTGTCACATTTAGAAAAAATGGAAACTTCCATTTAGAAACCATTTATCATTTTGGGTTCCTTTTCAGCAAGAGAGGTTCCTTTTTGTTGCAGCTCCTTTGGAACCAAAAATCGGTTCTAATAGAAACCCCAGTTTTTTCTGTGTATTAATTATTCATAATTATCTCACATAATTGTTATATACTTATTATAGTGGTATAGAAAACATCCTTATTTTTTCTTCTAAAATGGCTCGATCTCCTAAAATTTGTTTCTTTTTGTGTCAAAATGTTCCCTGAATATTGGCAGAATTAAAAAAAATCAGATATCTCTTAATGCCATTATTTGCAGAAAATTGCTTATGTTATTTCAGTTTCATTGAATGGATTCAATTAAAACCTTCAATGGTTACTTCATTGGATTTTTTTACTTGCGAATACAAAGCATAAAATGCATATGCACCGAAATCAAATAATCCATTAATAGTGGCAATTAAAAAAGTAATTTTGTGCTAAAATAGACTTGAGAGATCCGTAAATATATTTTTGATAATGTCAATATTCAGGGGAAATTTTGACAACAAAAGGAACAATTTTCATGGCAGCTATTTTGGGAGGGATATGAAGCCTTTCAGGAGCAGGCTTGATTTATTTCTATTTTTCACCACTTCCAATAAACTCAGGTAACTACGATTTCACTATCCACAGATCACGGTAGTCCGGCAGGACGAATAGGTATAACAAAAATGGCAATAAAATTGGTTCGCGGGATAATATTCGGGCACGAATATACATAAAAAATCCGTCTGAATTGAAATCCTAGCTGATCCTGTTTTCGGGATATCGTTAAATTACGTATTTCAGCTACTTTATCAATGGAACGTAATTAGCTGTACCTTAAGTTTGCATTAAAATGCATATAAAATTATTATTTTTATACTAGGTATGTGTTCAATAGATAAATATATCACAACGGCAGGCCAGCGAAACTCTCGTGTGTCTTGAGGACACGAAGCGACCCAAGGATGACAGCTCTCTGCATCCATCTCGCAAGTGCCTTGGCATATTTTTGGCATGGGGGTATGGCTTTAAAGTTACGAACCAGTGATAGTTTCGCACCTCCGGGAGCACCTATCACAAGGACAATTACTTGCACCGAATATTTTAAGTACAGTCGTTGCAGCTCTCTTTTAAGGTCCTGATACCTCTTCTCTTTTCCTTTCTCCTTTGCAGTTGTGTTGTATTCGGACGGAGCCGAGTATTCGATCACGAATATAGTTCGTTACTCGAAGTCTTAGAGAACAATGTCAGGCCTCGAGCAGTGGCGGACTGGGTACCTTGGGGCGTCCGCGGGAAGTCAATATGTAGGGGCGCCTTCCTGAAAAGCAAAAAGAAAAAAAAAGGCAGAAAGCAACATTGTTTTTTCTGCCATTTTTATAATGATTTTTTGATTTTCATTAAGAAAAATATTTTCCACGACGCAGCAGTAGTATATATATAAAATTATATTAAAAAATTAATCCGACTCAATCCGGCTCAGTTTGAACCAAATTTTCAATCCAAATTAATTCGAATGAATCCGAACTCGGATTAACCTATACATTTATAGAAAAAGGATTTTAAATCCTTTCGTTAACACAATAATATGTTGCAACGTTTAAAGTTTTACGAAATAATTTTGAACTATTTATAGTTTGATAAACGCAGATAATCAATACATTCCTGACGCTTTATATAATAAGAAAAAATTATGTTAGATGCAAGAGAATATAATTTTTTTGCATAGTTACGAATCCTGGAAGGACAAACAAATTAATCCTCACAAAACTTTCATTTGCTTTGAAAGTATAATTTGGAATTCATGTACGATGTTATGTGTTGATGATTAACTAGCTTATGGAGTATAACAATATGTTTACAGAGTACCATTTTAATTAAATTCCTTCTGCTTTCTCTTGTTTGATATTAAAAACATTTGCATTGTTTAAAAAAATGATCGTAAAGGGCGCCCACATGCCTTAGGGGACTGCTGCCCGAAAATCGTAGTTCCAGAAGTATATACAAATGTGTTGAACATACATATATTTATCTATTCTGCACATAGCTAGTATACAAGTAATAATTATATAAGCATTTAAATGCATACTTAAGGTACAGCTCATTACGTTCCATTGATAAAATAGCTGAAATACGTAATTTGACGATATCTCGAAAACAGCATCAGCTAGGATTTCAATTCAAACGAATTTTTGATGTATATTCGTGCCCGAATATTATTCCGCGAACCGATTTTATTGCCATTTTTGTTATACCTATTCGTCCTGCCGGACCACCGTGAGATATGCATAACGATGCATAAACCGGGTGGAAAAATTTCGTGGCAGTCTTGACTCATGGTAAAGCTAGTACAGTTTTTCTCAAGTCTGTCTATTCACGCAATACTAGGTTGGTGCTACACTGGCGCTTTCTAGTTTCGCTACGTGTTTTATTTAAACCTTTCTGCTGTCTAGTCTTAATCTTGGCGCTATCTCGGAGTTCGTTGCGAATTTGACTATATAAAGATTGTCCAGATTTAGAAAAATGACGATACATAATTGCATAAATGCTCAAGCAATAATTAATTGTACACAATCACATATCTACGATAGCGAACAATAATTATATTGAAGGTGATCGAAATCTTAATATACGAACTGTATTCTTAAGAACGATTTTTTTTAAAGAATGTTTCAAAACATTTTCTTTTGATTGATTTATATAGTAAATTTGCAATAAATTTATATTCATCCAATCCAAGAACCATGGTTAGTTCGAGATACCATAAGGGAATTAGGGGGGGGGGGAGGGCGGTCTTTTTTGTTATAGGGACTAAAAGGCGGCCAAACCAAGGGCCAGCATACTGGCGAAGGGAGTTAACGCTGTCTCGCTGGTTGAACTATGTTCGAGAGACCTGATGGTGATAGCCACGGATCTTAAAGGAATAGGGAGGATAGTTTTTGGATCAGCTTTTTTTCCTTATGGCAGCGATACCAACCCACCAGTGGAGGTACGTACACTGGTGGAATATTGCAAGGTAAGGTGTATTCCTCTTCTGCTGGGATGCGATGCTAATTCCCACCATACTTTGTGGGGCAGCACGTATATCAACTCAAGAGGTAATGACCTACTTGAATATCTAATCACCACTGATTTGGATATTTTTAACACGGAAACACCCCGAAGTTCCGTAATTCGATCAGAAAGAAAGTCATTGACATCACTCTTTGCACCAGTAGTTTTAGGGATAATATGAGGAAGTGGAGGGTTTCAGATGAACCCACTCTCTCAGATCACTCACAGATAGAGTTCGTGTTGGAATCCATTGTACCCGCTGGCCCTAAATGGGTCAGAAATCCAAGAAGAACGGACTGGGATCCGTGTTCCATGGAACTAACAAGTGCATTTTCAGAGGTTCCCATGTCAATTCGAGACGTGGATACCCTGGAAATGGCAGCGGAAACTTTCGCGGAAGCCTTCAAAGCTACTTATGAAAGTAATTGTCGAACTACAAGAGTCCAAAAGGCTGGGGAGACACACTGGTGCAATGGGAAACTCGAAGATCTTCGCAGGAAAACTAGAGATAGGTTCAGACGTGCCAGTAGTGGCAAAACGAAGAAAATATGGACGTCATTCAAAACGATGAGGGTAGAATACAGGGGTGCAATACGTAAGGCAAAGCAGGAGAGCTGGACCAACTTTTGCACAGACATCGAGAAGGGAGCTGAGGCGGCTAGACTTGATAGGCTGCTTTCTCGAAATCCGGATGCTATTCTCGGCACTCTGAAATTGCCCGGAGGGGGATAATCAGAGTCGGACGGGGATATTTTGGCTCACCTGATCAAGGCACATTTCCCGGGCTTATAAAGGTTTGGAGAAAAGGGGACGACACCTCAGAGGCAAACTGAGTCGTCTGCAGCCCAACTGGGCCCGAAACAGCGGCTAGTCTGACGCTGGGATATGTCCCGATGGCATGGAGGGTTAAGAGAGTAGTGAATATTCCCAAAGCTGGTAGGATCGGTTATACCACACCCAGAGATTTCCGGCACATGAGCCTAACATCTTTCCTACTAAAAACAGTGAAAAGTCTTGTGAATAGATACATCCGCGATAAGGTCATGTCAAGTAGGCCACTCCACAAGGAGCAACACGCCTACAGTGCTGGTCACTCGACGGAGACGGCCCTAAGTTGAGCAGTAAACCTAATTGAAGGTCAACTGAAAGAGAAAGGCCTCGCGATTGGAACCTTTATGGACATCAAAGGAGCCTTCAATAACACCTCTGAAGAGGTGATCAGGGCAACCATGATTACACATGGTGTGCCTATTGCAGTCGTGGAATGGACGTGCTACATATTGTTCAATAGGAATCTAACACCGACTAAGGGTGATGCCACTCTATGTCGAACGATTGACTCGGGATGTCCGCAGGGAGAAGCTTTATCGCCTTTTCTGTGTTGCCTAGTAGTGGATGAGCTGCTTCATCTACTCTCGAGTCAGGGCTACCACGTCATTAACTATGCGGACGGATGTACTAGAAGGTTTAAGTGGGGAACCACGAGTACATTCAAACTTGGAGGGCAACAACTGGAAATCAAAGAACGAGCTAAATATCTAGAAGTCATACTGGATAAGAAGCTGTTATGGATCGAGCACCTGGAAAACAAGTAATAATCACCCGTGTACGCACATGTACCGTACACTATTGTTTGCAACACCCAACCGTCACTGTGCCTTGAAGACCTGCTTTAAACATAACTTTGGCGCACATACAGCGCAAATTTAGAGGTAGGGGTTGCCAAAAACATATTTTTAAATTAATTCTGTAACTTTCTGTAATTATAGGTATGCCAAATTGACAAGTCGCTGCATAAAGTTACTTCCTTCCTACTCTGCTTTTAATTTACTGTATATATATATATATATATATATATATATAGTGTAAAGTTTGTCATAAGGACAACCGCAGGATTTCGCCTGGAGCGGGTGCTAATCTGAAAAATTGCACCCCCTGCCGGCGAAATCGCCTTACGCATTTTCCCCGCAAGTGTTTCTGCATTTTGTTGACACACAGGGATGCTTTTCAGGCTATTAATCAATGAAACTTTGACACCTCCAAGAGCGCCGATGATTAACACGATTACCTTGACTGAATATTCGGGGTATAACCGTCGCAGCTCCCTTATAAGATCTTTATACCTCTCTTTCTTTTCTTTCTCCTTGGCTGTAACGTTTTTGTCAGCTGGTTCCGAAAATCCGACAACGAACATGGTTCGTTTCTCGAAGTCAAGGAGAACTATGTCAGGCCTCGAGTGCGCAACAGAAACAATTGTCGAGAATATGAAGTTCCAATATATGCGGCACTTCTCATTTTCGACAATTGACTCTATTTCTCTAGGGGCGTTCAGTGGAGAGGTATTTGGGCTAATGCCGTAAGAGTGACAGAGATGGTAATAAAGCACTCTCAGGGCCGCATTGTGCCTTTGGATGTAGGTTGTTCCCGCATGAGCTGGACAACTAGATAGCATGTGTCCTAGATGCTCGGGGTGTGCATGACACGCTCTGCAGCTATCATCGGGAATATCTTGGCTCAAAATGTAACGACGGTATGCTAGAGTGGAAATGACACCGTCTTGACATGCCAAAATGAAACCCTCCGTGCCCGACTTCAATCCGGATGATTTAAGGGAAGCATACGTTAGCTCATATGACATCCACTGATCCTCCACATTTCTGTGGAAGAAGCCGTGCATCCTCTTGTCAAGGAGCTCTTCTCGGAAGTTTTTCACTAGTGCTTTCTTAATCCAGGCCTTCAGGAGTTTGTATTCAAGATGGATAAGATTTGATGCATTTTGCTCACCCCTGGTATTTAAGCCAAGGCCGAGTGTCTCAGCAGCCTCCTTCGATGCTTTGTACAGAAACGCCCCTTTGCCCGCATCTTCATGTTTCCTGACCATTTTAAGAAAAGGGTCTTGTCCATTTGAAACTATATGTGCTGTACCAAGAATAATCCTGTTGTGAAGACATTCAAGATTCAGTATTCCGCGACCAACTAGGCGGCATGAGATGTAAAGTCGCGGAACAGAAGAATTAAGGTGCATGCTTTTGTTCATGTGCAAAACCTTTCGCGTCCCGATATCAAGGGATCTGAGCTCGTCCTTCGTCCATGGAACCAATTCAAATGAATAGAATACTACCGGGACGGCAAGCATGTTCGTTGCAGTTACTTTGTTCTTAGCCGACAGTTCGGAAGACCAAATCTGCCGGATGAGACGTTTGTATCTGCTTCGGAGAGTATCCTTTATAGATGTCACGTCCTGAATGCGGCTCTGTGGCACGCCCAGGTATGTATAGGTCTCTCCAGTTCTAAGGTATCGTATAACGCTTCTGTTGACGGGCTCAGGGTCTTCGTGGATGCCATTGAGTTTTCCTTTCTCCAAATTAAGACTGGCGCATTTCTCTAACCCGAACTCCATTCCAATCTCTTGAGTGTACCCTTTGACAATTTTCAGAGCTTGATGTAGTTTCTCTTTATTTCTAGCATAGATCTTGAGATCGTCCATGTAAAATACATGAGTGACCTTATGCTTTCGATCTCCAGGTTTGCCACAGAGGTACCCTTAGGAATGGCGAAGTGCGAGAGACAGTGGCAATAATGTGAGGCAAAAGAGAAGAGGGCTCATGGTGTTGCCCTGAAAGACACCTCTCTGAAAAGTCACACTGTTAGTGATCACATGATGTTTTCCAGATGAGATCGTAAATCTGGTTTTCCAAAGCGGCACTAAGCTCTCTATGCACCTCACGATGTATGGATGAACCCTTAAGTTTTCCGACAGACAGATGATGAGTCTATGGGAGGTTCAATCGAAAGCTTTCCTGTAATCAATCCAGGCCATCGATAGGAATCGCTGATAGGGTGCTGCGTCTCTACAAACACATCTATCGATGAGCAGGTTCTCCCGACATCTAACTTCTCCTTTCTTTGAGCCGCGTTGTTCATACATCTCTCGCCACACAGGTCCAATTGTCTGAACCTGTCCGAGCCTGTAATTCTTAGGGTCAGCTGAGTTGCCCGTCTTCGGCAGGAGCACTGTGCGCCCTTCCACTAACCACTCCGGAATAGCCTCTTCCGACTTTAGATATAAGGTGAAAATTCGGGCCAAAAGCTGGTGGGTTGAAGGAAACTTCTTCCACCAGAAGGTCTTGATACCATCTGGACCGGAAGCGGAATAGTTCTTCATGCCTCTTAATACGTTTTTCACCTCCTCGGTAGTGACAGGTGGACATTCCTCCTCAGCTGTCATGAGGGCATTGCACAGCTCCTTGAAGCTATTTATGTTCTTTGAGTCTTCTTGAAGTGGATGTTGGACCTCGTAGACTTCTCTCCAAAATGCTTCGACCTCCTTTGGTTTGGGCGGATGGTCGACAGTAACTGGAGGGTCTTCGAAGAGTTTAGATGGATCAGATGAAAATTGTTGATTTTCTCTGACCCACCTCTCTCTCCGCTCTAGACTTCTCCTAGCGTTAGATAGTATTCGTATTCTGTCAACAATATCCTGCCTGATGGTCAGTAGCTTTGACTTGTTGATTGTGTGATGACGGATCCGCAGTTCGCATGCGAAATTTCGAACCTTGGCAGTGAAAGTCCTGCCAGATGTTATGTAGTCAATTACACACTGAATGCAGGACGCGTACTGTTGTGCCCAGCCTATCTTTGTGCTGAGTTAATGTATTCGTCTTTTGGTCTTATGATCAACCGTTGATTTTGTATTACGGTTTGCATCTGCCAAAGTTCTCGCTGCACTGTACACACCACAATTGATAGTCCAGAGCTCGGTTTCTTCGGAAAAATCTCCACGAAGCTCATCATCCAGTTCAGTCAGATCTTTGGGCTTGGGAGAAACCTGAATGTTGATGTTTCTCCGAGTCCTGAAGCATCGTTCTTTGTCTATTGGATGCCTGTTCGCGGTTGGTCTCAGTGTCGCCACTCTTTCTTTGCTGCCGGCTTGTTCTGGCTGCGGTAGAGTAGGCGCTCCGCGTACATAGCCCTTTTTTGTAGTTGTTCGGCATGGTTTCGCAGACGTTGGCGCGAGAACCATGTAACTTTCTCGCTCAGGGGGCCATACTGCTATCGTAGCACTCTAGCAGGTCGTATTTCAGTCAATCCGTCCACCCGAAAGTATTGAGATTCCGCCGATCCGTCGCATTGACTCCGTCTTGATTGGCACCCCCAACTCTGGGGTATTCGGCATTGTTGTTCGACCATTTGTCGGGAGCCCTGCACGTTCGATTGTTTTGAACCGCACTTATCATAACTATGTTTGGTGTTGTCATTGTTGTTCTCAAGAGCAGCTAGGGAAAGGGTTTGTCCATCCTTGTAGAGCCCCGCGTGCAAGGATGAGGCTGTATACTCTGAGAGGTCGCCGGTTTCCCAGAATCACCGTTAGAGACACCTCACCCAGGTGCCATTCAGCTTTCGGCACGGTTGTAACGCCTTCGCTTAGGGTTATTCCTCCAGTAGCTTTGTCATAGGCCCTTCGGTTTGATTCCCAAGGAACCAAAACCGAAACCGAATAGCGAATAAAAAAAAACGAATATTGTATATATATATATATATATATGACGCGATCCGAGAAAAGGGACCTACTAGGCAAAAAATCGATTTTCGGATTATAATGTGTTCTATACGTTCTTTAACTGATCTTTCTAGAGGTGCAATCAGAAATTTGTTATCTGCATTATTTGACAAGATATGAATTATTTAAAAATAGGCTTCGAACACGTGCGGAGCGGAAGCTTGATGCCTTCGCTCTTTTTCTTCTCCCATCACTTCCCCCACTACTTGTCTCGTCCCTTGCGTGCAGCTCTACGCTTCGCCTAATCCACGTGCTTGTTGAACGTGCTTCGTTACGCCAAAAGACAGTTGTTTTTGGTGATTATGAATTTTTCGAAAGATAGTGTTGCTAAGAAATGAATCCTTACGAGGAGTATGAAAATATCGTTGGAACTTCAGTCTATGACTGGGGTTCGGATGAGGAGAGGCATGAGGTAAAAATAAACAATGATTCCCATTATTATAAAATGATAAACTATTTGAAAAATTTTAATATGAAATGAAGGTCAGAATTTCCAAGCATCATTTATTAATTGATTCGTTTAGCATTCGCGTTTCGTAAAACAATAAAGCAAAGAAGACGCGGATGATTTAAATGACATCAAAAAGTTGTACGATTTAGTAAGAGACGACTGCTGCAGAAATAGGTCTAACAGCTTTATTCTCAAGGATCTAGCTGTACAACATACGTACTTAACGTAGCATTTTTATAATTTAGATCTGTAATCCGATATGTCAATTAATGCGATGATGATTTCGCACAAACAAGTTACATCTGATACATTAAGGTGGAACACCAGTCATTCTCAGAAATACAAGAATATGCCGAAAATTTGTACCAGTACTTAGTTTTACTATAAAAAAAATGTGCAAAATATCAAATATACATTCTCTGAACCATAAAAAAGTTGAGCTATTTCATCTACAAAGCTTCCTGGTTCATCGTCACTGAAACAACTAACTTTAAAAAAAGAAGCACAATTTCACTGAAAATTGGCGTACATTAGTCACAATACACATGTCTCACTTACCCAAATTTCCAGTGTGTTTTCGAGTTTCATTCACTATTTATATACTTCATAAATAAGGGAACTTTTTCATAAGTTTCCTTTTCAAAAAATTCAGTCAAATTCCACTAATTTTTGAGCCAGAAAGGGGTCATTGGATAATCAGTACAAAAATTCATTGGGAATCCGAGATATTTCACTGATTAAACACTGGAAATCACCGTTTAAAACAGTAAAGTATTTAATTTCATTATCGCATCAGTGAAGTATTACTGATTATTAGTGAATTTTTCACTGATTTGCCAATGACAACTTTCTGGCTCAAAATCAGTGAAATTTGGCTGATTTTTTTCGAGAGTGAATTTATGGAAAAGTGTCTACTCAGAGAAAAAGTTGTTTTGAAACAAAAGCATTGTCCTCTTGCCTGTTTTGTTTTGCACGACGTGAATATATTTTTTACGCAAACATAATTATTTGGCTATAAGTGTAGGTAAAGTTGTCGCATAAGGAGAATTTTTACTGCAAAAGGATTCCTGTTGAGACAAATGAAAATCCTCTCAACCTTAAATTTTAGAGGAGATTCTATTCACGTCAAAAAAAAAATCCTTTTGCCACAAGAGGACATTTCTCTGAGTGCGTCCTTATTTACGAATTTGTGGATAAGTGTCTAAGAATGGCCCTCTTCGACGAAGAAGGTGTAGATCTCGAAACAGTGAAGGTACGTGGGTTAGCGTTCGCAGATGACAAGATTGTTATGCCAGAATCAATCGAGAACTTGCAAAGAATGTTGAATAAACTTAATACAAGCATGCAGAATATGAGCCTCAAAATTAACGTAAATGAAACAAAAATCATGGTGTTTGAGGGAAAAAGTGAGAAAACAATGTGCAACATTGTCCTAAATGAAGAGAGATTGGAACAAGTGGACAAGTACTTATTGTCGTTGACAAGTAAGTATTCATGGTAATTTTACAGGTAAATATTGTAACTTGCCATAAATTACCCAAAATTATTTTCCTTTTAATTTCCATGAATTTCTGGAAATTTATTAAAATTTTTGGTCATTTATGGTAACTTTGCTGGTAAATATGGTAACTTAATATAAATTACCCAAAATATAATATTTCGATAAATAATTTACGGTAATTTACGATAATTCGATCAGTTATAATATGTGGTAACTTTTCATAAATACCCGCAATATTTTATTAACTGCAACCAAAATTTCCTCACAGTTTTTACGGTAAGTGGACGGATAATCGTAAAATGCGAGCTCATAGATGTATAATTTTCATTATTCACCTCTGACGTAACTTTTTAGTCCCTAGTAAAAAGTACTTTTCACTCCCTAGGGCGTATAAAGTAGTGCTTTAGTCCCGCTTCATAGACGTCGAAAAGGGCTGAAATCATGCATTTGTCGTGAAAAATATGATATCTATAAAATAACATATTTGGGAAGATAATAGCTATTTACTTGACAAGTGTGGAAAGTAGGCAATTCCCGATGAGTGTGAAGTTGGCGTCACGAGCCGAAGGCGAGTGATGCCATCACACGAATCGGTGATTGCCTGCTTCTCACATGTCAAGTACAATACTTTTCACAGCGAATCTAAGGAAAAAGTTCGATTTTCGGAGTGAGATCCTCAATAAATAAGTGAAGCTATTTATTTATTCATTGTGATCACCACTAATCATATTAATCGTTGTTACAATTATTCATATTGAATTCAGTTCATATCATATATCATATATCATATATCATATATCATATATCATATATC